>CM053789.1:364560127-365010127 GCA_028749045.1 Cupressus sempervirens
AATAATTTAGAAGCTCGTTATTTGTGTGAAGCTCTATTCTATTGCCCTAGCTTCCTTATTATCTTATTTCTCCTCCAACATCAAGATTCTTCGGATATTATATTTGATTAAAATATTAATCTATATTATAGGGGATGATTTATTTTTCTCCCCATACATTTTCTAGAGAGGAAATGTATGTCTACAGAAAGTATTTTATAGTCTTGGTCTAAGGGTATGTGCAAGATCATGGTGTACCAAACTATGGCCTTAAGTGGCAGTGAAAAATCAGCAAATCAGGTTTATGTCAACTTGACACATAATTTTGAAGTGGTTATGGACTTTATATCAAAAAGTTTTAAGAAAATAATTTGTAGAAAATTGAATGTAGTTTCTAAACTACTAGGCCTTATCAGGAGAAAAAAATAATTGATTGGTCAAAAGTTTGAATTTTAATGCAGTACTAATAAAATTTCAGGGCAAAAATAAAAAGTAAGTGTATGTCTGACCACCTTAATCAAAATCAAATCATAATATTTTTTTAATATAATTATAGATATGAAAACTAGACTCATGCCCGGATGTGACGCATATTTTTTGATATTTTTATTCCAAATAAATAATTAAATATGAATTTTCTACCAAAACTTTTTCGGATTAAAAAAGGTCTCGTGTCTGACCACCCTAACTAATAGAAAATTTGATCAAACTTTTCTTTTTTTGTTTTTTTCTTATACTAGGTGAAGTATAGAATGTGGCGCAACTTTTAGAGTTAAAAAATGTTATACCGTTTGAAAGTTATAGCTATTTTTGATTCAGTATGTCAATCAGCACTTTACAATAATCTTCATTGATAATTAACTAATAAATACTTATCGAACTCAGAATTTGACAAAAATTATATTGATGGAATCTAGAGAGCGATATTAAAAAACCTATTTCGTTTCATTCAATTTCGATCAAAATAACATTTTCAGACAGCTACCCGAAGTCTGAGTATCACTAAAACTCTCTATAAACACGTCTTTGGGGTTGACTGGGCAGGCTTGGTAAATACCAAGCCTGATCGGATATCCGATTTGACATTGGATATCCGATATGGCTCAGTAGTCAAATTCCAAAAATCTTCAAATTTTGGAGGGAAATTCGATTTAAACGTTCTAGTTTTTTATTTTTAAATTATTTCACTTATATTAATATGTAAAGGCATATTTTAATATTATATATATATATATAATAACGTAATGTAAACATACAAGATATAATCTAGTAATATATAATAATATCTTATGTTAATCTTATTACAATCTATAAATATAATATATATTATTATTATTTTTACTAAATATAATAACGTAATTTATATATATATAAAATACGTATTATATATTATTATATTAATATATATAATAATATAATATTTATATAACAACGTAATATTTTTATTAAATATAATATATATTATAAATATTATTATATTAATATGTATGTTATTACTATATTTATATAATAACATAATATTTTCATTAAATATAATAATGTAATATGTATGTGTTTATATATATATATATAAATATATATATATATATATATATATATATAAATATATATATATATATATATATATATATATTATTATTATATTGATATGTATATTATTAATATATAAGAGTCAAAGGGAGTCATAGGGTGACCTATAACCCTCTTTGACCCATTCAACGACGATATATGTCGCTAGGGGTCCTAGGACCCCTAGGGACATATGTCATCCTTTAATGGGTCAAAGGGGGTCATAGGGTGACCTATGACACCCTTTGATCCATTAAACGACGACATATGTCTCTAGGTGTCCTAGGACCCCTAGGGACTTATGTCATCATTTAATGGGTCAAAGAGGGTCATAGGGTGACCTATGACATATTCGAATGGGTATTATGGGTCAAAGGGGGTCATAGGGTGACCTATGACCCTCTTTGACCCATTAAATGATGACATATGTCCCTAGGGGTCTTAGGGCCCCCTAGGGACATAGTCGAATTGTTCATATGGGTCAAAAGGGGTCATAGGGTGACCTATGACCCCCTTTGACCCATTAAATGACGACATATGTCCCTAGGGGTCCTAAGACCTCTAGGGACATATTCGAATGGGTAATATCGGTCAAAGGGGGTCATAGGGTGACCTATGACCCTCTTCGACCCATTAAACGATGACATATGTCCCTAGGGGTCCTAGGACCCCTAGGGACATATTCCAATCGTTCATATGGGTCAAAGGGGCTCATAGGGTGATCTATAACCCTCTTTGACCCATTAAATGACGATATATGTCTCTAAGGGTCCTAGGACCCATAGAGACATATTCGAATGGGTAATATGGGTCAAAGGGGGTCATAAGGTGACCTATGACCCTCTCTGACTCATTAAACGACCACATATTTCTCTAGGGGTCCTTGGACCCCTAGGTACATATTCGAATTTTTCATATGGGTCAAAGGGGGTCATCGGGTGACCTATGACCCCCTTTGACCCATTAAGTGATGACATATGTCCCTAGGGCTCCTAAGACCCCTAGGGACATATTCGAATGGGTAATATGGGTCAAATAGGGTCATAGGGTAACCTATGATCCTATTTGACCCATTAAACGATGACATATGTCCCTAGGGGTCCTCAGACCCCTAGGGACATATTCGAATCGTTCATATGAGTCAAAGGGGGTCATAGGGTGACCTATGACCCTTTTTGACCCATTAAACGATGACATATGTCCCTAGCAGTCCTCGGACCAATAGGGACATATTTGAATCGTTCATATGGGTCAAAGGGGGTCATAGGGTGACCTATGACTCTCTTTGACCCATTAAACGATAACATATATCCCTAGGGGTCCTAGGACCCCTAGGGACATATTCGAATCGTGCATATGGGTCGAAGGGGGTCATAGGGTGACCTATGACCCTCTTGACCCATTAAACGACGATATATGTCTCTAGGGATCCTAGGACCCCTAGGGACATATTCGAATGGGTAATATGTGTCAAAGGGGGTCATAGGGTGACCTATGACCCTCTTTGACCAATTAAACGATGACATATGTCCCTAGGGGTCCTTGGACCCCAAGAGACATATTCGAATGGGTAATATGGGTCAAAGGGGGTCATAGGGTGACCTATGACCCTCTTTGACCCATTAAATGACGACATATGTCCCTAGGGGTCCTAGGACCCTAGGGACATATTCGAATTGTTCATATGGGTCAAAGGGGGTCATAATATGACCTCTGACCCCCTTTGACCCATCAAACGATGACATATGTCCCTAGGGGTCCTAGGACCCTAAGGGACATATTCGAATAGGTAATATGGGTCAAATTGGGTCATAGGGTGTCCTATGACCCCCTTTGACCCATTAAATGATGACATATGCCTCTAGGGGTCCTAGGACCCCTACGGACATATTCGAATCGGTATTATGGGTCAAAGGGGGTCATAGGGTGACCTATGACCCTCTTGACCCATTAAACGACGATATATGTCTCTAGGGGTCCTAGGACCCCTAGGGACATATTCAAATGGGTAATATGGGTCAATGGGGGTCATAGGTCACCCTATGACCCTCTTTAACCCATTAAATGACGACATATGTCCTTTGGGGTCCTCGGACCCCAAGGGACATATTTGAATGGGTAATATGGGTCAAAGGGGGTCATAGGGTGACTTATGACCCTCTTTCATCTATTAAATGATGACATATGTCCCTAGGGGTCCTAGGACCCTAGGGACAAATTTGAATCGTTTATATGGGTCAAAGGGGGTCATAGGGTGACCCCTTTGACTCACTAAACGACGACATATGTCAATAGGTGTCCTAAGACCCCTAGGGACATATTTGAATTGTTTATATGAGTCAAAGGGGGTCGTAGGGTGACCTATGACTACCTTTGACCCATTAAACGATGACATATGTCCCTAGGGGTCCTAGGACTCCTAGGGACATATTCGAATGGGTAATATGGGTCAAATGGGGTCATAAAGTAACCTATGACCCTCTTTGACCCATTAAATGATGACATATGTCTCTAGGGGTCTTAGGACATCTAGGGACATATTTGAATCGTTCATATGGGTCAAAGGGGGTTATAGGGTGACCTATGACCCTCTTGACGCATTAAACGACGATATATGTCTCTAGGGGTCCTAGGACCCCTAGGGACATATTCGAAAGGGTAATATGGGTCAAAGGGGGTCATAGGGTGACCTATGGCCCTCTTTGACCCATTAAACGATGACATATGTCCCTAGGGGTCCTAGGACCCCTAAGGACATATTCGAATGGGTAATATGGGTCAGAGGGGGTCATAGGGTGACCTATGACCCTCTCTGACCCATTAAACGATGAGATATGTCGCTAGGGGTTCTAGAACCCCTAGGGACATATTCGAATGGGTAATATGGGTCAAAGGGGGTCATAGGGTGACCTATGACACTCTTTGACCCATTAAAAGATGACATATGTCTCTAGGGGTCCTAGGACCCCTAGGGACATATTCGAATGTGTATTATGGGTCAAAGGGGATCATAGGGTGACCTATTACCCTCTTCGACCCATTAAACGACGACATATATACCTAGGGGTCCTCGGACCCCAAGGAACATATTTGAATGGGTAATATGGGTCAAATGGGGACATAGGGTGACCTATGACCCTTTTTCACCCATTTAACGACGACATATGTCCCTAGGGGTCTTAGGACTCTAGGGACATATTCCAATCGTTCATATGTGTCAAAGGGGGTCACACGGTGACCTATGACCCCCTTTGACCCATTAAACGACAACATATGTCCCTAGGGGTCCTAGGACCCCTAGGGACATATTTGAATCATTCATATGAGTCAAAGGGGGTCATAGGGTGACCAATGACCCCCTTTGATGCATTAAACAACGACATATGTTCCTAGGGGTCCTAGGACCCCTAGGGACATATTCGAATGGATAATATGGTTCAAATGGGATCATAGGGTAACCTATGACCATCTTTGACCCTTTAAATGATGACATATATCTCTAGGGGTCCTAGGAACCCTAGGGACATATTCGAATCGTACATATGGGTCAAAGGGGGTCCTAGGGTGACCCATGACCCTCTCTGACCTATTAAACAATGAGATATGTCGCAAGGGGTCCTAGGACCCCTAGGGACATATTCGAATGGGTAATATGGGTCATAGGGGGTCATAGGGTGACCTATGACCCTCTCTGACCCATTAAACAACGAGATATGTCGCTAGGGGTCCTAGGACCCCTAGGGACATATTCAAATGGGTAATATGTGTCAAAGGGGGTCATAGGGTGACCTATGACCCCCTTTGACCCATTAAATGATGATATATGTCTCTAGGGGTCCTAGGACCCCTAGGGACATATTCGAATGGGTATTATGGGTCAAAGGGGGTCATAGGGTGACCTATGACCGTCTTTGACCCATTAAACGACGACATATGTCCCTAGGGGTCCTTGGACAATAAGGGACATATTCAAATAGGTAATATGGGTGAAAGGGGGTCATAGGGTGACCTATGACCCTCTTTGACCCATTAAACGTTGACATATGTACCTAGGGGTCCTAAGACCCCTAAGGACATATTCAAATGGGTAATATGGGTCAAATGGGGTTATAGGGTAACCTATGACCGTCTTTGACCCATTAAACGACGACATATCTCCCTAGGGGTCCTCAGACCCCTAGGGACATATTCGAATCGTTCATATGAGTCAAAGAGGGTCATAGGGTGACCTATGACCCTCTTTGACCCATTAAATGATGACATATGTCCCTAGGGGTTCTCGGACCCTTAGGGACATATTCGAATCGTTCATATGGGTCAAAGGGGGTCATAGGTCTTTGACCCATTAAACGATGACATATGTCCCTAGGGGTCCTAGGACCCTTAGGGACATATTCGAATTGTACATATGGGTCGAAGGGGGTCATAGGGTGACCTATGACCCTCTTGACCCATTAAACTACGATATGTGTCTCTAGGGGTCCTAGGACCCCTAGGGACATATTCGAATGGGTAATATGGGTCAAAGAGGGTCATAGGGTCACCTATGACCCTCTTTGACCCATTAAATGATGACATAAGTCCCTAGGGGTCCTTAGACCCCAAGAGACATATTCGAATGGGTAATATGTGTCAAAGGGGGTCATAAGGTGACGTATGACCCTCTTTGATCCATTAAACGATGACATATGTTCCTAGGGGTCGTAGGACCCTAGGGACATATTCGAATTGTTCATATGGGTCAAAGGGGGTCATAGGGTGACCTATGACCCCCTTTGACCCATTAATCAACGACATATGTCCTTAGGGGTCCTAGGACCCCTAGGGACATATTCGAATGGGTAATATGGGTCAAATGTGGTCATATGGTAACCCATGACCCTCTTTGACCCATTAGACGATGACATATGTCTCTAGAGGTCCTAGGACCCCTAGGGACATATTCGAATCGTTCATATGGGTCAAAGGGGGTCATAGGGTGACCTATGACCCTCTTGACCCATTAAACTACGATATGTGTCTCTAGGGGTCCTAGGACCCCTAGGGACATATTCGAATGGGTAATATGGGTCAAAGAGGGTCATAGGGTCACCTATGACCCTCTTTGACCCATTAAATGATGACATAAGTCCCTAGGGGTCCTTAGACCCCAAGAGACATATTCGAATGGGTAATATGTGTCAAAGGGGGTCATAAGGTGACGTATGACCCTCTTTGATCCATTAAATGATGACATATGTTCCTAGGGGTCGTAGGACCCTAGGGACATATTCAAATTGTTCATATGGGTCAAAGGGGGTCATAGGGTGACCTATGACCCCCTTTGACCCATTAATCAACGACATATGTCCTTAGGGGTCCTAGGACCCCTAGGGACATATTCGAATGGGTAATATGGGTCAAATGTGGTCATATGGTAACCCATGACCCTCTTTGACCCATTAGACGATGACATATGTCTCTAGAGGTCCTAGGACCCCTAGGGACATATTCGAATCGTTCATATGGGTCAAAGGGGGTCATAGGGTGACCTATGACCCTCTTGACCCATTAAATGACGATATATGTCTCTAGGGGTCCTAGGACCGTTAGGGACATATTCGAATGGGTAATATGGGTTAAAGGGGGTCCTAGGGTGACCTATGACCCTCTTTGACCCATTAAACGACGACATATGTCCCTAGGGGTCTTCGAAAACCAAAGGACATATTCGAATGGGTAATATGGGTCAAAGGGGGTCATAGGGTGACCTATGAGCCTCTTTGACCCATTAAACGATGACATATGTCCTTAGGGGTCCTAGGACCCTAGGGACATATTCGAATCATTCATATGGGTCAAAGGGGGTCATAGGGTGACCTATGACCCCCTTTGACTCTAGGGACATATTTGAATCATTCATATGAGTCAAAAGGGGTCGTAGGGTGACCTACGACTCCCTTTGACCCATTAAATGACGACATATGTCTCTAGGGGTCCTATGACCCCTAGGGACATATTCGAATGGGTAGTATGGGTCAAATGGGGTCATAGGGTAACCTATGACCCTCTTTGACCCATTAAATGACGACATATGTCTCTAGGGGTCCTAGGACTCCTAGGGACATATTCGAATCGTTCATATGGGTCAAAGGGGGTCATAGGGTGACCTGTGACCCTGTTGACCCATTAAATGATGATATATGTCTCTAGTGGTCCTAAGACCCCTAGGGACATATTCGAATGGGTAATATGGGTCAAAGGGGGTCATAAGGTGACCTATGACCCTCTTTGACCCATTAAACGACGACATATGTCCCTAAGGGTCCTAGGACCCCTAAGGACATATTTGAATGGGTAATATGGGTGAAAGGGGGTCATAGGGTGGCCTATGACCCTCTTTGACCCATTGAATGAAGACATATGTCCCTAGGGGTCCTAGGACCCTAGGGACATATTCGAATGGTTCATATGGGTCAAAGGGGGTCATAGGGTGACCTATGACCCCCTTTGACCCATTAAACGATGACATATGTCCCTAGGGGTCCTAGGACCCCTAGGGACATAGTTGTATTGTTCATATGAGTCAAAGGGGGTCATTGGGTGACCTATGACCCCCTCTGACCCATTAAACGACGACATATGTCCCTCGGGGTCCTAAAACCCCTAGGGACATATTCGAATGGGTAATATGGGTCAAATGGGGTCATAGGGTAACCTATGACCCTTTTTGACCCATTAAACGATGACATATGTCTCTAGGGGTCCTAGGACCCCTAGGGACATATTCGAATCGTTCATATGGGTCAAAGGGGGTCATAGGGTGACCTGTGACCCTCTTGACCCATTAAATGATGATATATGTCTCAAGGGGTCCTCGAATACCTAGGTACATATTCGAATGGGTAATATGGGTCAAAGGGGGTCATAGGGTGACCTATGACCCTCTTTAACCCTCTAAACGACGACATATGTCCCTAAGGGTCCTAGGACCCCTAGGGACATATTCGAATGAGTAATATGTGTCAAATGGGGTCATATGGTAAGCTATGACCGTCTTTGACCCTTTAAGTGACGACATATGTCTCTAGGGGTCCTAGGACCCCTAGGGACATATTCGAATCGTACGTATGGGTCAAAGGGGGTCATAGGGTGACCTATGACCCTCTTTGACCCATTCAATGATGATATATGTCTCTAGGGGTCCTAGGACCCCTAGGGACATATTCGAATGGGTAATATGGTTCAAAGGGGGTCATAGGGTGACCTATGACCCTCTCTGATCCATTAAACGACGAGATATGTTGCTAGGAGTCCTAGAACCCCTAGGGACATATTCGAATGGGTAATATGGGTCAAAGGGGGTCATAGGGTGTCCTATTACCCCCTTTGACCCATTAAATGATGACATATGCCTCTAGGGGTCCTATTACCCCTAGGGACATATTCGAATGGGTATTATAGGTCAAAGGGGGTCATAGGTCTCTTTGACCCATTAAATGATGACATATGTCCCTAGGGGTCCTTAGACCCCAAGGGACATATTCGAATGAGTAATATGGGTCAAAGGGGGTCATAGGGTGACCTGTGACCCCCTTTGACCCATTAAATGACAACATATGTCCCTAGGGGTCCTAGGACCCTTAGGGACATATTTGAATCGTTCATATGAGTCAAAGGGTGTCATAGGGTGACCTATGACCCCCTTTGATGCATTAAACGACGACATATGTTCTTAGGGGTCCTAGGACCCCTAGGGACATATTCGAATGGGTAATATGGGTCAAATGGGGTCATAGGTTAACCTATGACCCTCTTTGACCCTTTAAATGATGACATATATCTGTAAGGGTCCTAGGACCCCTAAGGACATATTCGAATCGTACATGTGGGTCAAAGGGGGTCATAGGTCACCCTATGACCCTCTTGACCCATTAAACGACGATATATGTCTTTAGGGGTCCTAGGACCCCTAGGGACATATTCGAATGGGTAATATGGGTCAAAGGGGGTCATAGGGTGACCTATGACCCTCTTTGAGCCATTAAACAACGATATATGTCTTTAGGGGTCCTAGGACCCCTAGGGACATATTCGAATGGGTAATATGGGTCAAAGGGGGTCATAGGGTGACCTATGACCCTCTCTGACCCATTAAACAACGAGATATGTCGCTAGGGGTCCTAAGACCCGTAGGGACATATTCGAATGGGTAATATGGGTCAAAGGGGGTCATAGGGTGACCTATGACCCCCTTTGTCCCATTAAATGACGACATATATCTCTAAGGGTCCTAGGAACCCTAGGTATATATTCGAGTGGGTATTATGGGTCAAAAGGGGTCATAGGGTGACCTATGACCCTCTTTGACCCATTAAACGACGACATATGTCCCTAGGGGTCCTTGGACCCCAAGGGACATATTCGAATGGGTAATATGGGTCAAAGGGGGTCATAGGGTGACTTATGACCCTCTTTGACCCATTAAATGACGACATATGTCCCTAGGGGTCCTACGACCCCTAGGGATATATTTGAATTGTTTATATGAGTCAAAGGGGGTCATAGGGTGACCTATGACCCCCTTTGATCCATTAAACGATGACGTATGTCCCTAGGGGTCCTAGGACCCCTAGAGACATAGTCGAGTCATTCATATGGGTCAAAGGGGGTCATAGGGTGACCTATGGCCCCCTTTGACCCATTAAATGACGACCCTCTTTGTATTATATATTATTATATTAATATGTATAATAATATAATATATATATAACAACGTAATATTTTTATTAAATATAATATATATTATAAATATTATTATATTAATATATATGTTATTAATATATCTATATAATAACGTAATATTTTAGGATATACTATTTATACTATTTTAGGATAATAATTATAATATAAATAAACACTAAATATTAATATTATTATATGTATAGTAATAATAATAATTCTATTATAGCTATAATAATAATATATATTAATACTATATATTGTAGCTTAATATAAATAAACACTATATATTTACACTATTATATCTATATTAATAATATTAATACTATTATATGTATAATAATAATATTGATTCTATAGGTATATTAATACTATTTTATATTAATATTATTGATATTTTATGCTAATACTAATATACTATTAACTTAGTTATAAATTAAAGTCGTTTGCCTCCAAATATTTTCATAATATTAATATTATTGTTGCAAAGGAGGGAAACCTTAGCAAGTTTTCCTCCCAAAAGTCCTCGTCCTAGATTGGATATCCGATCTATTATCGGATATCTGATTATACTGGCATCAATTTCAAATATTTGACTGTCCCTACAGACCCGACAACATTACTTTTTTACTTCTTTTTTCACGGGATTTGTAAAAAGTCATGTTTTGGGGCCCAACCAATCGAAAAGAATTCAAAAATATAACCTTAGGTGTTCGAATTTGTCATCTGAATGGGGAGCAACAGTCGTCGAAAGAATAAACGTAAAAGGAAGATATCCAATGAAAACATTGCAGCATATAGGGAAAAGGACAAAAAGAAACACCGAAAAAAAGACAAGGTATGCTAAATATCAATCAAGTTGACGATGAATTAATAGAAGGTGAAATCATAGAGTCAGATAATGAAAATGTACAGTTGGGGAATGAAAATGTACCTATTGAAAATGATAATGCGGAAATTGAAAATGTAGAGATTGAAAATTTTGAAGAAGAAATGCCACCAAGTCATAATCCAAATTGCATAATTGACCATGTTGAAGATGACAATGCACAGGAACTTAATGCACAAGAACCTTACATATCTCCTAATTATAATCGACATGAAGGTTCTAAAACACCAAAATGGATAATTGAAATTGATGAAACGATTATGACTAGTTTGGAAGGAAAAAAATTAGGAAGAACCATTCGGTTATGGGCTTCAAGACTATATCAAATGTTTTTCGGAAACAAGACAGTGGTAGAGCAATGTCAGCTTTTCATGCACTTATTAAAGATGCAAAAGATGAGACCTATGCTTTCCAAATTGAAAATTTGTGTCAATAAAAAGTTGGAAAGAAATGCCATTATTGTGAAGAATCTTTTCAGTGCTCTCAATAGCATTGGGAAAAATAGCAAAGAGAAGGATAATAGAGTTGCTCGAAGGGTTATTACAACCTCTTTGGTAAGTCATCATTTGAGAAAGGGTAGATATATGAGACAAACTTGTATTGATTTGAATCTAAATCTTACTACTTTGAGAAGAGTACTTAGTCGACGAGAGAAAATTGATGATCCTCTTCAAAATGAAACATGGGCATTTGGTGGGAGACTTCCACATTTTGATAAGAAGCTATCCGACGATGTGAAGGAAGAAATTATATAATTTTGGCACTCTAACTCACGAGTATCACCCAATGCTAAAGATGTCTTAAAGTTATGAATTGGCATTAGAGACCGCACGCCACATCCTAAACACTATTTGGAGGTAAGTCAAACTATGTTGTTTAAACAATTTAGAGAGAGTCATCCAAGTGTTCATATATCACAAAGGGCTTTTGAATCTTTGAAGCCATTTTATTGTGTGCCACTCAAAATTTGAAATACATGTTGTTGCAAATATCATGTTGAGTTTTCTATGCACCATGAACTATTATGCTCCATCCATTCTACTTTGCATAGTAAAAAAATGTTGGAGGATTGTGGGGCTAGTGGGCTTCCAAAATCATCAAGAGACTTGTTAGATCAACTCTTATGTCGTAGAGTTGATGGTTGTTCCTTTTATAAAAATGCTTGCTTAAATGAGAAGTGTTCAGAATGTGGTGGCTTATCCAAGTTTGACACATGTTTCCATGAGGGGTGTGAACAAGATCTTGGAAAGACAACAGTGAAAAAAAAGGTCTATGAAAAGGTGAAATACACATTGAAGAGTGGGAGTGAGAGCTCTAGATGTGAATTGGTTGGAAAAGATATCAATGTGGCTAATTTTATTTCAGATTTCAAGGCAAATCTTTTTTACAAGTATGCAAGACATAGTCACAGGTCTCAGTGGTTGGATCAACAATTTAGAACATGTAAGGAGACTTTTCCCATTGGCACTATTATATTAGTTGTTGATTTTGCTGAGAACTACACATTGCAACCTCAAAATGAGACACAATCTTAGTATTACAACTCTATTCAGATTGCAATTTTTGTTCACATAACATATAGACATGCCCCTGATAGTGCAGAAGATAATCGAAAGATTATTAGAGAGTATCATTTTTATATGAGTGATGATAGATCTCACTCTCACGAGTTTGTGCAACATTGTTTCGAGAATTTTTTTTATTTCTTACACGAGCATGCAATTGCTATGGATAGACATATCATTTGGTCAGATAACTGTACAGGTCAATTCAAGAATGCTCGCATGTTTTATTGGTTGTGTAGGATGCACGTAGAGAGAGGGGTGCCTCATATTTGGAGTTTTTTTTAGTCTGGCCATGGAAAAGGGGAACATGATGGAGCAGGGGCATGTGTGAAGAGAGCTCTAGTTAAGGAGCAATTGAAGATTTCAACAACAGAGCTTCTTTATGCTCGTAGCATTGTTGATTGGTGTAGTTTAGCATTATCACAGGGGGGGACTCTTAATTCAGTGGTATGCAGGTTCTTTTGGTTGGTTGAGGAAGGGTCCATAGGTGATAGATCAGATTGTGCTACAGTGACAAACTCATCAAAAATGCATTCATTTCGGAGCTCTAATTCTAGTACATGGACCATTTGGACACGACAACTAGCTTGTTTTTGTCGTACTTGTTTTCAGTGTGATTGGGATCACTATGAGTCAAGTGAGTGGGTGGACACATGGGCTCCACATTATCTTACTCCATTGTCTATCATACCCTCTATCAAAAATGATGACATGGAAAGTTCACTTGAGCATAATCATCTATCAGATCTACTTCAGCCAGGACATGCCTTTGCATTGGTTGCACCACAGGGGAATGATGAGAAATCCGATTATTGGTTAGCACGTTGTGTAAGAGGAAAACAAAAACTTGCACAATCGATCACAGATGATGATGGATTCACGTATCCTACTGGTTCAATGGTTGTTGCTGGAACATGGCTGCGGACATACATGCTTAGAAGGAACGGAATTCCTGCATTCGAAGACTATCAGAAGCACAAAGTAATTCTCATATATTCATATCTTATTATAGCAACAAATGTAAAGTTATTGAAGTATCAAGGAAGACCAAAAGTAAAAGAACTTTTTACTATTGCTAATGCTGATCATGAAGCCTTGTTGGAGACCCTAAAACAGAGAGAGGACCCTATTGGAATACTTGACTAGGTATATATACTTCTTATGTTATTTTCTTCATAATGATTTAATGAATTGATGATTATCTTGTTTAATACAATAAGTTACTCTTTTTTGTATGATATTGGAATGTAGGTACATCATGAAGAGTTGGAGGGGGGTGGTATTGGGGAGAGTTTCTAAAATTTATGATGTATTATGATGTAAAATGTGTAGTTTTTTGTATATGGTTTTTGTATTTTGGTAGGTTCTTTGTAAGGAATTATAAGAGGAAGATATTGAACAAGTTCTTCCAAATCATATTTGCATGTGATACAAGGCTATAATGACAATTTTAAGAGCATTTATAACTATATGAAAGATAATTGCATGCAGATATCTTATTAAAAATTTGGTTTTTTCCTTATTTGACATAAAGCTAACATTATGATTATTAAAACTATTTTTATCAAACTAATCAAATAAGAAAAATCCATAAAGTACGGATGAACAATTAGAATACTTGATTTCTTCCATTTTACAACCAATCATAGCATTTGAAAGCATAAAGAGTCATAATATTGTATAATGTTTTGAAAGACTTTCATATTGAAAAGTTGTATGAAGCACATTTGGGATAAGTCATAAAATCCATGAAAGAAAGAGAGAGATGACAAGTGGACATATTTAAGTCTCTTCTAGCTCTTTGTATTGAACATATAGAGAGAGAGATGACAAGTGAACAAATTTAAGTGTAGTCAATAGATCAAGGAAACCATTTAGTGAAAGAAATTCTTAGTATGCATATCATAGACCATGAAGTTAGAAAATACCAATAGCTCGAAGACCAAAGAGCCATTTTAAGTATGTTCAAGCACTAGAGACATAGAAAATCAAAGTCAATTTATGAAACTCCCCTTAGCAAAAAATGCAAACAAATATTTGCATTTGACATTTTGACTTGGTTGAAAAAGTTTGACAATAATTGATAATATTGCAAGCTTGATGTTCAAAAGCAATTTTTTTTCCAAGAAAGATAGTGACACATGGAGTAGTCTTCAAACAATCATCCATCATTTGCGGCCACCCCGTACCGAGGAGTCTCCAAGGTGCTCTAAGTGCATTTGGAGGTCGATCTTTCGAGGGTCATAACTCAGAGCTCGTGAGGTCTATCTATGAACTGTTAAATGCTACAGGATGGTGATCCTGAGGAATAAAATAATCTATCTCATTTTTGAGAGATCACATTCTTTTTGGATTCAGCACAACGATCTCGCTCAATGCCAAAACTCGCAGTGTGCCTCAGTTCATAGGTGCACCACAGCGTAACTTTGAAACTGTTGATATTGGCATCAAATCATCAGTGCCATTAGCTCCGGATGGGTGGTTGAACCCTAGTTACACCCTTGTTCTAGCCATGAAGACCACCCATCATTTGCGGCCACCCCGTACCGAGGAGTCTTCAAGGTGCTCTAAGTGCATTTTGAGGTCGATCCTTCGAGGGTCATAACTGAGAGCTCGTGAGGGCTATCGACGAACTGTCAAATGCTACAGGATGGTGATCTTGAGGCCTAAAATAAACTATGTCATTTTTGAGAGATCACATTCCATTTGGATTCAGCACAACGATCTCGCTTGATGCCAAAACTCGCAGTGTGCCTCAGTTCATAGGTGCACCACATCGTAACTTTGAAACCGCTGATCTTGGCATCGAATCGTCAGTGCCATTAGCTCCAGATGGGCAAGTGAACCCTAGTCACAACCTTGTTCTAGCCACGAAGACCATCCATCATTTGCGGCCACCTCATACTGAGGAGTCTCCAAGGTGCTCTAAGTGCATTTTGAGGTCGATCTTTCGAGGGTCATAACTCAGATCTCGTGAGGGCTATCGATGAACTATCAAATGCTACAGGACGGTGATCATGAGGCCTAAAATAACCTATCTCATTTTTGAGAGATCACATTCCATTTGGATTCAGCACAGCAATCTCGCTCGATGCAAAAACTCGCAGTGTGCCTCAGTTCATAGGTGCACCACAGCGTAACTTTGAAACCGCTGATCTTGGCATCGAATTGTCAATGCCATTAGCTCCGGATGGGCGGTTGAACCCTTATTCTAGCCACGAAGACCATCCATCGTTTGCAGCCACCCCATATTGAGGAGTCTTCAAGGTGCTCTAAGTGCATTTTGAGGTCGATTCTTCGAGGGTCATAACTCAGAGCTCGTGAGGGCTATCAACGAACTGTCAAATGCTACAGGACAGTGATCCTGAGGCCTAAAATAACCTATCTCATTTTTGAGAGATCACATTCCGTTTGGATTCAGCACAACGATCTCGCTCGATGCCAAAACTCATAGTGTGCCTCAGTTCATAGGTGCACCACAACGTAACTTTGAAACTGCTGATCTTGGTATCGAATCATCAGTCCCATTAGCTCCAGATGAGTGGGTGAACCCTAGTCACACCTTTGTTCTTTCCACAAAGACCGTCCATCATTTGTGGCCACCCCGTACCGAGGAGTCTTCAAGGTGCTCTAAGTGCATTTTGAGGTCGATCCTTCGAGGGTCATAACTCAGAGCTCATGAGGGCTATTGATGAACCGTTAGAGGAGACAAGTTTGTAAGGATGGAGTGGCTTAGTGTTTTTGCTAAAATAAGTTAGTGGGAAGGCTTTATTAGAGGGTCTTGGCCAAACTAGTGGGGTGTTTGCCAAAATTTCTTGTTTTATTTCTACTTGGTTTTGTTTTCTTGTTTTATGCTTGAGTATTGTTATGGGATTGGGACTTACACTCACCCTTGTGGGAAGGGAAGAGAAGTCTAGGGTGAAGGGCTTAAGTTGGGTTTGAAAAATGTATTGAGAACCTTGGAGTATGGGCTCCATTGTATGCCATAACATTTCACATCTTGCTGGGGGTGATAAGGAAAGTATGGTGTAGAAAGGAAGTTTGAGGAGTTACAGCTGATGGTAGTGGGTTTGGAGGAGGAAATGTGGAGGCCCCGAGAGGGCATTAAATGGTTCATTTATGATAGCCCCGAGAGGGCATGAAATTTTGTGAATTATGATAGCCCCGAGAGGGCATGAAAATTGTTTATTGCAAATATGGTTTGGTATGGCAAGTCTCCATTTTAGAACACACCTTCACCCTATGTTTATGGTTCCATCTGTGAAGCCATTGTGAAATAGTCTTGGGGGGAAATTGTTCAAGTTTGAAATGTAATGTTTATGCATTGAAAGATTGTATGTGTATCCCAGTTTGAGCCTTGTTCCCTAGTGCAGGGGTGGTCTCTTTGAGGCCTATGGTTGGGTGGAAAGCACCCATGGTCCTTGTTATTTTGTTGTGTTGCATATGCAGATTTGTGTCCAAGGGAGCAATGGAAATGGCTTGGAATGATCATCTTGTAGATTGATGTTGGATGAGAAAACTTGACATTGTGCCCTCATTTGTGAAGGAGGATTCACCAGCTTGTTCATGTTCTCAACGATCATGTTGGACAATGTTCATGCTACTCATTGTCCATATCTTTCAATGTCCATGTTCCTTATGATTTTGAAAAGTCCCTTATGTTGCCTCATTGTGATGGAAGGAGATTGTATCATTGTTACCTAATGTACATGTAGAAGAAAATATTGATAAGGTTGTATATGCATGTTTCATTTGGAGTTTATATTGTTATGAAAGCATTGGTACGAGTCACATATTTGCTTTGACATCATTGTTATCATTTGAAAATGTGAAAGAAAGTTTTCTCCTTGTGGTATTGTAAATGACTAGTCAAAATCAACATAATCAACATAATGTAATTTCAATGATAACCTTGTTTTACAATGATAACTCCTATTCAATGATAACCTTTTTTTATAATATGTAATTTCTCATGCGACTTCATAAGCTAAAAAAAAAAAAAATGTTGTGTTTTTACTAGTAAAATTTAGGGCATGACACATGATCCACGATAAATTGAACAATACTAGATACTAAATTAATATGTATATCATTGTGCACGTAAATGATAAAAATATATATCAAAATAAATGTATCCATAGACAAAATTTTACACAAATATATATCAAAGATCATGTATCCATAGACAAAGTACTCAAATATATATATATCAAAATACATAGATCCATATACAAAATGTGGCTGATCCTGCCATCAGAATGTGTATAATATCAATGTTTCTATATACAATGTGGCATATTCCATCTCAAAATGTCTCATGATGCATCCTACAAAAATTATACTATCCTAGGGTGCTAGTGGATGATCAAAATGCAGCCTCTTCGCTGCACTAGGTGGATTGGATACCTCCTACATAAACAAAAAAGGAAAACCCAAAGTTAGACTACTAAATTTATATGATTCTACGTATCTAACATTGAATTACTCAAATGCATAATGATATTTTCCGTATTGGAGATTAATACTATCAAAATTTCATAATAAATACCTCTCTCGTCTACCTCCTGCGTCAGTCAGGAGTCCTCTCGTATGCCCTCGGCAATGCTGGTACCTCTATGATTGTGGGCTGTATATGTTCAAATACCTTTGTCAGATGAATCTACAACTTAAACTATAACATTATAATTCATAGCATGCTAAATTTATAACATATTTAATCATGAATTCAAACTACAACTTACTATTGTAGGCTCCTCCTCAGGAGTGAGTGGCCGCATCATCAAATCTACATAACTGTCCCGTCAAACCTCATGTGCACTAGGAGTCTCCTATGAGATACAAAATAGTAGTTGTTAATATCACGGAAATTAGTTTTGAATTTATTTATGAAGATAAGTGATGCAAGAGCATCCCATGCTCATCAGGGGAACATTGAAGATCCAAGGCATTACAGAGGTCATGGAACATCTCTTGAAGTCAATTTGGCAATCCTTGCACCAATTATGGCTCATGGAAGCATACAAAGTTATAATGTTGGACTCATATGTGGAAGAAATTTGTAATTGGGCATGAGATAGGATTTTAGGATTTCATATGGTAGATGTGTCATTTGATAGGTTCATTTAGGTTGTCATGATCATATCTTGTCATTAGACAAGTCAAAACATTCTAGAATTGAGTTTTGGGGTTTGAACAAGAAGGCCCTGGTTTTTAAGCCATTTTAAGGAGGGTTTTGAAGTTTGGGTGTTTAGGAGTGTGACCAAGACCTATAATCTTGAAAATCCTTAGTGTTTTGGTCCCTTTGTTGAAGCCTTGGTGTGTCTAATTCCTCCTTGTGTGTCCTAGAGTTGAAAGGTACATAAGTGGTGTCCAGAGATTTCTTGGTGAGGAAAGAAAGAGAATCAGTGAGTTGGCCCTTGGGAAGGAAGAATACTTGTTGTGAAAATGCCTCCTAAAAATCAAATGGCTAGAGAACTTGAAGAATTGAGAAAAGAGTTGGCAAAAGAGAAAAGAGAGAGGAGAGAACTTGTAGCATCTAGAGTGAGGGAAGAAAGACAGATGAGAAGAGAGAGGCTGAAGCTTATTGCAAGGATAGAATCCTTAGAAAAGGAAAGGCAAGAACCTAGAGGAGAAGGGGTTAGAGGAAGAAATCATGGAGAGAACCATGAAGAAGAAGAGGTTGGTAATGCAAGGCAAGATCATGAGACAATAGATGATCCTGAAGAAAGGAGATTTATGAGAATCATTAAGGTAGTACAAGGTAATAGTGGGAAGAACCATATCGATTTTCCAATATACCAGGGTAAAATGGATAGTGAAGAAGTGCTAGGGTGGATAGAGGCCCTTGAGAAATACTTTGATCTTGAAGACATAGAGGTAGATAAGAAGGTAAAAGTAGCAACAACAAGACTGAGAGGAACATCACTCACTTGGTGGACTAGTGTTCAGAATGAGAGAGAGGAAAGGTGGTGCAGGGCACCTAACCTATGTGGCAGGGGGGAACAAGTATCTCTGTTGCTGGACACCTTGCCACTCCATGAAAGCAAGGATTCAAGTAGATTAGGAAGTTGGAATAAAGGTTTGGTCCATATTTTACAAGTTGGTCTATGTTTCGTAATAAAGGCACATGTAAGGCCCACAAGCATTTTGGTGTGGTTATAAACCAAGTGACTCCATGGGACCAAAAGGCCTTAGAATAGGGTATTTAGAGTCTAAACAGTATTAGTAAAAAGTGGTTGTTTGTTTGTTTTATGGTTGGGAACACCTATATTTTTGTTCCAACGGTCATGTAGACCTTTATATATGTCATATGTGATCTCAGTTGAAAGGGGGAGATCAGAGTGTACGGTGGTTTGGAGAAAAAATAATAAAAACTTCAATTTTCTGGAAATTTACTTAGTTGCATTTAATAAATCCATATGACCAATTTTCAGTCAATGGAATAGTTTAGAAAGTTAGGGAATGCATAAAAACTATAGTTTGAAATTTGAAGTTCAAATTCAAACAGTCATATTAGTTTTGGAGGGAAAGTAGTAATTTGGTATTTGTTTGATTAAATAAACCTTTGTAACCAACTTGGTCGGTTGGACAGGTGCATATAAGCCTATTTAAGTTGTAATGAACATATGCAAGACATGAATCATTATTGGTATGGAAAAAATCATAGAAATTGTATAGAACAACAATCATACTTTCCTCTGTATCAATTAAAAAAATAAAAAATAAATGATACTTATACATACAATGGGGCTCTCTGTGCAAATGAAAATCCCTGATGATCTAGGATGCCGAATCTGTACAGGCTCATCGCTAGTACCCACACCCTATATACAATAAATAATGTAATTAAATGAGATTACCACAAACATTTTACAAGAATGCATCAATATTTAATCAATTAGAAAAAATCTAATTACCTTTCCTTTGTCAATGCATGCTAACTCACCCCCCGCACTTTGTCCCCCCGGGGCAGGTGGTATCTGCAAGATAAAAGAAAGATTAGCAACCATATATGCTACAATATCAAATAGAAAAAAGAAATGCAAACACAACATAATGTACCGTAGATGTCTCAAGGCCAAATGAAATGGCCGAGAGTGTAGCATCATCTATCTGTTTGAGCTCCTCCTCGGTCATCAACTAAACATGAATGAAGATCACATACATGTAAAAGTTAGTATGGCTTAAAAATTAAAATTACTCTATTATAAAAATTAACTTTAAATCACATATGTCATAACAAAAAAATGTATACACGTACCGACACCGAAGGAGTCCATGCCTCTACATTCCCCTCCTCTCTCGCATCAGGGTCTGTAGCCTCTGCACGTGCATCTAGTGTATCCTCGTCTAATACAAAATGATACTCAGGAAGATCACCTATGGGACCCAGGGAAATATTCTTGCATGTAATGCAAGTGTGAGGCACACAAACATGTGATGAGCTATCCGATGATGAACTGGCACCAACATCATCAACACGAGGAGGCAAGACTGACCTAGCCTGAGATATCATTAGGCTACTCAGCCTATGAATGGCTCTGATGGTCTGAGAGCTAGCCTCTGCCATAATATTTTGATGCTGCACTCGAGGAGGGGGGGAGATATTAGGGGAGGGGGGGACAAAAGTGCCAAGTTTCTTCCGCTAGGAAGAGGGTCTATCTTGAGGAGCTCCTAGTCCTAAGCCCATGTTGGGCTTCATGCTCAAATAGTTCACTTTAAGTTTCAACACAAATTTTGCATATAATTTTTTAAGGAAATAAAATGGTATGTCTAAATTGCCATGTGGAGGGATATCAAAGACCATCCACCAACGGTCCCAAAAATTTGCACGTATGGCGTCATTTGTGCACCATTTAATCGATAGTTTGGTTTTTTTTGGGTCAACTGGTATACCCGTTTTTGGGTTAGCAAAAAGGCTTGCCAAATCGTCGTTGGTTATGTTGAGGGCCGCGACCTCATCATAATCCAAACCATCATCAAACATCTGGTGCATTTCATCACGCCAACGAAGAGCAACATTTTGTTGGTTTGCAAGAGTTTCAATGTTATCCACTATGGTGTTTAACGTGGATAACATAGGAGCTAGTGCATAGGTATCGGATATCCGATATTATAATATATATAATATAACATATATATTACATTTTATATATTTTTATATTATATTTTATATTTATTATATTAATTTACTATATATTATAATATAAAATATTATTATGATACTATATTATTATAATTTATAATATATTATACTTTTTTATTATATATTATATTATAAGATATTACTTTTTATTATTATATTATATTATTATAATATAATATGTTATTATAATAATATTATTATAGTATAATATTATACGATTATAATATAATAATAATATTATTATTATATTATAGTATAATAATTATTATAATAATAATATTATATTATAGTATAATAATAATTATAATAATATTATTATATTATAGTATAATAATAATTATAATAATATTATTATATTATAGTATAATAATAATTATAATAATATTATTATATTATAGTATAATAATTATTATAATAATAATATTATTATATTATAGTATAATAATAATATTAAATAATAATAATATTATTATAATATAATAGTATGATATATTATTTAATATTATTATTATTTTATATCAATAATAATAATATTAAATAATATATCATACTATTATATGATTTTAATTATTAGTCAGATATTGGATTTAAAATCGGATATTCGATATCAAATCGGATATCCGATATGATATCGAATATCTGATAAGGCTCGGCTTAACCTTCCAAGTTTGGTTCCTGGATAGGTAAAAAAAGGTCAGAGCGGATTTTGAAGTGCTTTTAGGCGTCTTCAAACTCTTTTTTTTTCACATCGCCACTTTTTGGCACACCATGATCCTGCACATACCCCTAAGTGTTTACATTTCTCACATTCATTTCTTTGTGTTTGATTATCCTATCAAGAAATTGTGAGTGAATATATTTGTTGATGGGAAGATATTTGCTTCTTAAGAAATTTATTTGAACTTTTAAAACCAAATAAATTTAGGATGATACATATATAATGGACTATCAGACATGGTGATTTTCTTCCAAGTTATGAAATGCATAGCATATAATTTTCCTTTCAAAGCAACATGTATATTTTAAATTAACCAACTCTACCCATAATATTCTTCCACATTTCATTCATCAAATATATCTACCATAAAATTTACAAATTTCATGAGAAGGAAGTCCTACTATATCATCTTTCACAATACATCCAATCTCTCAATGACTATTTCCAATAACTAAATTACATATATAACTTCCCAATCTTGTCCTTCCACAATTCCAAATTACAAACAATGATACAATCTATTTTACATCACAAAGAAATAATGATACAGACTTTCAAAGTTCACAATCCCCTTAAGATGTCATAAAAAATGATCTATCTTTACATGCTTGGATATTTTCCACTTAACATGGGTGAAACCCTAATGCCTTCAAAGGATGCATCTCCTCAAAAACCTGCACATAACACACACACACACACACACACAAGGAACCATGGAGGCTCACCTCCCAACCTAGGCTTCTATGAAGCAACCCACCCAATAGGGGAAACAAGATTCAATTGGGTTTCATTCCAATATTACCAATACATGAACATCACATTACAACTCTTAACAATCCTCTCCCAAGGTATTTCACAAAGACTCGCCAATGGAACCTTAAAAATAGGGTGAAGGTGTGCTTTCAAAAGGATGTTTTCCATATCATTACATATCTACAATAAATAATTTCCATGCCCTTTTGGAGTTTTCATAGTTCAAAATCTCATGCCCTTTTAGGGCTTTCACAAAAATCCTCCAATATACTACCAATAACAATAACATTCTTCCATACCCATACTCCATAATCTTCCTTTCTACACCACCATTTCCCTTATCACCCCCAAAGCAAGATATGAATGAATATGGCATAAAATGGAGCCCATACTCCAAGGTCCTCAATTATATTCCAAGCCCAATTAATCCCTTTAACCTAGACTTCTCTTCCCTCCCCAAAGGGTGAGTGAAACCCTTACACCCATAAGAACACTTGACAAGCAAATCAAAATCAAAAGGATCAAGAGACAAAAAAAATAAAAATTCATGAAGCACAATGCACATTCATACCACCATGACACAATACAAATATTATCAATGGTACAACATAAATCCAAATTCTACCATCCAAAGATTCACAATACAAGGCAAGATCTTGTAACCAATCCTCCATGCTTGCAGTTTTACAATGCAATACTAAAGGACAAAAAATGCATATGGTTTCAAAACACCAACCTTGGTCCAAGCTAAGATAATCATATTTGTTTTAGATCTCCCTTAGTCCTTCCCCAAACCCTAACTATCTCTAAACATAGAGAGTGGGTGAACACCCCCTGGTTTGTCCAAGACCCTATATAATAAGGCCTTCCCACTAACCATTTTTAGCAACAACACTAAGCTATCCTCTCTTACAAACTTATCTCCTCTAAATTGGCTATATTTGACTTAGTGGGAATATGGGAGTAAAACACATTTGACAACTTCAATTTTTAAATTGATGGAAGAATGTATGGGTAAAGGGGCCTCCTATGATGTCTAGCCACTCAGATGGTCAAAATTAGGTCCCTTGTTATACTATCACATGGGTAGCTTATTTCAACATAAAAGGCACTTTGGGACCACCTAATGACCCCTCAAAACCCTAGGCAAGCCCAAATTCAAATTCCTTTTGATGGAAACCCATCCTACCCATTGTCAAGTGGGCTTGCTAATTCATTAACAAGGTAATTATTTTTAGGGTAAATTACCATCATGTTCAAAACCCTAAATGACATGTCAATTACACACAAAGTTCATTAGTGTCAAGTGACACATAAAACACATTCACATTACCATGACATGCTCCTAATGCATCTTTATGATTAAACATTTCCACAAGCAAGCAACCTTACATTTTTGAAGAAAAATACTTTCACAATTAGGCTTTTGAATATTTGAAAGATTCACCATGGTTAAACTATGTTCACAAGGTTTGGAACTTGTTTCCCCTAAGAATTTTCATGGTTCCACTTTCTACACATTAAACTCAAGCATCAATAGTCCAAGGGAGTTATATAAATATATATCATAAATGCATATAATTTCAAACATTACAAAATCTTATTAACATAATTCAATTAAATTTCCATTCCTAATCATTTCACATAAATCATTCAAAATATCAAAATATCAGGGTCTACATACCACAACCATCAAAATCAAATCAACATCTATCTGCATATCACATCAAATCATAACTCATCATAATCAAATTAACATGTATCTTCATATCACATTAAATCATTAAAATCATTATCAAAGTAACATTTATTTGTATATCTCATTAAATCGTAGATCATCCTAATCATCATATTATAACCTAATTGTATCATGTCATAAAGTTGCATCCATATGTGTTAGATCATTCCATTCACAATATTAGGTTCATAGGACATATCATAGACATAGAACACTACTATAAGTGTCAAAATCAATAGATAAAATAAGCCATTGTCCTACTAAATCTTGAATAATGTCAAATATCCAAATCTTGAATATCAAAAGCAAGTAACATACCCCTCACTTAAACATTACATCACAAGCATTTTTAAAGAAATTCAAAATATTAGAATATGAATGAAATCATTAATTATATCATTTTGGTCTTCATGTGTAGACATAAGTGCAAATCATCAAAATGTAGATATTCAAATAACCTAACCCTATAGTCTCAAAAGTATATCAAAATATCAAATTAGGAGTATCATAATGAAATTATGTCATCTATATTATGATGGATTGGGTGAGGCCTCACACTTTGTATGGAAACTCTTTATCTTTGTACCTTAGTTCCTAGTTGATCTCATATTGTATATTTTGGAGGACTTTAGTTTGCGTGGACAGATCTAAAGCTCTTCACAGTGGTTCTTGGAAAATAAGTTTTTAGTTCTTGATTTAAGAGTATAAGTGTTTTTTGCAATCTATTATTATAATATTTTAAATGACTAAAAATTGGATCATAGTAGTGATTACTTAGTCCTCCTCAAGGAGGAGGTGGCTCTACATGGTTTTGATCAATGGTGTGAAGAATTTTCAAGCTTTCATCCATGCCAAATCAGTAGATCAAATTTTCAGCATCAACACTTGAGGTATTTTGATTTTCATGTTTCTCTTTCATGGAATGTTAATGTTAGAAACTAGTTTCCTCTATTCAATGAGTATTAGCTCTAGAAGAAAGAGGTAGAAATTTTATTTTAAGATGGAGTTAGATCTTAGATCTAAGACCAATTTGCTAAGTTCTAAAAGTTTACAAATTGTGGTTAACAACATTTGCTATGTTGAATAAGAAAATCCACATTAGGATTATCAGTATTATAAGAACTAAACTAGTAAGTAATTAGGATTTAGTATTGCCCTAATGTTTTTCTTAACATTCTAGTATCTGATTTAATATATTGGCCAACACCTATAAGATTACAAGTTCTTTTGCAAGCTGAAAGATTTATTAAGGAGATGGAAAGTGATAATAATAGAGTTTATTCTATGACTTCTAATGATGATAAAAGGTGTGATGAAAGTCAAGGTAGTAAAGAATATAATGAATCCATATATAGTGATAATTTGTCTTCCAAGTGTAAAGAGATGGATTTAAATGCTAGTGAATCAGATGATTGTAGTTAGCATGAGGAAAGTGGATATATAACTAAAAATGAATCATGTGTTGACATCTATGAGAATGAAGAATTCTCTAGCAGTAGTAGTGATGACTCTTCCTAGAATGAAAGTGATTATAATGATGTACCCAGTGACGAGGTATCTTGTAATGAAGAGGAAAAAAATTGTAATAAGGATTCTAATTTTTTAGATTGTTCTACAAATGTTATTGCTATTGTAATTATTTTGGATTAGTTGGCTTATGATCAAAGCTGAGGAGAATATACTTGTGATGAAGTCTTGTTGAATCTTGAAGAAATTTTAGAACTATTAGCTCATGATTGTGAAAGGTATGCAAATGTTTCTAAGATTGTTTTAGCTCTCCCTTCTTATGATTCTTCTTAAGATGAACACATTTCCCCAAAGTTTGATGCTAAAAGTGATACAAATTCAAAACATTATTTGTGAAATTTTGGAGGTGTATGTGACCATAGTTCAAATGTCAATACACACGATAACTTGTCTAATGTAGAGAGTATTGCTAAGGGAAGATTTAATGTTGATTTAAATTCTTTTCATGTTGATAATGTTGCAATAAGTTTTGATGTTTCATATGATGAGAAGGAGAATACTAGAAGTTTTGAGTCTAATCTTGAGTTTCCCTTTTATTTTAGAGTGTCTAGTGATGATGAGTTTGAAGAATTTGAAGTCTGTTCCAACAATTTTTTGGAAAGAACGATAGTAATCATCAAGTTTTTTATGAGCACTTTCATGGGAAGTTTCATAGCTAGGTAACTAGTCCATTGTTTGAAGAATGTGAAGGATTTTAAAAGAATGTTGAATCTGATTGGATGTCAAATAAGATTTAAAATGAGGAGAAATTAGGTTTCATATCCACTTCATATCTGGTTACACAAGGTGAGTTGAAAAATTTTAACACATGCAACTTTTTTAACAAAGTAGAATATGAATCCTTCTATTTTTCCTTTATAGCATACAATAATCATATGTAGATGATAGTTTTTAGACAAATTCTAGTTTATATGGGCATGTTAATTCACCCTCTCATAGTGATCATGATGTAGAAGTTAATGCTGATTTGTATATGCACTATGAGAGTGAAGGAAGTTATTTTCTTTTGTCAAATGAACTAATAGAGAATGATGATTATGTTGGTGAAACTAAGGGAGGAGATATTCTTAGATCACTATTGTGGTTTCACAATGCATGCTCCATTTTTCCTAGAAATGAGGACCCCCTACTTTAGTTTTTGGCTTTCCAGATCCATAGTCTGGGGTCCAAGTATATTCTAGGGATTTTTCTAGTGTGCCTGGTCAAATCTAGGTCCTAGTTTAGAAACCTAGATTATGGAAGTCAAAATTATGGGGGATAAGTTCATTTTTGTGTATAAAAGTGCAAACTAGTGCACCTGTAACACCACACTAGGTGCACTAGTGTGCTAAGTCTTATTAAAGATGCACTTCCTTTTTGAACTATGCAGTAGTACAACTACACAGCTCAAAGAGGTGCATTAGGTCCTGGGTTTATAAAATTGAGGACCCCCTACCCCACTTCACTTTATTCCTTTTCTTTGAGCCTCCCATATTACATCATCTCACCCTATCAGGTGATCAACTCCATGTCTCCCTTCCACTCCACCTACACACAAACATAAAACTTTAAACAACAAAAGAAGGTATGCAATATTGCACCTATTTTGGTGCATTATTCTACACCTTCTTTTTTAACAAATACTAAGACATTAAAGACTTAAAAAATGTTTAAAAACTCTCTAAAGATGACTAAGTAAAGGTACATAATTGTACACCTATTTAGGTGTGCAATTGTGCACCTTTATACCTTTAAAATTCCCTTGAAGAAAGTAAAGGGTGTGCATTTAGCACACCCCATGATGTGTGCTAAATGCACACCTCATCAAATGCTCTAGATGCACACCCTTTATAAGCATTAGTATAGGGATTAGTTGCACCTAGCACCCCTTTGAGGTGTGCTAGGTGCACCTTTTTTTTTTTTTTCTTTCTAGGGTCAAATTTAGGTTTTTTGATGTTTCTTAGCAATTAGAGTTTTTAAGTTTTTTCCATGTCATCATTAGGGTTGGTATTAATTGATTTTTCATTGACTCTAAAAAATAGATGTTATTTGTGTGAAGATTCAATGGCTTCTTCATCATCCTCCCTTGCTACAAAGATGGTCCCCAAACTAGTGATGTTCAAGTTTCAAGTTGTTCTAAATAAATTATGCTTCCAAGATGATTATTCAAAGATCAGGGACACCAAACTTGTTCATGAATACAAATTGGAAATCATCCTTTGTATTATGTGACAAGCCTACAGAGAGGTCCCCATTGATATCATCTCTGATCTTATTAGGACTAGTCAACTTTGCATCACAACTAGTATTGGTATAGTCCTCTGAGTTGATTATGACACTCATTGAGAACTAGGTTTTTGAAGAAAGGGTCCTAAAGAGTATAACTAGAAAGATCATGCTAGATCTCTAACCTAAGAACATAGAGAAGGTGTTGCATCTTCCAGCGAAAGATTAGTTTATTAGGTTAACCTATCACCAAGCAGAAAACTAGTACAAAGTGTATATGAGCAATGTTAGTATGCTAATAGAAACCAAATTTAAATAAAGCTTCTACAAACCAAAAAAAATTCATAAACTTCAAGATAGACTAAGATGAGCTCTCAATTGAGAATATGAGCCATTAATGGGCTCTCTCAATGATAAGCTCTCTTGTTGAGTGGCTTTGTCTAAATCGATAGGATGTATGCTCAAGCTTATGCTTCAAAAAGGGCTTCAAATGGAGTTGGAATTTGGGTGTGAGTGTATGGTTTTGATGTAAAATGGCTTCTCAAAATGGCATTATGACTTTACTTCATGAATTGTGTTATTTTGCAAAGGGGAAGGATCCAATTTATATGCAAGAGGCTTGAGGGATTGAGGGCTAAGATGCAAGGATGGGAAAAAGCTCATGGAGGGCTCAGATCGCATGAGAGGAGAGCACATGGATTGTGCTTCCTTACAACTAATCAAGGAGTGAAACATGTCACATGGTGAGAGGATGGAGGAAAGGGGAAGGATGAGTCAAAAAATGAGGCTCAAGGGATAAAATCTTCATAAAGACCCTCATAATGACTTGTAAGAGCAATAAAAGGGCTTGGAAGAGTCATTTATGGCCTAGTGGGCTTTATAAAGTTTTATGGTTGAGATATTTTGAGGGTGATGAGAGCAATTTTGACTTGGACTTGATTAGGAGGGTTTTAAGCTTGCTTAGGCTTGTGCAAATGATTAGAGGATGGATTAGGATGGTTTAGGATTAGCTTAGGGATAGGCAAGTAGATGGCATTTAATGAGGGTGGGTGAAGGAGGAGATATTTGTTAACTTTGGCTTGGGTTAGAAAGTTTTAACTCATGTTTAGGGAATGTGACAAGGTTAGGAGGGGATTAGGATTAGTTTTAAAGACATCTTCTAGAAGAGTCTAGAATTTGGATGAGGATAAAGACTTTCTAGAATAGTCTAGAATTTCCTAGGATGAGGATGAAGACTTTCTAGAAGAGTCTAGAACTTCTTAGGGTGAGGATAAATTAGATTTTTAGGAAATAAATAAAGTTTTATTTATTTCAAGGGTTTGGGTTGAGGAGATATTTATTAAAACTTTTTTAATAAACATGAGGATTAATATTTAATCTTAATTAAATATTTTGAGTTGGGATTAGGGGTAGGAAATGATGGGATTAGCCTTTAATTAAAATTAAAGAAGGATTAGAAGATTTTGGAAGAGGTTAGTGGTCTTAAGGAAATTGGCCAAGTTTTGGGCAAAAAATAAATTTTTTAATTTATTTTAGGATTTTTGGTCAATTTATTAATTAAATAATTAATAAATAAGGAAATAATGTTTAAATAAGATTTAAACATTTTTGGGAGGGATTCCTTAATTAAATATTTTTAATTAAGATAAAGGGATTTAATGGCATAAAAATTAATTAATTAATTAAATAAATAATTAATTAATAAATGATGATGTCATCAGGACTTTTTCAAAAAATAAAAATACTTTATTTTCTAAAGAATTTTAGGTGTCTACATTTTGCCCCTCTTTGATGTGATGCCACAAGTGGCATGGCATCAAAGATAAGAAAATAAGATGCCCAAGGCTAGAGCAGAAGAGGAGAGAATGGACTACGAGTTGCCCCCTCAAGAAGGCGGCGGGGAGAGAAAGCGAGGCTCGATGGCTTCTTGAAAAGTACAAGAATCTCGGATGAGCAAGAAAACTCAGATTGGATTAAGAGAAGAGGTTTAGTTAGCTCAAACTCTTACTATGGGAGAATGATAAAGGGAGAATCAGAGGCACAGGAGGAAGCAAGCTTAAGATCTCAGGGATTGCAGAGGATGAAGGAGCAGAGTGCTATAAAAAAGAATCCAAGATAGGGAGATGGATGAGGGGATTATAAAGCTGATGCAACAGGATTTCAAAGAGTTAGATTGGCGGAAGATGGGTTTCGGAGATCCCTAGGACTAGGATTGTGGATCTCGAAAGATGAGGCTTGGTGGGTTGATTTGGATTGGTGGATCCCTAAGACTAGGATTGTGGATCCCTAAAGCTAAGAGTGATGAGTGATTCAAAGAGATACTGATGCATCAGCTAGGGTAGGAGAGACAGATGCTGGATATGGATGGGGGATAATGGAGATGAAGGAAAACCATTGAAGCTTTTTGAGCGGGGGGATACTTCAAAGAGAAGTACCACCATGTAGTTGAGCACTAGATTTGCTATAGGACTATTGGTTAATTGCCAAGGTTACCAAGAACATCAAGGCCTTTTCACCAACCGTCGAAAGGACTAATGGACTGACTCAAAACAAACATGCAAGGATTGCCCCAACATCACACATGAATCTTGAAAGAATCAGAGTGGAACCGACACTGGGTAACCCACAAGCAAAAAAGAAAACAAGCAAAAGACATGATCAAGACCTTACGCTCTGATTGCCCCATTCACAGTATACCATGATATGGAAGATCATGGCAACCTTGAGGAGGGAACAAGGAGATTTCTTGGAAAAGATATTTCAAGACCCAATAGGGAAGAGTCTGAATCAAAAGAAAGCGAAAATCCAAAAGAGAGTCATTTGCCAATGAGATGGGTAGGACGAGGTACTAACGGACCAAGATCAGACATGAGGAAAGCTATATCCTGCAAGGACCTATCGGAGAGCACCTAAGCTAGTGGATTTGGATGAGTGATGTGTCTAGCAAGCTGAACTAAGAAAGATAACACTTTGGTGATAGGAAATTTAGCTAAAGGATGCATTGGAATAGCTAACCAAGATGTGTGATGGGTGCAAGATGCTGATCAAGGAAGAACTAACACGAACACTGGATAGATACAATGGTACTAGGCTAAAGAGGATGTACAAGCTGACAGACCAAGATATTTACAAGTGAGCTAATCAAGATATGGTAGAAGCTAATGGACCAAGATAGTTACAAGCAGGCAAAAGCTTAGGATGATAGGATAGCGGGATGGTTCGATGTTGTGGAAGATGCGAAAGCTAAGGGTGGGGTGATAGTGAAAGATATGGATTTGGCAGGATGCATCCAATGATGATGAGAGATTTTGTGACCAAGGATAGCTAGAGGAGTAGGATGAGATGGCTGGATAGGATGGTAGATAGCTAGGATTATGATGGATATAAAGAGATGACATTGGGTTTGCATGAGGATAGCCTAGAGCTAGATACCAATGACAAGGGAGGATGGACAAGACAAGATCTCCAAGGAATATAGTGCCCCCAATCAAAAGATAACATGCGGAAGGAGGTCTTATGATGGATGTGATAGGATTGAAGCTAGGATGCAAAAAGCTGAAGGGGCTAGGGAGATGGATGATAGCTGGGATGGTTGGTTGAAGCTGTAGGAGATAAGTGGATGGTGTGAGATGGAAGATGGAGGGTGGAGGATAGGTAGATAGATTGGAAGATGGAGTTGGATGTCAAGAGATGACCAAAAGCATGAGGGTGATAGGCTAAGCTGGGGATGGCGGGAGTACGCATGATGCTTGTTTGCCAAGTTTTCATCATGGTACTTGTCCAAGGCACTTGAATTGCCAAGTTTTCATCGGTGGATGCTTTATTTTTCTTTTCGTTTTTGACTTTTTGACTTTGGACTTAGTTGGAATGATTTTGGCTTTCTTCAGCTATTTTGGCTTTTTTGGGATTTTTCACTGGCTATTGGAATGTTCAATTTTGTTGCTAGCTATTGGTACACCGAATGTGTGATTTATGCAATAGATCGGATTAGATGGGATTGATGGTAGGAGATGGAGGGATGAAAATGTTGGAAAGGAGCATGAGATGGGGATGCTTGCAAGAGCAACATTGGCACATGTTGGGACGGGTGTGAAAATGGCATATGGGGGATAGATGGTAGATGTGGGTGTGATGGAGGATTTGTGGAAGCGTGCTTGGGGATATAGGCACCCAAGATGGAGTTAGGAGATGGGGGACATGAGTCACTAGATGGGGGATTAGCAATGGTGGATACCATTATGCATTGGGTTTCAACTTTTTTCTTGGGGATCCACATGGTTTTGGATTTTCTTTTCATAGGCTTTTGCATTGTTTTGCATTCTTTGATTGGATTTTCCCTTTTTGGAGTATGTCTTTTAGAATAGACATATGATTGCCTAGAATGTGGATTTTTAGCTTTATGCATTTTGAAGTTGGCATTTACATTGTTGTGGTAAGCTTTGGGAAGATGGTTAGGAGAAGCTTTGTGAGATGGAGAGGATATGAAAGAGCATGTAGGGGGATGATGATGGATGATGTGCCTTGATATGTGCCTTTGTTGATCTTGCATAGGAATGGATGGAATAGGATTTTTATGATGGCTAATAGGAGGATGGAGGATGGTAGATTTTGGGACATAGGGACCCAAAATGGATTTAGCGGATTAAGGGGGGATATGGTAGGTTGTTTTGGGTTGCAAAGATGGTGGAGGGGGGATGACATAAGATTTCTTGAAGGAGTGATGGGAGGCTGGCATGGTGGGCTTGGAGATAGGCTTGGTTTGGGGGTGTGGTGTACCAACACCTTTAGATGGTGAGCCTTTGGATCAATATCCAAGACCATGAAATCCTAGATTTTTTTGTGTAATAATAGGCTCTCTGATTCCTTCCTCTTGTGGTCCTAAACCTTGACCTTGATAATGCCATCGATTGAGCATTTGAACAAGCTGAGGAAACTTTTTGCTTGCAGAAAATGGTAGAAGTGATTTATTAGGTGTATAGCAATGGGGAGATACTGTTCTTAATTCTTTTGCTGAGAGAGGGCCACCATGGATGAATGTAAGTGAACCAAGAGGGTAGATTATAGATGGTGGAATAGCTTGGATAGGTGGTAAGATGGAAGCATGGAGCGGGGGAGATGGAAGGATAGGATCTTGATGTAGATGGTGGGATGACAAGATATCTTGTAGTGGAGGAGATATGGCTCGAGGTTTTGGAGATGGAGGAGATGGTGACTGCACTATGGATGGAAGACATGGTATGATGATATCTTCATTTATGCTTTGGGGGATGTCAACATGCTTTTGGGTAGGATCTTGATAGGATTGGTTTGGAGTGGATGGTGCGATAGGAGGTGAAGGGATGGATTCTTCAAAGGCAACAGATGGATAGATGGGAGATTTAGTAGTGGAGATGGGTGAGTAGAAGATGGATGCATAAGGGTCATTACGAGAGATTTGGGAAATTCTTGGAGGCGATGTGGATAGGATTTGGAGGGATTTGACAGGTGATGGAATTTTGATGCTTGTGGGAAGTGGAAGGATTTTAAGCAATTTGATGGATGGTATGGGGATGATAGCTATGGGAGATGAAGGTGATATTATAGATGGGGAAGCTTCATCACTGAATACTTCACATGGTTGGATTAGATGACATGGCTTATTGACTGTTGGAGGCAAATTTTCTTGTATTTCCTCTAGGAGATTCCTTGGAGACTCGTGTGTCGAAGGTGGAGGTGGATTGACAGGAATAGCTAGTGTGATGGGGGTGGAAGATTGGAAACTTGGTTGATGGGGTGATGGAGGGGAAGCTGGAATATCAGATGGCATGACTAGATAGTTTGGAATAACTCTTTGATTTTGGGGGATGCTTGGGGGAATGTTTCTAAGGCTTTCAATATACCCATCATAGTCAACAAGATTTTCATCATCATTGGAATAGGAGGTGGCGGGAGTAAGGACAATGCGACCAAACACATCATGATAGGATTGGTACTTCATGCTTTGATGATGAGTTTGATGGGGATGGGGTCTTGCATATGGATGAACACGAAAGCTCATGGTTGGATTTGGGTTAAGCACAGATTTTGGATTGGCTGATGAAAGATTTCCTAGGGAGAGTCAAAGTTGCATGATAGACCTAAGGAGGATTGGCTGGAGATTTTTGGTTTTCTTGTGGATGGAAGACTTCAAGGGCATGCTGTCAAAAGGTGAGAGTTTTGCTTTCCTATGCGCTGGATTTGGTGGTGGCTGTGTCAACTTGAGGATAGACTAATGATCCTATGGGCATGACACGAGATTGACCACTTGCGGATCCCAACCTTTAGCTCAAGGTGATGAGGGATGCAAGTGACAAAGCTAGATTACCGTAGACAATGCTCTGTCAAAGGGATAACCTTAGTGAGATTGGTTGATTGGTAGGATTGATTGGATAGCAAAATCTAGCAAAGTGACAACAACTCTTTAAAGGCTTGGGTGATTTTGGATTGGGTTGCTAGCTGGCTAGGGGGATGATTTGGATGGACTTTGGATTTGGGATTGTTCTAAGGCAAAGAACTAGATAGATTCGGTTGCATCGAGGGAGCTTGGATGATTTTCTGATAAGGCAGTGACTATGCTAAGTATGCCTTGAGTTGGAAGATTTTTGCTTTTCTGGGATTTTGACCAAAATTGGCAAACATTCATTCAAAAGCTATGAACAAACAAGTAGACAAAAGTTTTGAGCAAGCATGTCAAACACACCAACATACTAGGAAGCTTTCTACAAGGATGAAATTTGGTTTAGCTAGGGAGTCCTCGATATACGCAAGGTACGTGAGGCCCAAATCCATAGATGAAACCAAAAAGATGTCACACAGCCAAGAGGAGCGGTAACCCACTTCTCCTCTTTCACTTCTCAAGGGTATAAAGTTCCTTGAGGCTTAGCCCGAATGAAAAAAATTTGATCCCAAGAGAGGTGTCTTTGGATTCACCTTCTAATTTTTATACTCCGCCGGAATGCTGGAGTTGAGGTCGTCCCAAGGGGTGATGAAATCCCCAAGATGGCCTCCTAAAAAGCTAAGACAAGATTTTGGATCCTAATCTTATGCACCCAAGATGGCCTCGAAAGATGACAAGGGGAGAGAAGACTTGGATGATCTTGGGCTAAAAGACAGAATTCTTTTCCAAATGACGCTTAAGTTTTCTGATCTAGACTTTGCAAGCACTCATGTTTAAGATACAATTTTTATTCCAACTTTGAAGCATCGACAAAAATAAAATCGATCGAAGAATGCGAACAAGAAGAAGAGTTAGGGTCAACAAAAGCAAACTCGCACGCCCAGAGGCCCTCCACGTCAAGTATCGATTGATTTTTCTTTAAGGCATTCAAGATTGAGTGTGAGTTTATTTTAAGCCCAAAAAAAAGGTGTGTGAGATTCAATTTCAAGCACACACCCGGAGGCCCTCCACATCAAGATTTGTCCAATTTTTATGCCCAAATGAAGTGTGAGCGAGATTAATGCGCATTCAAGGAATTTTCTAACTTAGAAAAACCACTAAAAACCCAATTGAGTGGAGTTTGATTTGCGTGGAGCACTTAGCACCCTCTTAGGTGGAACCATCCCCATAGATGGCATTGAGATTGCAACCAATGGTTAAATTAATGGGTGATTAAAGAGGGTGAGTCCAACGACAAACTCACTCAAAGAATTTTTATTTGTTTTTATAACTTAAAAGATTACAAAAATGTAGATTCTTTTTATGCTCCAAAAGATGATTATTTGATCTATGGCATTCAAGATTGGATTTGTTGTTTTAATCATGCATTCATAAAAAAACAAACTTTGATTTTAATCCATGGCACTCAAGAGTGATTTTAGCAACATGCATTCAAAGACAAGTGATTAAACATTCAAGTTTTTTCCTTTGAGCATTCAAGATTGAGATTTTGTGTGTTGTTTTAAGAACTTTGAAGTGCTTTGTTTTAACTTTAGATCATTCAAGATTGTTTTTGGACTCAAAAGTGAAAATGACTCTTTGGACTTTGCTTTTCATTCAAGATTTTGTGTTCTAGTTTGCATATTTTAAGCCCAAAAATGATATTCCTAGATTGTTTTGATGCATGAAAAACCTAAGAAACTTTCAATATTTTGCCATAAGACATTTGTTTGGAAAAAATAACAAAGCTTTTAGGACAAATTTTGGCAACCATTTAGGACTCTTAGTTTTCATGAGATTTTTTAAAAGAACTTTAGTGTGCACTTAGTGTTGATTTTGAACCTTTTGAAATGGAAACTTGAAGTTCTTTTTAAATTCCCAAAAATGAAGTGTTCCTAATTTTGCATGAATGCATCTAAAACCTTGATGTTGCAAGGATGCAAATGATTAGATTGGTTTAGTTTCACTTGTTAAAAGATTTTTTCTTTTTTGCAAATTTTTAATTTTCTAATGGATTTAAGTATGATTTGGGGGTTCATTTTAAGCACTAAAAAGAAGTGTGTATGATTTTGCTTCCTTAAAAAAAAAATGGCCAAGATCTCCCACAAGAAGAAGAAGAAAAAGTAGATGGAATAAGAAGAATATAGACAAGAAGAGGAAGAAGAATTTCAAGTTCTTTGTCCACCTATAAGCTTGAAAAATCTGCAAACACTATGAGATAGATTATGAGTTCCTTTGTCTTCTTCATGCTCATGTGGACCTACAAAACCAATTTATACAATCCTACCAATCACAAAAACAAGAAAAATTAGCCAAAACCAGCAAATGACATACAAAAATTGACTAAAAAAGCTCATGAAGATCACCCATGCGGGGTCCCACTGGGCGTGCCAAAATGTATATGAGCAATGTTAGTATGCTAATAGAAACCAAATTTAAATAAAGCTTCTACAAACTAAACAAAATTCATAAACTTCAAGATAGACTAAGATGAGCTCTCAATTGAGAATATGAGCCATTAATGGGCTCTCTCAATGAGAAGCTCTCTTGTTGAGTGGCTTTGTCTAAATAGATAGGATGTATGCTCAAGCTTATGCTTCAAAAAGGGCTTCAAATGGAGTTGGAATTTGGGTGTGAGTGTATGGTTTTGATGTAAAATGGCTTCTCAAAATGGCATTATGACTTTACTTCATGGATTTTGTTATTTTGCAAAGGGGAAGGATCCAATTTATAGGCAAGAGGCTTGAGGGATTGAGGGCTAAGATGCAAGGATGGGAAAAAGCTCATGGAGGGCTCAGATTGCATGAGAGGAGAGCACATGGATTGTGCTTCCTTACAACCAATCAAGGAGTGACACATGTCACATGGTGAGAGGATGGAGGAAAGGGGAAGGATGAGTCAACAAAGGAGGCTCAAGGGATAAAATCGTCATAAAGACCCTCATAATGACTTGTAAGAGCAATAAAAGGGCTTGGAAGAGTCATTTATGGCCTAGTGGGCTTCATAAAGTTTTATGGTTGAGATATTTTGAGGGTGATGAGAGCAATTTCGACTTGGACTTGATTAGGAGGGTTTTAAGCTTGCTTAGGCTTGTGCAAATGATTAGAGGATGGATTAGGATGGTTTAGGATTAGCTTAGGGATAGGCAAGTGGATGGCATTTAATGAGGGTGGGTGAAGGAGGAGATATTTGTTAACTTTGGCTTGGGTTAGGAAGTTTTAACTCATGTTTAGGGAATGTGACAAGGTTAGGAGGGGATTAGGATTAGTTTTAAAGACATCTTCTAGAAGAGTCTAGACTTTGGATGAGGATAAAGACTTTCTAGAATAGTCTAGAATTTCCTAGGATGAGGATGAAGACTTTCTAGAAGAGTCTAGAACTTCTTAGGGTGAGGATAAATTAGATTTTTAGGAAATAAATAAAGTTTTATTTATTTCAAGGGTTTGGGTTGAGGAGATATTTATTAAAACTTTTTTAATAAACATGAGGATTAATATTTAATCTTAATTAAATATTTTGAGTTGGGATTAGGGGTAGGAAATGATGGGATTAGCCTTTAATTAAAATTAAAGAAGGATTAGAAGATTTTGGAAGAGGTTAGTGGTCTTAAGGAAATTGGCCAAGTTTTGGGCAAAAAATAAATTTTTTAATTTATTTTAGGATTTTTGGTCAATTTATTAATTAAATAATTAATAAATAAGGAAATAATGTTTAAATAAGATTTAAACATTTTTGGGAGGGATTCCTTAATTAAATATTTTTAATTAAGATAAAGGGATTTAATGGCATAAAAATTAATTAATTAATTAATTAAATAATTAATTAATAAATGATGATGTCATTAGGACTTTTTCAGAAAATAAAAATACTTTATTTTTTAAAGGATTTTAGGTGTCTACACAAAGAACATGTAGAGGAAGCACCTGAGATCATCCAGTCCTTATACCTTATTGAAAATACTCCTCTAGGGTGTAAACTAGGTAAAGTGGAAATGACAAGAGGTTACATGAAAGAGGATATCAAATATTCTATAATACTCTTGAGTAGAGTCATGGGGTTGCCAGCATTGGGACATGTAAATACATGGATAGTGCATTTTATTGAGGCTATCAAGGCAACAAAGATGCCAATTGATCGAGCTTCCATTTTTAGTGAGAACTTGGATGAGTAGCTAGTGATGGTTAAGAATAATCATAAGTTCTACATGATATCATATTTTGTGTACCTATTAATTGCAAGGGTGATAGATTACCCATGACTCTTTAAAAATTGCAATATGCAAGATGCAAATGCATGGCCTTATATAGTATATCCCTAGCTGGTAATGAAAAAGCTTCTACAACATAGAAAAGAATACAAGATAGTGAATAATGCTTTTATATTCACAATTACCTAGTTCATTGAAGGGGATTATGTGAAGAGGATGTTGGAGGAGGCAGCAAAAAGAATTCTAGAAGTTGGAGCTTACTACATCCATTATCAAGGATTAACTTATTTAAGGGTAGAAGGTAACATTATCAATCCAAAGAAGCTCCTGAGGTATCCTAGTGGTAGGCTAATATTGCTAGAGATTGTTTGACAACTTTTGCCTACATATGATAGAGTAAGGAAGCAACACAAAATAACATGGGTGTGGCCTATTACTATGGGACCATTTAGTGTGGTTTGAAGTTAAGTTGTTCCATATTTTGATCTTGAGTGGGATCAATATCCCTTGGAGGAATATAACTCTTCTTACCCTTATTTTGATAACATTGGGAGAGTGCATTATTTAACTAGCAAGACATTTCAACATAAAAATGCAATTGAGGATCATTGGATGAATGTAGTAGATGGCTATGATATCTAAATAAGGGATTATTTTATAATGACTCTCTATATGGAAGGTAGTGCCTTGAAGATAAAGGCATCTTTGAAGGTTATGCAATAGTATACTAAGGATGTTCTTGATCCATTGTTCAATAGGGACAAGATTGGTGATCAACCCATTATGAATGGTATGATTGATATGGAAGAAAACTCAAACATTAATCATAGGGCCACACATTTCATCAAACTAACCAAGGATTGGATTAAGAGACCTTTCAAATTGGATCCAACTCCTCAAGAGGTAGTCTTCCATGCTATAGCCTGCCCATTAAGAGGTTGAGGAGCTAAGGTAATAGTACCCACTTTTATAGCTTAGACCCCAATAAGGTGAGAAACAACACACCAAATTAATAGAGAAGTTGGATATTATACGGCTTAGAAAGGTGAAGAAAAGAGGAAGAGAACTTCTCCCCATCAAGCTGAGCCAGATGAGGAACCAAATCAAGCACCAGCTCAGCTTGGGGTAGAAAATGTACAAGGGTTAGAGAATATTGAAGCTACATAAAATGAGGACAATCTTCAAGTACCACCAACTAAACAAGGGCAAGGAGAAGCTGAAACAAAAGTACAAGAAGTGTCTCCACCACAACAAGTAGTACAAGCCTCCCCATCCACTCCTTAGAGAAGAAATATCAAAACTCAGCTCAAGAGGAGACAAAAGGTGATTAGGAGAGTTATTCCTTTCCTATTAGTAAAAAAAGTTAACCTAGAAGGAGAGAAAGAAGAGGATGATGAGGATGAAGAAGATAATATTCCTTTGAGTTAGAGGACTCATCTGGCTAGAGCCATAGAGCCAAAATAGAGAAGAAGCTCCACCATTAAGCCACCATCTATTTCTGAGTAGCCTACTCAATCTACTCCATTAGAAGATGAACTGCAAAAATGGATTGAAGGGAAGATAGGTTAAGGGACTGATGTCCTTAAGATGTCAAGTTTTCATTTTATGTTAGTTGGCACTAAATAGATGGGAGATAAAATAAGGGATACTCCAACTAATCAACTTGAACAAGGGGACTGGGGTTAGTTTCCATTTTAACCATAAGGACCTGAAGTAGCTCCACCATTACCAATTCAAGTTACATTTTGTATGGATAAGGGTTTAGCTACTCCTCTTCCTCTAAGTAATGAAGAACAAGTTCAAGTGGAATATGAGGAAGAGCCACAAAAAAATCCATTGATGAAGTTCTAGAGGAAGCAAAAATATGTGAGTATCCTTAGGAGATCTCCCAAGACACAAAGGTGAGAACTATGGATTCCATGGGTATGGAGACTCCTAATGTGGATTTCTCCCAAAAGGAGAAGACTTTAGAGAGGAGTGATAAGGGGAAGAGCATATTAGAGAATTGATTGAATTTCTCAGGAAACCTTAGTCACTACCAAAAGATGCATAGGCCTTAGCCTTCATTATGAGTGATCAGAATTAGGATTTATTTGGACACATTTCTATCCCTCCTCCACATACAAATGTTGAAGAATTGAATATGAAGAATTATCAAATTAGGGAGGTTATGCTTGGGAAAACCATGTTGGACACTACTAAGTTGATGGTGATAACTAGAATTAAAGAAATGTTTAAACACTTAGAATAGGATGAAACATAATCGATAACGCCTTAGAAACACAATTAGGTCCGAAAAGAATATTTGAATGAAGTTGTTGGTCCCTTAGATCCTAAAAATCCTAAGGAGACTTTGAATGCAACACTAGAGAAAATGGATAAGGGGATAGTATAGCTAGACCCATTAAAGAAAGCTTGTCAACAATGGTGAGAGAATTTTGAAGAAAAAGGTGTACAAATTATACAAGGAAATCTTAAGCTGCTACACCATATGTAGGGTAACGTGGATAAGCTACTAGGCATTTTGAATTTGAATTTTCATTTAATGGATGAAGTAAATACTTGGGGCAAGCACTTGCAAGCACTATAATTGATCAAGGGTCAAAGGTTTTAGATGTTAATGAAGGTATATGCAATGGAAGAGTTAGGTAAAATTGTTGATTGGATAGAGAAGATTGTGGATGGAAATAGAGTAATGCAAAAATTACATGGAAAGATTCATAAGCTCAAGGATCAAAGCCAAGAGAAAATTTTGGAGGCAGAGAAACATTATAGTGTTGCATGCTTAGGTAGTTTTGAGGATGACTGAAGGAAAAAATTGATAACTATTGTTGAATAGTTATATAAGGCTATTGAAGAAGCTTCTAATGATGATGTTATTTTACAAGCATTCAAAACTAAAGAAGCATTATTAGATTTAGATGTGAAACTAGGAGATTTTGTAGAGAGTTGCATTGATGTGGGCAACTATAGGAAAAAAGTGAAGGAAAAGTATGAAGCCTTAGATTTCTTGGATGTAACTCAAGTTACTAAGAATATTGAGAAATTTAAGGGAAAATACCCAAATATATCTTTGGTATAAAGAGGAACAAAACCTAGAAGCTAGAATTTCAGTTTCAACACTTAGTGAAATTTTGTATTTTTTGAAGCTACTTCCAAGGTGTGTAGGTGTTGGAAATAATCAAGACTAGCTAGGTTACTAGGAGGGGAGAGGTGAATCATTGAACTCAAATTTTTTAATGAATTCAACACTTAACAACATAATCCATTCATCTTTTATTGATTTAATCTACTACATGCATACGAAACTAAAAGATAAACATTCATGAATTCAATATTTGGTGACCCAAAAACCTTCTAATAAGAAAGTAAAACTAGGGTGGGGATGATACCCACAAAACCTCAATACTATAGTATAAAGTTGGCCTGTTAAGGCTTACAATGATCACTTATGATGATCTACCTTGTTAGGAGCAATTACGACTACTAGGTCCACCTTGTTAGAGGTTTTACAAACATACAATGAAGTATGCACTCTATTAAGAAATTTAAAGTAAAGACTGTTAAGTCTACCCTGTTAAAGGATTTGAATCTAATTCACCTGTTAGGATGAAATAGTAGATCTAACTTACAATTGAACTGCTAATTAGATCCTTGAAATGCTAATCAACTCTTTGTGATGGATTTAACTTGACTGCTCCTTATTCGACCTTGCTGAATACTTTGCTCTGCTATTGATTTACATTTGCATGTTGATCATCACATTTTCTTTCTTTCTTCTAAAAAACATTACTACTTCATTGTACTTGGGTATGATACAATACATTACATATATATCATCTCAATTCTCATAATTACAAGATCAACCAAAATAAAAGTTAACACAAATATTACTAAGTTGGCCCAAATGTAGAAACTCAAGTTCTGAAAGCTAACTTGGTGACCTTCTGATACTTAGTGTCCATTGCATTACTCAACATTATCATGCATTTGGTAGAAGTAGAGGCATGGTCCATACTTATCACTCAATTTAGCTTCAAACTTAGTGAACGTTGGAGACTTGGTAGATATAGTGTAACTTAGTAGAAACTAAATTCCATGTTTACCTTGCTTGCACTTGGTAAACTGTACTCATCCATCACTCAGTTAACACTAGCTTCACATAACAAGAACTGATGACTCGATAGATACTGTGAAGCTAGGTAACGACTAACTGCTTGGTGATAACTGCTAGACTTCACACTACCTATTTTCACTCAGTAGCCTCTAGAATGCTCGATAAACACTAGAGACTAAATGATGAACTAGGTAACCATACAGAATTATGAATAAGTGTTGTCACTAATGAAAAACATAACTTAATTCCAACAATCTCCCCCTTTGGTATTAGTGACAAAAATAGTTATTAGCAAAAATTTATGTACAATGTCATGCTAATTTTTTTGATTTTTCAAAATTTGTCTTTGTAATTCTGCTATATATATATTTTAACATATCTCCCCCATACAATGTACATACCATATAATATCATACTGAGTGTATATAAAAGTATTTCTTCTTCTTGATTTCTCTTTATTTCTTACTATGCACAAATCTCTCCCCTTTTATTCTGTACATATGTCTCTCCCTCTTTTTGACAATAATGCCAAAGATTTATACGCAACATACTTATACAAAGACACTAAAATGTGAGAGAAACTCATAATGTACCTTAAGAATAAGAGCTAATGTATTATCCTAGTTTTCTTGCAAAATTTTGCAGGTTTGAAGTGCATCTTGAACTTCGATTGAGAGTTCAATCATATGATTTGCAATTGAAAAATTATTATCATGGATCAATTTTTTTGAATAAGAAATGTGCTTTTGCATTGATTCAATGATTGGAAGGGTCATTTTTTGGATGTCTATAAGTGTAGATCTAATTCTTTCTTCCTCTCTCAAAAATTCTACCTATATATTAGATAGGAATCTGACCCTCATGTGATACACTGAGCTTGATCTGGGGTCAAGCTACAACTTTTGAGCACTGGTCTTTAGATCCTCATCTATCTTATTATGTTTTCCCTTTATTTCTTTTGTACACTTGGTAACATCACATAGCTTGGCAAAAGGAGATGTTACATTCATGAAAGAATTTTCAAGATTAGCCAAAATTGAGGAAAGCACTACCTGATGAATAGTAATATGCCGAGCAATGTGCTCAAGAACTTTATTATCAAACTTTTTCTCAGCTTTTTCTCTCAACTTTTCTTGGCCAATAGAGTCGTCATTGAATTTATGTACTACTTCTTCTAACTACAAAAAAATATATTGAGATGAATCAACATCCATGCCTATAGCCTCTATCAAGATATTCTTTGCACTCTCTATAATTTGGAATTCTCTGTCCCTTTCCTCTCTTAACTACTTTTGTCTAGCCTTCTATTCTAGAAGTTGGCTAACCAATCTCATTTGATCAATAGTAGCATTATCAAACTCCAACTTAGGAATTTTAATTTCCTTGTCCAAGTCTATATCATCATCAATTTCTTTTCCACTAAGAAAAAGTTTAAGTGGTGTCCTTGGTTCAACTTCTGACATTACTACTTTGGACTTTGAAATAGAAACAATGGTAGAAATAGTAGGGTTTGTAGTGAAAACTTTTATGGGGCTTACTGATGGAATACTAACTGGAGCACTAGATGAATCCAAAATTCATTTTCTACCAAAAATTGAAGTAATTACAAGTGGAACACTAATAGAAGTACATACAACAGGAACACTTATAGGAGTATACAAAGTTGAAGTAGACAAAATAGTAGAACTTGATGTTATACTTAATGCTAATGTCCCTGACTCAGGAGTTGAAGAAGAGGAGGGCTATAGCTTGGTGGATGAAGTGGTAGCCACTTCCACTAGTGATAACTGGAGCTGAGAGGGAGAAAAGAGTTATTAAGAAAATGATGTATCTATTGTGGTTGTAATCACACTTGCTGAAGCTATCTCCATTCCTGATGATGTATTAGTTTTTGGTGGAGAGTGAGGAAGGGAGGCTATAACTTCTATAGCTATCCTAATTGGGTCACTCTCTTCTTCTTCTTCTTCCCTATCTTCCTCTTTAGCTTCTTCCTCTTTCTCTTCTTCACCATCCTTCATCAATGCCTGATAATCCTCAACATCTATAGTGACACAAGGTGTATTATCTTCTTCATTATCTTTATCCTTGTCACTATCATCATCATTTATTTCAACTAGATCCTTACTTGGTTTATGCATATGATAAAAAAATTTCCACAGAGATATAGCATTCTTAACTACATGCTCAATATCTTTCACCAAGATCAAACAATTATGAAATCTCATCATCATCTTATCTTCATTTTTCTTCATTTCTTCCTTAACCTTAGAATTTGTAAGATTCAGTAGCAACTGTCTCAAAGATTGCTCATATATATCCTTTGCTATCTACATAGTTGATTCCCATCTAGGTTTCAACCTTGCTAATAATGCATTGGAAATTTGAGGGGCAATTTGATCTAGGGAATATTTCCATTTTCCCATCGTTGTCTACACTAGCTCCTCAATCTGCATCTTCTCTGCATCATTTTTGGTTTCATACTTTGAACCTTTGAAATTTGTGATACCTAAACCTTCTTCTAATTGCTTCAATATTTCTTGGAAGGTGAGTGGGGGCTTATTGAACACAATTCTCACTTCCTCCTTTCTTCTTGGATTTTCTTGTAAATACAACTATGGAGAACTTAGGTGGCTTTGTGATAATCACCTTGCCTTTCTTTCTCACAAGTTTTTCCTCCTTTTTTGATTCCTATTCTTCATCCTCACATTCTTTATCATCTTTTCCTTTTCCCTTGGTAAGCATGAGAGGGGCGCTTATATTTTTCAATTTTGAGGTCCTCCTCTTTCCTTTTTTTACCACCTATGGGAGCTTGATCTCAAGGTCTATTCTAGCTTTTTCTTCATCATAAGTTCCAAATATGGGTACCTTTGGAACTATAGGCTCATCCACTAGGGCTTCAATTATCTCCTTATTTTTCATCGATATTAACCTCATAGGGAAGAGGTTTCACCCATACAATTCTAGGCCCAACTGCCTGAATGAACACTCTATCACGATGAACCATGAAACTAACATCATCCTTGCAGTCTTCAACTAATTTTGGTGGAATCTAGAACCTGTTATTCATCTTTTCCTTGAAAACTTCAAAATAGTTGTCCATTATACTATCAAAATTCTCACCCATTTCTACAATAAACTCATTAATTTGGTACAATACTGGAGTATCCTTTCTCCATACCACTAATCCTTTGGATAGGAAAAAATTTTGAACATAAAAAAACAAACAAGTTAACAAAGAATCAAATTTACATGGGTTATTCTTTGATTTTCTTATGCTTTCCATGTTCTTGCTTAGCTATTTCAACATTAAGTCTACTAAATCATATTCCATATTCTTCTTTACAACTTTATAAGATAAGTCAACAGCCTCACATGTCATGCTATTTAGTTGATTAGAGATGTATATCTTATGTGCAATAATGTGAATACCAAACTTAAGTTCCGCATTAGATGCATTGTGGATTTTGAGTCCTCTGCCATTCCACTCAGTTAGGGTTTTCTTTTGTAGCTCATCTTGACCTAGGGTTTTGGTAATTTTGACCTTATTGAGCCTAGGGAGACCTGTGATTTTGTGAATCATCTTTTTCATTATCAAGACCAGTTGCTCTAGCCACAGCTAACCATTATGCACTTGGATCAATATATACCTAATCCATTTTATCTAAAAGTTTCTTTGTAGGTGTAGAATGTGGGTTAAGCCTTTTTCATCAAAATGTTTGTGCTCAAGCTTGAGGGTTTCGTCCAAACATAGTTTTCCTAGCGCACTATCCATTTCTAGGGTTCCAATTTCTAGCACAACACATTTGAAATCAGTACAAATATTGTTTATAAGGAGTACCTATTGTGGAATTTGTGATTGGGCTCCATTAGGGTTGAGTAATTCTGCAATTGCTAGCACTAGTTTGAAATTTGGAGCCTTCCATTTGATACCTTACACCAACATCTTTGATCCTTTCTTCACCTTGCTACTACTACTAGTGGATGCCATGATCACTTGGTAAGATGGGAGAAACTTCTTTGAAAACTTCACTGCAAACTCTACTCAAGATTGCTTGGATGCTCTATAAATTGCTCTGCTCTAAATATACTAAATTCACAGTGAAAATGAAGTCAACATTCTACCTTTTTGATGAAAATTTTCATTAATTCTTGGTATGATGGGAGCCATAATGACATAGTGCTTGATAGGCTATCATCCACTATCTCTATAGATAATTCACAAGAACTTTTTAAATTAGCAATCAAATGAAACATTATTACTCTTGACCTCACTCAGTATGATCTAGCTTTGCCTAATGAATACTAATTCTAAACTTTTTTTATCCCTCAATATTTGAAATATTGATTTGGATCTTTTTCTTCCTTCCATTGGAAATATTTTGTTGGAATTATGATATATTTTTCATTAGTTACACCACTTATTCAATTTTGAATGCTTATCGAGCTCATCACTCAGTCTATAGTTCATACCGAGTGTTCAATAGTGGTTATCGAGCATAACAATTCATACCATGCTAAACAGTGGTCACCGACCAAATGGGAAGTTTAGAAATTTTTACCAAGTTCTCAATGTTCACCAAGTCATCAGTTGAAATTAGTATTTACCAAGTGATCAAGGTAAACAAAGGACTTAGTGTTTACTAAGTGATCAAGGTAAATAAAGGACTTAGTGTTTACCGAGTGAATACGGTAAATGAAGGAATCAGTGTTTACCAAGTAAAGAAGGTTATCAATGGATTCAATTTTTACCGAGCGACACAATATTCACTAAGTCACCAATGGTTATCGAGTTCCAAGCTACTTAGAGTGATTAGTATGGACCGTGCCTCTACTCTTACCGAGTGCATGATGATGCAGTGTATTGTAGTGGATGTCGAGTATCAAAAGGTCACCAAGTCAATTTGAGGAACCTGAGTTTTCTACTATCTGGCCAACTCAATAATGTTTTGTTCACTTGTGTTTGGACGACCTTGCTAGTGTAAATATTGGAATGGTATATATGTAATGTATTATATCATTTGGAAAATATGATGAAATGTTGTATATCATTGTATGGTGTTGTATTGCAATATTTTGAGAAGAGTGAAAGAAAATCAGCACCAGAATAGAGGAATACAACGAGGTTAACATAGAAGTAGAAAATTTATATCTATCACATAAGGTGATCAGAGCATAAAGGATCTTATCAGCAATCAGTTGTAACCAGATCCACTGCTTCATCCTAACAGGTGAATTAGTTTGTAAATCCTTTAATAGAGTAGACTTAACAATCTTTTGTAAATCTCCTAACAGGGTGCATACTTCAGTGTATGTTTGTAAATCCTCTAACAAGGTGGATCTAGCAATCCTACTTGCTCCTAACAGGGAAGATCACCAGAAGTGATCATTGTAAGCCTTAATAGTCCAACTTTATACTATAGTATTGAAGTTTTGTGTGCATCATCCCCATCCAAGTTTTACTTTCTAATTGAAAGGTTTTTGGGTCACCAAATCAGTGTTATGAATGTTTATCTTTTCATGCATACAATAGATTAGATGGATGAATTGTGAATATGTTATTATGCTGAATTGATTTAAAGTTTTATAGTTATTGATTCACCCCTCCCCTCTTAGTAACCTTGTTAGTCTTGATTATTTCCAACAATTGGTTTCAGAGCATTGTGGTTCTTAGGATAAAGTTTGACAGCTTGAGCAAAGATCAAGGACAATGGAGATATTCAAACTTGACAAATCTATTGAGAATGAAAAGCTAGATCTGGAAATGGCCATGGCTCAACTCAAAGAAGCAAAGGAGCATCTTTCTCAATCTCTTAAAAGAAGGAAGGAACTTGGAAGACAAATGAATGATCTTCAGTATGTTGAAGAAAAGATTGAAGACCTTTTACAATTAAGTAGTTCAAATGAAGCTAATGAGGCAAACAATACAATCAAAGAACTCTTAGAGAAGAATGGATCTCTACAAGAAGAAGTAAGAATGCTAAGAAGAGAACAAGAGATTCAGTCAACAAGGTTATGTGAAATTTTAGAACAAAGGAACATGATGCAAGATGAGATAGAAGGAAGGAAAAATAAAATTCAAAATCAATCCCTTCAATATGAGGATCTTACAGATCAACTTTCCAATGCAAATGAAGAAATCAGAATTCTCAAAGAAAAAAATGAAAGAATAAGGAATGATTTGAATGTTGAAAGACAAACCACTAAAATCTTACAAAGTGACCTAAGATCTGAAAGACAAATCAATGAAAGTTTGGAAAATGGCTTAAATGTTGAAAAGCAAGTCAATGAAAAGATGATAAAATCTCAAATAGATGTGGATCAATTGAATCAATAAAATGAGTAGAATCTTCATAGACAAAAAGGTAAAGTAGGCCTTGGATATAATGAAGAAGGTGAATCTTCCAAACAAGGTTCCCAAAAGTATCAAAGACCTACTTGCAATCACTGTGGTAAGATAGGTCATACATCTAACAGATGTTGGAGCAATGGTAAAGGAAAATTCAATGGTAAATGCTACAATTACAATTAGCATAGTCAGAAAGCCAATGAATGCAAAGAGAAACCAAAATTTGAAGGCAAATGTCACAAATGCAAGAAACAAGGTCACAAGGCATCTGAGTGCAAATCTAAATAATTCAGTCCAGCAGAACAAATTGTCAAAGCATTATTTGGTTGGGACTACAATAGTTGGTGCAAATGTCACTATAGTGGAGAATATGGACACATTGGAGTAAACTGTACAAGGCATCACCTAAGGAAGAAAGATACTACCATAAGATGTTATACATGTACCGATCTTGGTCATATATCCAAGAATTGCATGAGCATAGGAAGAGTTGAAGATGAAAAGAAAGCCAAAGCTAACAACATTTGAAAACAGATGACACAACAGTGGATTCCTAAATCTACTGAACCAAAAAGTTCAAATGATAGCAATGTCACTCAAGAAGTGGGTGACTCCATCATTTCTAATTAGACTCATCAAGGAGGATCAGGGACTACATCTTTAAGCCATATCCTAAGTAGTTCTAGAATGAAGGAGTGCAAATGACAAATTAGTATTTTAGATACAAGACATAGTTCACTGTGATGCATCTACCGAGCAAGGTTGGTCTCAGATTTAACCAAGCTAGGTCAGGAATATGAAAGGTTTTGTTTGTTCACTAAGTTTCAAGGTTTATACAGTAAGTTGATGACTATCTCACAAACCCTAGGTCATCTCAACTACCTTCGTACCTAAGCATTAATTGCAAATTTTTCATCAAAAAGGTAGAATTTGATCTCATTTTTCACCATGAATTTAGAATATACAGAGCGAAGAGATTTCCAAGAGCACACAAGTGAGTTCAAGCGATTTGAAGTGATTTTCTAGTGAAGAATTTGTTTTACAAAATTGTTCACTCACTGAGTGGCAATGGCATCTAGGAGCACTAGCAACAGCAAGGCAAAGAGGGGATCCGAAATGCTAATGAAAGGAGTCAAATGGAAAGCACCTAGCTTCAAGCTCGTTCTCGCCATAGCTAAATCACTCGACCCATATGGAGCTCAATCATGAATTCCACCAAAGGTACTCCTTGTTAATGATATTCGTACTCATTTTAAGTGCAATATTTAGGAAATTGGTACATCGGAAATGGATAGTGCCCTAGCTGAGTTATGTGTGGATGGAACCCTCAAACCTAAGCACAAGCATCTGGAAACCAAAGGTTTGACCCATATCCTTCACTTGCCAAGGAACTTTCAAATTAAATGGATAAGATACATTTTGATTCATGTGCATAATGGTCAGTTGTGGTTAGAGAAACCCATCCTGATAATAAAAAAGATGATTCATAAGATCACGGGTTTACCTATGTTGAGAAAATCCAAAACCACTAAAACCCTAAGTTGGGATGAACTTTAGAAGTTAACCCTATCTGAATGGGATGACAGAGGACTAAAACTTAACAATGTATCAGATATAGAGCAAAGATTTGGAATTCATTTAATTGCATATAAGATGTATAGTTCCAACAGATTGAATAGTGTGCCTTATGAGGCTGTGGACTTAGCATATAAGGTTGTGAAGAAGAATATGAAATTTGACCTGGCAGATGTACTGTTGAAACAATTTAACAAAAATATGGATAGCATAAGGACTTCAAAGAGCAACCCTTGTAAATTTGGTTCTTTGTTAACCTGTTTATTTTTCTATGTGCAAAAGTTTTTCCCTTCTAAAGGTATAGTAGCATGGAGAAAGGATGTTCCAATTTTGTTTCAAATTAATGAATTCATTGCAGAAATAGGAAATTTTTTTGATAAAGTAATGAATAACTATTTTGAAGATTTCAAAGAGAGGATGAACAACAGGTTTATAATTCCCCCTAAAATTTTTGAGGACTATAAATATGATGTATGCTTCATGGATGACTATGACAAAGTGTATATATATTCAATTATACCCTGAGTGACATGGGTAAAACCATTGCCTTATGAGCTAAATATTGATGAAGCAAGAGATATTATTGAGGCACTAATGAATGAGCCAAATATTCCCAATATTCTAGCATTCGGTACCTATGATGGGGCAAAAGAAAGAATTGAACTTAAAATCAAGTTGCCTTAGGCAATTAGCAAAGGAAAGAGGAAAATTGCTAAGTTAAAAATTGATACTAGCCCTCTTATGCTTACTGAGGGAAAAGATGAAGATGTAGAAAAAGAAGAATCTGAAAGAGAGGAATCTAAAAACAAAGAGGAGCCTATGAAGAAGAAAGGTAAGGTGATTATCACCAAACCTCAGGCAGTATTCACAAGAAGGACAAAGAAAGGAAAGAAGGAAGTAGTATTCAGTAAGCCTCCTCTCACATTCAAAAAAAGACTAAAGTAAATGGATGAAGGATCAAGCATGGGAAATTTCAAGGCATTGAAATTTGAAACCAGGATAGATGCTAAAAAGATGTAGATTGAGGAGCTAGTACTCTCAAAGATGGGAAGATGGAAGTATTCCCCTTAATCAATTAACCTCTCAGATTTCTAGTGGATTACTAGCAAGGATTCAAACAAGATGGGATGTAGGTGAACAAACTGCTAAAGATATTTATGAGCAATCCTTGAGACAGTTGTTACTGAGTCTCACTAAGACAGAGGTAAAAGAGGCAATGAAGAAACAAAAAGACAAAATGAAAATTAGATTCCACACTTGTCTAATTTTGATTAAAGACATTGCAAGAATTGTAAAGGATTCTATAGATGTGTGCAAATGTATTTATCATCTTCACAAGCCATCTGAGTATCCAGGTGAAATCAATGATGATGACAGTGATGATATGGATGATGAGCAAGGTAATGATTCCATCTCCATGGATGTAACTGATGAAGATCTTCAGGATCTAATAAAGGAGAAGGAGGAATAAGGAAAGGAGGAAGAAGTTGATGAGGAAGAGAAAGAGGAGGATGATCCGATTAAAATTGCAGTAGCTATCATTGCCTCCCTTCCTCACTCTCCACCTAAAATTGTTAAATCTATGGAGATAGGTTCTTCGAGAAAGATTATGAGCACCATAGAGACATCAATAGCTCCAACTCCTCCAGTCAGCTCTCAACTCCAAGTATCTACAATGGAAGTATCAAGTACTTCATCTACTAAGCTGAAAGATCACTTCTTCATCTACCGAGCATCAGGCAATATCTTCATTCACCGAGTCATCCACTGCAGTAGTCACTGCATCAAGTGTATCAATTCCTCCTGCAGTATGTACAGTAAGTTTTCCAGTTTTCACTTCAATTTTGTCATCCCTAGCCACATTGGGTCCAATTTTTGCTCTAGTCAACTCTTCTACTGCAAATATTCCAATTTGTACATCGGTTTTGGATATGGGAACATCAATTTTTCCCATAGTTAGCACTTCTCTTAGTCTTCCTTTAGTTGGTCCTATTCCAGTTTTGATAGCCAGTGCAGCCTCATCAACCATTGTCTCTATTTTCAAAGGCAAAGATGTTAGCACAGCAGAAAAACCAAAGACTCCATTAAAATTTCTACTTACAAGCAAGAATGTGGATGAGGATGTAGACTTGGATAATGAAATTTTCATTCCCAAGATAGATATGGATACTGCTTCAATTGATGAACTAAGACTGCTCAGTCAGCATATAGAACTAAAGGCAAAGCAGAAACAACTAAGGAATGAGAGAGATAGAGAGTTTAATATTATTGAAGGAGTGAAGAATATTATTACTGAGGCTATAGGTGTTGATGTTGATAATTCTCAAATAATTAGAAGAGGCGGTTAGTAAATCCAATGAGGATATCTCTGGTCAAGAAAAGTTGATGGAGAAGGCAAAAAAGAAGTTTGATAATAAGGTTCTTGAGCACATTGCTCAACATATAGCAATAAAATAGGTTGAATTAACCACAGTTTTGGCCAACATTGAAAATTCTTTTATTAATGTAACATCTCTTTTTGCTAAGCTTTGTGATGTTATTGAGTATACTAAGGAGATAAGAGAGAAATTGAATAAGATAGATGAGGATATGAAGGTAAGTGCACAAAAGCTGAAGCTTGACCCTAGTTCAAGCTCATCTCATCACCTTAGGATCAAATTTTTGTTAGAGAATTAGGAAGAGTTGCTTAGAGAAGAAGGAAGGATTTAGTCTACACTACTAGATATCCAAAACATGATTCTTCCTATCATGGACACAATGCAAAAACATATTGCATACTCCAAAACATTGATCCATGACAACAATTTCTTTGTTGCAGACCATGTGATTGGACCTTTTGTAGAAGTTCAAGTAGCTCTATCCACATGCAAAATCTTCCAAGAGAATTGGGATAAGACTCTGTAACTCATTCTCAAGGTACATTCTGAGTTTATCTCACATTCTGGTGTCTCTATGTAAATAAATTATTTTATTCTTTGGCATTATTGTCAAAAAGGGGGAGAAAGAGATACTTAGAAAGAGATAATGGTGAGATAAATGTACTAAAGGGACAAAGAGATACTGTGAATAAAAGTCATATAACTCATGTAAATACCTTGTATATATTGTATGGGGGAGTTATATGTAAGGAAGCCATGTATATTTAGCAGAATCAAATGTCAATATGTAAGATGTTGTATCTAAGTTTTGGCTCACAAGTGTTTTTGTCACTAATGCCAAAGGGGGAGATTGCTGGAATTATGATATATTTGTCACAACACTTATTCAATTTTGAATGCTTACCAAGGTCATCACTTAGTCTACAGTTCATACCAAGCATTTAGTAGTGGTTACCGAGTAGAATAGTTCATACCATGTTGAATAGTGGTCATCGAGCAAATGGGAAGTTTAGCAGTGTTTACCAAGTTCTCAGTGTTCACTGAGTCATCAATTGAAATCAATGTCTACCGAGTGGTCAAGGTAAACAAAGGACTTAGTTTTTACCAAGTGATCAATGTAAATGAAGGACTTAGTGTTTACCAAGTGAACAAGGTAAATGAAGGAATCAGTGTTTACCAAGTGAAGAAGGTTATTAATGGATTCAATTTTTACTGAGTGACACAATATTCACCAAGTAACCAATGGTTATTGAGTTCCAAGCTACTTAGAGTGATTATTATGGACCATGCCTCTACTCTTACTGAGTGCATAATGATGCAATGTATTGTAGTGGATGCCAAGTATTAGAAGGTCATCGAGTCAGTTTGAGGAACCCGAGTTTTCTACTATCTGGCCAACTCAATAATGTTTTGTTCACTTGTGTTTTGCCGAGCTTGCTAGTGTAAATATTGGAATGGTAGATATGTAATGTATTATATCATTTGTAAAATATGATGAATTGTTGTATATCGTTGTATGGTGTTGTATTGCAATATTTTGAGAAAAGTAAAAGTGAATCGACAGCAGAATAGAGGAATACAACAAGGTCAACATAGAAGCAAAAAAGTTATATCTATCACATCAGGTGATCAAAGCATAAAGGATCTTATTAGCAATCAGTTGTAACTAGATCCACTACTTCATCCTAATAGGTGAATCAATTTGTAAATCCTTTAATAGGGTAGACTTAACAGTCTTTTGTAAATCTCCTAATAGAGTGCATACTTCATTGTATGTTTGTAAATCCTCTAACAAGGTGGATCTAGCAATCCTACTTGCTCCTAACAGGGTAGATCACCATAAGTGATCATTGTAAGCGTTAACAGGCCAAATTTATACTACAGTATTGAAGTTTTGTGGGCATCATCCCCACCCCAGTTTTACTTTCTAATTGGAAGGTTTTTGGGTCACCAAATCAGTGTTATGAATGTTTATCTTTTCATGCATATAGTAGATTAGATGGATGAATGGTCAATATGTTATTATGCTTAATTGATTTGAAGTTCTAGAGTTACTAATTAACCACTCCCCTCTCAGTAACCTTGTCAGTCTTGATTATTTCCAACATTTTTAAGATGTGACCTTAAGATGTGACCCTGAGAATGTAGTTCTAGTTCTTCCTTAAGAACTTAATTGGAAACGGTGGAGTCACCCACTTCATGAGTGACATGATTATCATCACTTGAACTAGCTTGCTTGGTAGATTTGGGAATCCATTGCTATCTCATCTGCGTCTTGATGTTATCAGCTTTAGCTTTCTTTTCATCTTCAACTCTACCTATATTCATGCAATTGTTAGCTATATGACCAAGTTTAGTGCATGTGTAACATCTTATTATAGTATCTTTTCTTCTCAAGTGATGTCTTGCATAGTTGATGCCAATGTGTCCATATTCTCCAGAATAATGACATCTACACCAAGTATTGTAGTCCCAACCAAATATTGCCTTTACAAATTGTTTAGTTGGATCGAATGGTTTAGATCTACATTCAAATGCCTTGTGACCTTGTTTCTTGCATTTGTGACATTTAGCTTCAAACTTTGATTTCTCCTTACATTCATTAGCTTTATGACCATGTTCATTGCAATTGTAAATTTTTTTATTAAATTTATCCTTTCTATTGCTCCAACATTTGTTTGATGTATGATCTATCTTACCATAGTGATTGCAAGTAGGTCTTTGATTTCTTTGAGCACCTTGTTTGGAAGATTCACCTTCTTCTGTGTATCAAAGTCCTACTTTACCCTTTTTCCTATAAAGATTTTGCTCACTTTGTTGATTTAATTGATCCATGTCTACTTTAGATTTCATGATTCTTTCATTGAGTTGCTTCTAAGAGTTTACATCAACTTTCAATGTTTCATTTTGTTGGTGTAAATAAGTATTTACTTATTACACTTACTTAAGTTTACTTAGGTTAATGCATTATTTAATTATTTTTCATTATTTTATTTGTGAGACACTTAGGAGTTTGTACACTCTTGTGAGTTGTCTTGATGACATCACAAGGGTCCACACCTCTTTTAAGCACATGTTGTCTACAACATAGGAATCTTCTACACACATATGAAACTTTCTCATTCTTATCCATTCATCTAGAATGTTGTATAAGGTGTTTAGTTTATCTTATCTTCTGGTTGTTTCCAGAGACATTCTAGGTGTTTCTTGAGAGGCCTTTATATACAAGCACTCCTAGTGTGTTGAACATCACATTCTGAATAGAGCAATGTATTTGGACATACTCTAATTAATTGATCATATCCATTTTTGGTCTAATGTCTACTTGTGTTTGAGTTCTTAGTTCCTAGGTGAATTTTTCCCTTAGGTAAATTCTTACATGGTATCAGAGCAACTTGGAGATTTTCTCATCACATAGTCATTTGAGACCACTTGTTTGCTTCATCACCTCAGCCCGAATCTAGAGTGTTGCCAAAATTGGGAGTGTCTAGCATTAGATTTGACCTCACCATTGCATCTAGAATGCTAATTCGATGAAAATTGGCTACAAAGCTGCCTACCCTAGGCCAAAGTCAATTGTGAGGCAAATTCATTTTGCAAACCGACACTTGTAGGACCGATTTGTAGAATTGGTGAAGATTGAAGCTTGCTGGTGCAAATTTGATATTTGCATCACATTTAGAAGGTCAAGAAAACCCAAAATTGGATTTTGTTTCATCCAAATCAATCATCTGAGGAAAAATCTAGAGCCATTTTTTTTTGGAGGTGCGACAACGATTTAGAAAAAATAACAGCAGCAAGGATTTTCAAACAGCGATATCTTCCTCATATGGACTCCTTTTTGGGAGCATTTTTTTTTTGTTTTGGGGTAGGATTTCGTGATCTACACATTGGTGCATGTGGTTTGAGATCTCTATTTTTGAATTTTTTTGCAACTCTAAAATCTCAAAATTTGCCACTTAAAATGTTTGGTACGGGCTCATCTGGACTCCAAATCAAGTTCCATTTTTTTGAAAGTGCATTCTTTTTGTCTACTTTCCAGATTTGCAATCACATTATAGGTTTTGTGGACAAAAATACTACTTTCAAAAATAGGCCCTAAATTGGCAAGTGGCTACCAAGTGTTAAATCACAAATTAGGGGGGTTTCTTTGATTTTCTTTGATTCTTTGGGGGTTCATTGATTGATCTCATGGAGTCTTGTCAGATTTGTGAGTTTCGTATTAGACCACAATTGACAACAAGGAACTATTAAAAATGGAGGACTTTGATAATTAACCATCTAAGAGAACATCCAGGATTGATTCCTTATCTCTATTCAATGCCACCACGTTTTGATTGGACATATATTATCAAGCTTAATCAATTTTTACGTAAAGTATGAGTAGGGAATCTTTTGGTCCTCTTAGGTTGGCACATTTTCCTTGTGATATTTGGTGGTCTATTTGGGAAGCATATGGAGATCCATGTGATCCTCCATCTCTAGTGGACTTTCTACATCTAGTCACTCTAGCTATGGTTTCTTCAACCTCAAATGAGATCACACCTCTAGCTCCTATTTCTCCTACTGATCCTATTTCAGCCACAAATGCTTCAGAATTAGTGTAGTAGGATACTTTATATCTTCCTACTCTACCTTCATGTGAAGACTACCTCTCAAACATTGTACAATTGTTTTTGGAGTCTCACATTGAAGATGTGGGAGATATTCTTGATGACATTCATCTTCTATTTGAGGTAGATACTTCATCCTTTGCTGTAGTGATAGATTCATGTACTTCAGCACTGTAGGGTACTCATGGTCTTCCAGGTGATGATTTCTTGCTAGACATTTTAGTTCTATTCTTGGAGTCACACACAGTAGATATGGGAGACTTTTATGATGATTTCTTGCTTCTCTTTGCTAAGGAGTCTTCTATAGTTGTTGTGAGGGCCCACTCTAACCCTCAACTCCATGCTCTACATGATCAATCCTTCCAGATTGGCATGATTTTGGATTCTTCTTTATAGCATCTGTAGGAGATCTCTTTCACATTTGAGAATACTATTGGTTTCCTAAAGCAAGTTCTACATCCTTCCTTGTTCAATCTGCACTTCTCTTCAAGATTTTTGGAGGAAGCCATCATCAGTATCAACACAAGGACTTTTGAACAAGTTTTAGAGATACCAGTCATCATCGAGATTCCTTCTCCATATAGGGGACATATCTCATAGGTACCCTTGCTCTTGTTTCTTCCAAAGGGGAGGAACATCATACAAAGGTCATGGATTAGCTTCTACATAGGAGCATTCTTCACTGATTGGCACACTACTTTTAAGGGAGGGGGACTACCTTGTCTCCTTCTCTTTTTTGGGGGGGACTTTTTCCTCATAGGAGGTTTTTTCCTTCTCCATTCATTCTTGTAGATACATGCATGTATGTCGTAATGGGGGGGTCTTGATTACTCCATCCATCAATGCATCCTTATTTATCTCTCCCATGGGGTCTTGGGGGAGGGTTTTTCCCATGAGGTTTTCCCTCTTTCCCTGCTTTATATGAGATTTGCATTTTCATTATGTACATGGGTACCTAACATGGCCTAGTAGCCGGGACCCATTATGCATCTTCATCCTAGTTTGTAAGCTTAAGGCCATTCCCCTAAGTTGCACTTAAGGGGGGGTGTTGGTGTAAATAAGTATTTACTTATTACACTTACTTAAGTTTACTTAGGTTAATGCATTATTTTATTTTTGAGACACTTAGGAGTTTGTGCACTCTTGTGAGTTGTCTTGATGACATCATAGGGGTCCACACCTCTTTTAAGCACATGTTGTCTACAACACAAGAATCTTCTACACACATATGAAACTTTGTCATTCTTATCCATTCATCTAGAATGTTGGATAAGGTGCTTAGTTGTCTTATCTTTTGGTTGTTTCTAGAGACATTCTAGGTGCTTCCTGAGAGGCCTTTATATATAGGCACTCCTAGTGTGTTGAACATCACATTCTAAATAGAGCAATATATTCAAACATACTCTGATTAATTGATCATATGCATTTTTTGTCTACTATGTGCTTGTGTTTGAGTTCTTAGTTCCTGGGTGAATTTTTACCATAAGCAAATTCTTTCACATTGATTTTTCTTTCATTGCTTAAATCATTTCTTAACCTTTCACTTTCAGATCTTAGACTCATGATTCCATCATTTGCATTAGAGAGCTGATTGATAAGAATTTTTTGCTAAAGGAATTGATTTTTAGTTTCATTGTTCCTTCCCTCCAAGTCTTCAATTGGTTTATTTTTCCATTCCAAAATTTCACACAATCTTATTGACTGGATTTCTTCTTGTCTTTTCAATTTTCTTACCTCTTTTTGTTGGGAGCCATTCTTTTCTAGGAGTTCTTTGATTGCATCATTTGCTTCATTTGAACTATTTGAAGGGAAAAAGTCTTCAATCTTTTATTCAACATACTGGTGATCATTCATGTATTATGCAAGTTTCTTCCTTCTTTTTAGGGAATGGGAAAGATGCTCTTTTTCTTCCTTGAGTTGAGCTATGACCATCTCTAGATCTAGCTTCTCATTGTCAATAGCTTTGTCAAGTCTAAATATCTCCATTGTCCTTGATCTTTGCTCAAGTTGTCAAAATTTATCCTAAGAACCACAATGCTCTAATACCAATTGTTGGAAATAATCAAGACTAGGTAGGTTACTAAGAGGGGAGGGATGAATCAGTAACCTAATTTTTTTTAACAAATTCAACACTTAATGACATAATCCATTCATGTTTAATGGATCTAATCTACTACATCAATGACAAACTCAAAGATAAACATTCATGAACACAATATTTGGTGACCCAAAAACCTTCGAATGAGAAAGTAAAACTTGGGTGGGGACAATACCTACAAAACTTCAATACTGTAGTATAAAGTTGTCCTGTTAAGGCTTACAATGATCATAATGAAGTATAAACTTTGTTAAGATATTTAAAGAAAATACTATTAAGTCTACCCTATTAAAGGATTTGAATTTGATTCACCTATTAGGATGAAATGATAGATTTGACTTACAACTCAATTTTTAATTATATACTTGAAATGCTGATTACCTCTTTGTGATAGATTTAACTTGACTACTCCTTATTTGACCTGGCTGAATACTTTTCTCTACTATTGATTTACATTTGCATGTTGATGATCACATTGACTTTCTTTCTTCTCAAAAGCATTACTATTTCATCATTCTTGCATATGATACAATAAATTACATATATATCATCCCAATTCTCATAATTACAAGGTTGGCCAAAACACAAGTTAACAAAAATATTACTGAGTCAACCCAAATGTAGAAACTTAGGTTTTGAAAGTTGACTTGGTGACCTTCTAATAATCAGTATCTACTGCATTACTCAGCATCATGATGCATTCAATATAAGTAGAGGCATGGTCCATACTAATCACTCAACATAGCTTCAAACTTGATAAACATTGGAGACTCTGTAGATATAGTGTAACTTGGTAGAAACCAAATACCATGTTTTTCTTTCTTGCACTCAGTAAACTCTACTCATCCATCACTCAGTTAACACTATCTTCATATCACAAGAATTGATTACTCCATAGATACTGTAAAGCTTAGTAACCACTAACTACTCAGTGGTAACTATTGGACTTCACACTGCCTATTTTTTGGTAGCCTTTGGAATGTTCAATGTGAACTATGAACTTTGGTAACCACTGAATTGCTCAAAAAACACTGGAGAGTGAATGATGAACTCAATAACCATATAGAATTATGAATAAGTGTTTTCACTAATGAAAAACATAATTTAATGCCAGAAATCTCCCCTTTTGGCATTAGTGAAAAACACTTATTAGCCAAAATTTATGTACAGTATCATGCCAATTTTTTGATTTTTCAAAATTTGTCTTTGTAATTCTATTGTATATATATTTGCACATATCTCCCCCATACAATGTACATACCATATAATATCATATTGATTGTATATACAAGTATTTCTTCTTCTTAATTTCTCCTACTTTCTTTTTATGCAAAAATCTCTCCCTTTTTATTCTATACATATGTCTCTCCCCCTTTTTGACAATAATGCCAAAGATTTATACACAAAAAACTTATACAGAGACACTAACATGTGATAGAAACTCATAATGTACCTTAAGAATAAGAGCTAATGTATTATCCTACTTTTCTTGCAAAATTTTGTAGGTTTGAAGTGCAACTTCAACTTCTATTGAGAGTTCAATCATATGATTTTCAATTGAAAAATTGTTATCATGGATCAATGTTTTTGAATAAGCAATGTGCTTCTGTATTGAGTCTGTGATTGGAAGGATCATGTTCTAGATGTCTATAAGTGTAGACCTGATCCTTGCTTCCTCTCTCAACAATTCTACCTGCATATTAGATAGTTAGCTACTAGTTCTAAATTTAGATCTTTCCATGCATTAGAAACACATTCTGATAGTAGTTTAACTCCTATAGACACCTAGCGAACATAGAGCTTCTATTTTTACACTTCTAGACACTCCTACATCATCAAAAGTCTTTTTTCTTCTTATTTTCTTGTGCTTTCTTTTTTTTAAGACATGTAAAGGCTCATGCATCTATTTAAAGATATAAATTTGGATGTAGTCCTACTTAGCACCAATTAGATAGTTAGTTTGTACATAATTAGGTTTGTTTTATTAGTTTAGAAGCATATGTTGTCATAAAGGTATCTCTCACTCTCAACATAATTTGAGGAGAATATTTCATATAAATTCAAGAATGTAATATGTATTCTGAGCCCACCATTATTTTGATGCAATAATATAAGATTTTTGTGCTTGCATTTGGAGTGTAGTGATTCTTGCCTAAGTGTGTTATATTTTGTGAATGTATCTTCATGGAATGTAATTGAGCCAATACTTTTATTGTTTTATTTTGGTTGTGTGATCTTTTAACTCTAGTGTTTGCTATGGGTCAAAAAATTCCACTAACATACTTAGTTCAAGAAGAGATAACCCTTATTGTTCCTGCAGAGCCTTTTGTCTTACATGAGCACACTTTCCATGGCCTTGCAATTCAATGAAAAGTTAAACATCTTATGGTTATTGAATTCCCATCAATGATTTCATTAGTGGAATTAAGAAAGCATTCCTCGTATTTTTATTGGTTACCTACTGATATTTTCAAAGGCTTAACTCACAGATGTATTGGTTTTGTAGTTTATGCCCATTAGGAATTTACTTTTCAAAGTTAGTTTCTTAAAGTTCTTATTACCCTATCTTCATTATTTTCTTTTGTAAACACTTGGCTAATTTAATAATTCATACAGTTTCGTTGTTGGATTACATTCATAAAAAAAGGAATAGAAAAATACAACAATATATTTATTTTTGTGTGTTTTATTCATTATTTCTTTTCTTTCAATAAGTAGTTTGAGAGAAGTTTCTACTATTAGGTGTGCAATCTACTTCTTCTTGTGATTCTAAATCTTTTTCATGCCTACAAGGGACATACATCCCTAGATAAAGCCACTATTGGGACACAAAATTAAAGCCCTAATTTTGAGTATCATTCTAAACTTTTGAGTCATTTTGAGCCCTATGTTCACATTTAATGGATGTGTACCTAGTCATCTTGTTGAGGCCTATGAAGTTTTTAATGTTTCCAACACCTTACATTTAGTGTATCGATGCATTCCATAATGATAAATTTCCATTCCAAGTCATTCCATGAAGTTCCATTTTGAGGCATGTCCAAATCTCTTGAAAGGTAGCCTAGTTTGTAATTGAATATCTTGCACCTAGTAATGGTTTTGGTTAAGAAAAATAGGTTTTACAAGGATCCTAAAACCTAAATTTTTTTACATAAAATCTAAAATAATAATATTAAATAAAGTCTAGACCCTTTTTAACTTCCTATAAAAAGCCATAACAAAAGGCAGGCCCGCGGCTAGGAAAAAAAAGCCAGAGACAAAATACAGGCCCATGGCCAATAGACAAAGGCCAGAAGCACTAAAATAAATATAGAACAAAGCAAAAAATTAGACCACTAGCAATAATTTATCATTATTTTGTATCTTACAGATTTTTTGCTTCCTCCTTGGCACTCTGGATCTCCACACCCACAAATTCTTGGTTTGGGTCATTAGTCCATTCCACCTAGCCCTTGGTCTCTTTCATATTACCCTTAGTCTTCCCGAGCTTTGAGCTGGCCTTTTCATCACTTTCTCCACTGATTCCTACATTTCTCAATGATTCACCTAGGCTATTGATGTTCTCATTCAGAATGTTTAGGGTAGCAATCACCTAATTAGCCAGGTTTTGGTTAGATATCTCCATCTATTACACCCTTTTCTCAACCTTTAAGATATGACCCTCTTGGCTAGTAAGATGATTCTGGTCATGACTCATCCTATGGCCTTCCTCCAAGCTTCTTTTCTCCATGAGTACATCAATCTCATTGAACAACCATTTGAAAGAGTGAAAATTATCTATCATGCTATTTTTGGCATTATTAAGCAGATTAAGCCCTATTTCCCTTGCATTATCTGAAATTGCAACTAGAGCAAGGTCTATGAGCTCATCAAAATGGGATTTTCCTTCTGTGTCTTCCAAGACTTGCAAATTCACTTTCTCTCTAACAATCCCCATCTTTTTCATTTGGGTGTTGAAGTTTCTCCATCACCTCCTTCTATCTTTCATAATTATATCCCCACTATCTTCGACCACAATTTCCTAAATCTCTTGAGATGGAGAAATAAAAGGTAAAGGTCTTGAAGCCTTAGGGGTCTGATATTTTTTCTCTTCTAGTTGTAGCTCCTCCTTAGCCTTTCTCTTTTTGGGGTTCCAAGACCAAATAGAAATATCTTCTCCCATCTTCCCACTGTCTTCCCCCTTCTTTTCTTCCTCTAACTCCATTTCCTCTTCCTCCTCATTATACTCCTCTTCCTCATGTTTTACTAGATTGGGGGTTAATCCCTGAGGGCTCTTTCTACTAGGAACAGAACTGGAAGGAGAAGGAATTTTCTCCCCCCCCTTAGACTTCTTTCCTTTTGAGGAATTATTTTCCTCATCTTCTAAGGTAAGACTTTGAACTTCCTTAGAATCAAAGTAGTTTGAGCTCCCAATGGCCTCTGAATCATCCCCAGAATGGCCTAAAGTTTCCCCCCTCATTTGATTCTTAAGATATTCATAGACCAACAGGAGCAAGCCCTCATGTAGGGCTAGGTTTAGAGTGGGTTTCTTCTTAAAACCCTCAATGTCCTTACTCATCAAAGTAAATAGATAAAAAGGAAAAGAAATTTTTGTGCCATGCCTAAAATGATATAATAGAACAAAGTGGTGTGTTTTGAACCTATCGAATCTAGTGCCCAAAGAGATATATTGAATAACAACCCTTAAAACATACCTCCACAACTTTTATATTGACTCCATCTTGTAGTATGTCTCAACCTTCACTAAACACTTTTGCTCTTCCTCATTCTTCACAAAGTCTTTAACTACATTGGAAGACATTTTCTTATCCCTATAAAAATTAATCCCCTTGCACCTAGTAATTTTTCATGACTTTCTATTTTGGGATTATTTAATATGCATATCAAAGACCTATGTTTCCATTTTCAATTTGTTTTGATGTGCTTTTACTAGGTTTAGAATCCCTTAAACTCAGTTATTTATTGTTGTCATGCTAATGTAAACTTTTTAGAATTTTGGGAGGCCCTATTTAACCAATTATAAATTTGACCCAATTGACCAAAATGAGAAAATTCCTTTTGTATTGCATTCTAGAGGTCAAATACTTGTTATGTTTTATATTTAATCTTATGATGAATTAGTTTAATTATTTTTCAAACATGATTCCAAATACAATTTGTAAAGGTCTATTGGTGTCATTAAGTAAAGATTGATCAGTACCCCTCTTCAAGATGTCATAACTCTAAATTTTTGATTTCCTAAACCAAATGGATTATATCTGTGTTTTATACCCTAAAAATACTTTTAAGTGTGCTATTTTGCAAGTCTTCTTGAACCCATCTGCACACATTCCCAACTCCATTCTGTTTACAAAATCACTATTTTGCCATTGTTTCTAGTTATGCAATTCTAAGTACCCCACTTTGATCGCTCACCAAATTTTCCTAGTTATTTTCATGAGCACAAGTCATACAATTATACTCTCCTTGTACTAGTGAATTAATCTTTTAGTTTTCATATCCCCAAGTGTTAGTTTAACCTATTTTTGAAGCCAAAACCAAACATGGTTTATAGTTTTTTGATGTAATTGTTTGCAGGTAGTTTTGAGAAGGCAAATTTGACAGTCAATATATTTTGACTCAAATATTATCATGAAAAGAAATCTAACAAGGTGAAAGAATGTGGAGTAAAGAATAAACATGATAGATTACATGGCTCAATCAAGTGTCTTAGTCAATTTTCAAGGCCAGTTAGAGGACCCCTTGATACAAAATTAACAAGTTGCAAAAAGAGATGAAATATGTCTTAGATGATCATTTAGTGGTCAAATTTGATATTAATCAGTATGGTATGCTCAATGGATCAGTCACAAGGATTGGGTGTTTTAGTTCAAAAAAAAATAGTTTGACCCACTTTGGGGCCTAACTAATCCCATCAAGTTATTGAGATATGGAAGGGATTGAACATGTTTTAATAAGTCAAAATGATTATAGTTAATTACATATCCTATTATGTATGCCTTGTTCTTTGAGATTGAAAGGACTTATGGTTGCTAAAGCCTTGAAATTCACAATGATGGCATTGTTTTTGGAAATAAAAAAGGTTCACATTGACACCATGTTTGATATATGGGTCTATCATCAAAAATTTAAAAAAAGTCAAGTTTGTATGAATTTAATTGAACTTGAAAGGTGTGGCCTCTTATATTAGTTTTTTTTGGGCTTTTCCCAATTTGGCGCACATCTAAGTTGATGGTACATATTGAGCCAATAAGCATACTTGAATGGTAGCAAAGGGACATGATGGATGATTATATGTGGAGGGTTTCATAAAATAATGTTTTAAACTAGAACTTTTTATATTGATGATGTTACTATTGTTTCACCTACACACAAAAGGTAGATTGAGTCTTATATGAAGTAGACCATAGGTTGACTGCATGTTTTTCTTCCTCACCAGCTAACTAGAGATTGAAGGCTCATATTATTTGACCAAATAAGAAGAGAATGGAGAGTCTTTGATGGTGCCTATAATCTTCATGTGAGTATAGTACTTCAGGATAGAAGTGAAAAACATAACAACCATCAAAGCATCATTTGAAGGAATATGCTTGGGACATTAGCTTGAGCTACTAAAAAATGGAGAAGTCTTTCCTTGAGCTAGGAGTGTCCATTTTCAAATTTTAAGGAATTGAAATAGGTGGAGATAATCAATAATTTCAATAGCACCAATGTGAGCCAATAGACAAACTAGTATTAGATTAACAGAGTTTTCTTCAAGATTCTTTATTTTTTAAGAGAAAATATCCTTGGCAATAACTACATTGAGAGGATTTTGGTCAATAAAGGAAGAGGAGGTGAGTGCATACATATTTTTCTCTCCTGTAGGAGGAATTATGAATAGGATTCCTATCATTGCTTTTCCTTTTCATTATTGAAAGGGGATATTTGTTGAGTGGCATGATTTGAAGCTATTTCTTGTTGTGCATGTGTTATGAGCAACTGATGTAGGAGCATCGAGTGTGAATTTTGGTGAATTTATGATTTTAATGGTTATTTATGTATTGGAGATGCATTGGGGAACCTTTTTTCATGATTGCATAGAGATTGGATGGATTGAGTTGAAGTTTGAGCTATTTTTACCTTGCTACTTGAACTGTGTTTTTATAGTTTCTTGGTGCCTATTGAAAGCTATGTAACTAATTTTTTCACAATGAATGAGAGGAAAAAAATTTTATGGATTGAAGAGGTCTTTGATTAATTACTTGTATCATAAGAGAAAAATCTACTTCCTTATAAGTTGTGAGATATGGCAATTCTCCTAGAGTATCAAATTTTGATAGTTCTGCACAACAATTTTTGGTGCTTGACTTTTGGGATGGATTAACACTTATCCTTGGAGAATCAGCCTTTGTTAACTTAAGGGGTTCTAGAGGACCTAAATTAATACCCTTAATTTTAAGCATGAGTTCAAATTCTATTGGATCTAGGAGATATAATTATTTTTCTTAGGTATTGATTTTTGGATAGTTAATTGTTGTTGGAGGTCAACTTGTGCCTCTTCAAGTATTTAATGTTAGTTTTTGGTATTCTAGGACAACTTGTGGCTTAAATTAGCTTAATTAGGGGTTTTGGTGAAGTAATTTAATCATTTTTTATTCATCCATCTTACAGAGGAAGAGGTACAGAGGAGCAAGATTTTCCTGAGTCTATGGATAGATCACTGAATGTGAGGCAATTTACAACAACATTATGATGGATTTGTGAGTTTGTGGATAGAGTATCAAATGTGAGGTATTTTACACTTGAATCTTGGATAAGTTTGACTAGAGCTAGGGATATGAATGGAAAACAAGGAGATTTCTTGGTGGGCTTGTGAGAACAAGTTTAGATTTCCTTGGTGGTTTCTTCCAGATTGTTGTTATGTTATAGATCTTGGCTAGCTGGGATTGGGTTTCCTAAGTTGGATCTTAACAAATCTTGTGGAACTATTATTGCAATTACTATTGTATTTGGACATAACTAGGAAGGCCTTACAACCTATCATATTGCATGTAATAGTTATTTTATGAATAAATTATTGGAATTTGGTATCAGATCTTGCATTGTTGCTTCTTATTCTTGTATCTTCTGCTATGTGGTTATATAGTTGGGGACTAGGAAATCTTCTTTGAGGATTCTCCTACCTTCCACTACATCAGATGGTATCAAAGTGAAGGTTGTTCCTAAATGTGTAGACAGATCACTGAAGTTGTGGCATTTTGCACAAGGACTTGGGTTGGAGAAGTAGATTTGAGTTGATCTTGATTTGTTGGTAGATTTTCTTTTTGGATTCTTAGATCTCTTAGTTGTGAGGTGGTAGATCATGGTTTTGACTTGCAATTATAGAGGGATTACCGATGGATCTATGTTTATAAAGATGGAAGACTACTCTTATTGATGCATGATAGTAAAGAGTTTGTGGATTAGAGATTTGTGGTCCTAGACTTGTGATTTAGTTCTTGATTGTTCATGTGAGGTGGAAAGTTGTGATCTAACTTGCAAAAAATTCAAGGTTTTCACAAGGATCATGGGAAGGATTTTTTTTAGAGGGCTTATGAAGATGTTGGGAGATGGCTTCAAGAGGGTTAGACCCTAAGATGATTGCAAATCTCCATGATGTGTTGGAGAGGAGGTTTTCTGAGATGTCTACTTAGGTTAAAGCTAGTTTAGCTTATCAAACTAAGGAGGTGGTTGCTTAGTTTGAAACTAGTTCAATTTATCAAGATAAGGATGGATGAGGAAGGCATTTCATAGATGTTTATGGAGTTGGAGTCTACCAATCTAAAAGAGAGTTGTTTTGCCAGTTAAGGTACTTGTTCATGAGAGAAGATGGCATAGCAAGATCGAGGTGAAAGAGGTTGATTTCATTGATTATTTTGTGAAGTGTAATACAAAACCTATAGAGTATCTAGGGGTTGTTTCTAAATATATTCCCAACCTTGTTGATGCTGGGATAGACATTGGTTTTCATGATCAGTGAGTTGGATTAGACATGGAAATTGTAGATCAATTGGTCATGGATGATCCAATTTTTGTTGGTGATGAGTTGTGTATTACAAAGCATTTTTTTGTGAAAAATGAAGTTTCTAGTATTGAGAGTTTGGAATATGTTGCTAAGGAGTTACATATTACTGCTGATATGGAGTTTGTTGCTACTAGTGTGGATTCACTAGTTGTTGATGTGGATGATAGTTTATTGATGAAGCCTTATGTTTAGTTTGTTCTTGGGTGTGAGAATTTTGATTGGGTTACTGATATGTATTTGATTCTAATGTTTTATTAGATGGAGCATAGATGAAGGAATTTTAGATTTTTTCTATTAACTTTGATGAAGGTGGTTGTAGATCTCTCTTTGGGCATCAAAGTATGGGACATACTTTTCTATTTACCTAGGGAGTCTGATGTGGGAATATTGAGCATGGATTTTGGTGGATTTATGCTTTTCATGGTTAAGGATGTGTTGAAGATGCATTGGGGAACCTTTCCTCATGGTTGCATAGATATTAGATGGATTGAGTTGAAGTTTGAGCTATTTTTACCTTGCTACTGGAACTATATTTTTGTGGTTTCTAGGTGTCGATTGCAAGCTATTTAACTATTTTTTCACAATGAATGAGAGGATTAACCTTTCAAGGATTAAATAAGGGCTACATTAATTCCTTGTATCAAAGGAGAAAATTATAATTCCTCATGAGTTGGGAGATATGGTGATTCTCCCAAAGTATCAATTTCTAGCAATTCTACACAATAGCTTTTTGTGTTTCACCTTTAGGATGGATGTGCACTTATCCTTGGTGAATCAGAATTTGTCCACTTAAAGGGTTGTAGAGGACCAAAATTTCTACCTTTATTTTGAACCACAAGTTCTAATTCAATAAGAGCTAGGAGATATCTTGATTTTTTTTTAGTATTGATTTCTGGATAGTTAATTCCTATTGGAGGCCAACTTGTGGCTCTTCAAGTATTTAATGTTAGATTTTGGCATTCTGGGCTGACTTGTGGTTTATATTGGTATAATTAGGGGTTGTGGAGAAGTCTTTTAGTCACTTTTTATTCATCCATCTTAGAGAGGAGGAGGTGGAGAAGAGCAAGTTTTTCCTAAGTCTATGGATAGAGTGCCAAATGTGAGGCAATTCACATTAGGATTATGATGGAGTTGTGAGTGTGAACAAAGGGCCAAATGTGAGGCAATTTACACTTAATCTCCAAATAAGTTGGAGTAGAGCTAGGGCTACAACTAGAATAAAAGGATATTTCTTGGTGGGCTTATGAGAATAAGTTTAGATTTCCGTGTTGGTTTTTTCTAGATTACTATTATGTTATAGATTTGGGCTAGCTAGGATTGGTTTTTGTAAGTTGGATCCTAAGGGATCTTGTAGAACTTTTATTCTAATTGCTATTGTATTTTGTCATAAAAAAGAAGGCCTTGTAGCCTAGCACATTCCATGTAATAGTTATTTTATGAACAAATTATTGTAATTTAGTATCAGATCTTGCATTGTTGCTTCTTGTTGTTGTATCTTCCATTGTGTGGTCATATAGCTCATTATTAGGACATCTCCTTTGGGGATTCTCCTACCCTATGCTATTTTAGCAAATGGAATGTCCCACTTTTGTCTAGAAAAAGATTCCTATACCTTCTCATCAAACATTATTTTTTTCTTAATATGAGGAGCAATGAATAAAAAGATGTCGGAGTGAGATTTTTTGAAGAAGATGTCTAAGTTTTTTATCCCACATTTGATATGGGATAGAATTCCTCATTGTTTCAATACAACAACACTCAAAAGGAATATTTCTTGAGTAGTCTAATCTTTATGAAAAAATCTTGGAAATGTGTTTGTGGAGGACCCACCTTGGAGATGTGAAGGAAATTTTGACCAAAAAGAACTCAAATCTAGATGATGACTTGGACCACTAGATGAACTAGGAGAAGACACATGGTGTCACCTAGATGATTCATAGATGGACACCTAGCAGGACACTTTTGAGTTTGGTAAAAAGTTTGAGGTGATGATGTGGCAAGAAGAGACACATGTAGTAATGTTGCTATGTCATAATGAAATGATGATTAGATGAGGTGTCATGTAGCATAGTGACAAGCTGACACATGGCAGTCACCAATGAGGTGGAAATGATGACATCATGGCAGATGAAAAGGAAGTGACATGAATGGAGGTGCCACCTATCATGATGTTGTTATGGCATGATGAGGTGGTGATTGTTCTGACTAGGATAGCCTCATAGTAATACAATCATAGAGAAAAACATTGTGATCTTGGCTAAGGTGGTAGTTACAGGAATGAGGCACTATATTGTGCCACATAGCCTAGGATCAATGACTATTGTTACATCACCAATGCAAAATGGAAGGAGGTAAATCATAGTTTTCATGCCCAAAATTTACAAGACAAAATATAATAAAAGATAACATATGAAAAAGATGTATGAAACTAAACATAATAAATTAGGTTATCATATGGTTAAGATATAGAATACCTAACTCCTAGACTTTCAAGATTACAACATACTTCTAATTCCATAACTAAGGTGATCCTTAAAAGGCACCATGACATAGCACACAATTGGATATGGTCTAAATCTGACAACAAGACTAGGGTTATGATAAAATTCATCCTTGTTAAGTTGCATATATGATTTTATAACCATAATGTGGTTTGGACTATAGTTTATTCTCATTGCCAAGGAATCATGGTGCAAGGGTGAAGGCCTTCCTATTTTATAAGAACTTCGAACACATGAGGTAGATTCAATAATAATTATGTTGTTACACTTCCCTTGGGTAATGTGTCATGCTTACTTCCTCAGTAAATAATGTATATTTATATATAAATAACAATTATTACAATTCTATATTATGTTTCAAAGTGTTGGGTATTGGAGTGGAAACACTCCTTGGGATACAATGATTTAATTATATGAATCAACAATATCCCTTTGCTCAACTATGGGTCATGAACTCACTCAAAAATTAATAATAATAATCTAACTTATTATCCATACTAAACCTACCTCACATGAATCCCTATGAATATGGCTCTCTTATAGATAGTGTTAAGATGGTGAGTACCCCTTAAGTTGATTATGTATCTATTCATGCTCATAGATTTAGTGTCCATTAAATGGGTGTACACTTTACATATAGGTATATGAAGGACCAATAAACTAGATGATAAACACATCCATATGAAATCATATAATTGGTTCACATTCATTTTGTATACTAATGAGGTATTTCCAAAGCTAATTCAAACCTCTAACAAATCTACCTATGATTATTATATCCTAAAATAGATATTCACTTACCATTGTATCTTTATCTTATACCTCAAAAGGTGTTTGATATATTCAAGTATTACTACCAATTATAGAATATTTTGATTATTTCAAATCAATATATTAAACAATCTGAGGTATGCATATATATTTAAAATTAACACTAATCCACTAAACCCAATGCTTGCCTTCTCCTCATCTATTTTAACAAACCCCTACCGAGCCTATTTCTTCATATTAGCATACACTCTAATCTAATTATTAATTCAAATCACCAATATAAAATACATGTTATAATATACTATAAATCAATTTTATATTTTTATCTCCAGCTACTTACCTAGTCCACTAACTATCTCCTAAATTTAACATCCCAAACATTTCTTACTTTACTATATAAATTGAACTAATAATGAGTTTTCAATCAACCATTTAATTCTAAATTATACCCTAACTATCCTACCCTACACTCCACTTTACTAAAATAGCTCATCACTACCCATCATTAGCACCATCTCGAATGCTCACTACTTTTTTGATTACTAACTTAATTACTATGGAAATTACTAACACATTCCACTTTACTAATTTATAATCCAACCCCTAACTTTATTTCCCCATCACCTTATGTTTTCCAAGAGAGTCTTCTCCATACATGTGTGAGAGGGAGTAGAGGGCCAAACCATGTCCTTGGGCAGCTCTTGGATGCGATCATGAAAAGGGGGACAAGAGGGTGGTAAAAACCCATTTAAAAAGCCCCCTTTACAAAATAAAAGCAAGCACCTATTGGATAACAATTGTTAATTGAATATTCTCTTTGATGTTACAAAAATGTCATATCAATCATCAGTTAGCTTCTACTAGCTCACAAGGCCAGCAAAGGAAAGTTAGCTTCTACCGAGCTCACTCTGTCAGCAAAGGAAAGCTAGTGTCTACCGAGCTCACTCGATCATCAAAGGAAATATGGTGGGAAATTAACTTCCATCAAGTTCACTAGGACAACAAAGGAAATTCAGTGCTCACTGAGTTCACTAGGACAGTAAAGGAAAGTCAGTGCTCGCTAAGTTCACTCGGTCTCCAAAGGACTTTTTCAAGATTTTGCAGTGTTTACCAAGCTTCACTTGGTTAACACTAGAAAACATTCTGAAGCAATGTTTACCAAGCTTCACTTGGTTAACACTAGAAAACATTTTCAAGTAGTGTTTATCGAGCTTCACTTGGTTAACACTAGATTATCGAGCTAAGTCGGCCAACGAAGGATTTTATTATTTTGATTATTTCATGGAATTAATGTAGCCAATTGATGTTTTTTGTTATTGTAACTTATACTTGAGCTTACTTGATAAGTCTAAAAAGTATATATATATAGATATTCAAGTTGTGGAATAGAGTGTGTGAGTGTAAAAAAGTGAAAGGAATAGTGAATTCTGATGAAGGATTAGATATCCTGGAGGTGCTGAAAAGTCGTATTTGATTAGTAAGGATTCAAAAAAGTAGAACATGGATCTATAATCAGCAAAAGATAAGTTGCATATCATTCAGGTCATTTCATTGTTGATTTCTTATCATTGTAACAATGAATTTAGAATCTCTTTATAGAGTTGGTATAACAGCCATTTTGTAAATCCTCTAACAAGGTGACAGTTCAGTTGACTTGTTCTAAAGGCCTCTAACCAGGCCACTCCTAACATGGTGATTAAATCCTCTAACAAGGTCACACCTAATAGTGTGTATTGTAACTTTTAACAAGGTTGGCTCCTAACAGGGCTCACTTCAGAAGAGTGAAAATTGTTGACTAGTTACTTGGTGGTTTTTCCCATATTGGATTTGCATGTTAAAGCTGGTGTCTCTTGTGTTCATTTAGTTAATCTTTGCATGCATATTAATAACTTTGAATGCTAGATGAATAGTAACTAGTTAACTTACCGAGTTAAAGCATTTTTGCACTATTTATCGAGTATCAATAGTAAATAAGCATTTTAGACATCTAAGGGATTTTTTTTGGACTTGTTTTTGTGGTAACTGATACACCCCTCCCCTCTTAGTTACATCATCTATATTTCCAACAATTGGTATCAGAGCTTTTGGTGCTTTCAGGAAAAGATTTCAAGGATCTAAGCTAGAGATCAAGATGTCTTACAAAAGGAAAATTCCTAGACTCAACATAAACAACTTCTCTGCATGGAAAGGATTTATGAGACTTCACCTAGCATCCATTGGTGATATAGGACTGAAGTACCTTGATGAAAAATATGAAGAACCTATTGGTACACTGTCTATCAATGATATTTCCAAAAAAAAGACTCACAATATTATGATGATAGATATAGCATCTACTCTAAGTTATGAAGAATTTGATGACATCAAGGATTGCAAAACTACCTTTGAAATGTGGGACAAGTTGAAAGAAATCTATGGAGGAGATGATAATGTGAGAAGAGCCAAAGTAAAAAGTCTGAGAGGAAAATTTGACCAAATGAAAATGAGAGAGGATGAAAATATTTCCAAATATGTTGAAAGAGTTAAAGCATGTGTCAGTGCAATCAAAGCTTCTGGAGGAGATTTCAGTGAAGAGACAGTTATAAGTAAAGTTCTCAGAACATTACTACCAATCTATGCAATTAGAGTCTCTACAATTCAAGAAAGAAGATGTGAAGAAAATCATAAGATAAATCTAGAGGCCATAGTTGGAAGATTAACTGCATTTGAACTAGACAACTTTGACAACTATGTTCCAGCTTCCAAAAACATTGAATCTGCATTTGAAGCCAAGCTTTCACTTAAGGAGAAAAAAGAAAAGAAAAAGGAATCCCAGTTAGAAAGTGAAGATGAATAAGACCAAAGTTCAGATAGTGATCTTGAAGTAATAGAAGCTCTACTAGCAAGGAAATATTCTAGAGGTAGAGGAAAATATAAAGGTAAAGTTCCTCTAATTTGTTTTTTATGTGAAGAAATTGGTCATATTGCTGCTAGGTGCCCAAACAAATAGAACAAAGATGAGAAGAAAAATTACAAGTACAATGGCAAGAAAGACTTCAAATCCTTCAGAGACAAAGGTAAGAAAACATGTTTTATGGCTAAAGATTTTAATGATTCTAATGATGAAGAAGATGATGCAATTGTCTACATTTCTGTAAAAGATGAGTCTAATAATGATGAGGAAACAGAACTCATTTCTCATATGAGAAAAAATGATGCATGTATCATAGATAGTGGTTGTTCTCATCACATGACTGGTGATAAAACTAAGTTTGAATATTTTGAAGAATATGATGGTGGCAGTGTAAGATTTGGTAACAATGAACCTTGTTATATAAAAGGAAGAGGAAAAATCTCTCTAACCAAAGAACTTAAATGTGATAATGCCTATTGGGTAAAAGGACTAAAGCATAATTTTTTGAGTGTGGCATAGCTACTCAATAATGGACTCAAAGTGGAATTCATGCATGGAAAAGCAAGACTACTATATGACAAAGGAAAACTGATTGGATCAGGCACTCAAACAAAAGATAACTTATTTTATCTTGAACTTAGTGAAGGTTCATGTTTTATTGCTCAAGTTGAAGAAAGTTGGTTATGGCATAAAAGGTTGTGTCATGTCAATTTTGATAATTTGGTAAAGATAAGAAAATTCAAGAAAGTAAGAGGCATTCCTAACATAAAGAAACCTAAGGTTGGTCTATGCAAGAATTGTCAGATTGGTAAAATGGGAAAGACTAGCTTTAAAAGTAAAAACTATCAGTCTTAAGATATATTAGAAATTGTGCATACTGATTTATGTGGACCCAATGGAATTGAAAGCTATACTAGTGAAAATTTCTTCATTCTTTTTGTTGATGACTACTCAAGAATGATGACTATCATGTATCTAAGGAAAAAATTAGAAGCATTTGAGAAATTTAAATGGTATTTGGCCAGAGTAGAAAAGGAAATAGGGAAACGATTGAAATGCTTAAGGTCAGATAGAGGTGGAGAATTCATTTCACATGAGTTCAATAACTTTTGTATTGAAAGAAGAATCAAAAGATAGGTGTCAACTCATGGAACTCCTGAGCAAAATGGAATAGTTGAAAGAAGGAACAAATCTATCATGGATTGTGCAAGAACCCTAATGATTGAAAAATGCATTGCTATCAAATATCGAAAGGAACCTATCAACACTATAGTTCATACCCTGAACTGAGTACAACTAAGAAGGGACTCATTCAAAACTCCCTATGAGATATGGTATGGCTATAAACCTAATGTAAGTTATCTAAAAGTGTTTGGAAGTAAATGATACATTTTGAAAGAATCTAGAAAAGGAAAATTTGATGTGAAAAGTGATGAAGGAATATTTTTGGGATACTCTTGCAAAAGTAAAGCATATAGATGTTTGAACTTGTGTACTAACAGAGTCATAGAAAGTGCACATGTGAAAGTTGATGAGTTTGCAGAAAGGACCGAAGAAGAAAGAAAAAGGGAACCAAAAGATTATAGAAGGTTTGTTTTCATTGAACCTTGTACAGTACCAATCAATTAGGAATCTTCTACTTGCGATTCATCAATAATCGAGTTATAAGAAGTTCAAATTGAGCTATAACAACACGAGTTACACTCAGATACTATCGAGCAAGTTTCTACCGAGTTTGAAGGACCCAAGCCAATATATACCAAGCCAAAATAGCCAGAACCTAAAGTTGAAATGCAAAAGGATAACAATGAAATTGATTCAAAAGGAAAAGAACCTATTTTAGCAAAATATGTCAAGAGACATCATTCAACAGATTAGATCATTGGAGACAAATCTGAAGGAACCATGACAAGAAGTAAGTTGAAAGGTACTTGTTTACTTGATGATTTTGAACCTAGAAATATCAAAGATGCTTTAGAAAATGATAGTTGGATTGAGGCTATGAATGAAGAAATAGAGAAAATAGAGAAAAATAAGACATGGACTCTTGTACCTAGGCCTAAAGATAAAAATGTGATTGGAACTAAATGAGTATTCAGAAACAAGTTAACTGAAGATGGTAAGGTATCAAGAAAAAAAGCTAGATTAGTATGCAAAGGATATGCTCAAGAAGAAGGAATAGACTATGGAGAAAATTTTGCTCATGTTGCAAGACTGGAAGGAGTCAAAACCTTACTTGCATATGCTGCTCACAAAGGATTCAAATTTTATCAGATGGATGTCAAGTTAGCATTCCTCAATGGTACACTAGATGAAGAGGTTTACATTGAACAACCTGAAGGTTTTTTTGATCTAGATGAAAGAAACATGGTTTGCAAATTACACAAGGCACTATATGGTCTGAAAAAAGCCCCTAGAGCATGCTATGAAAGATTACATAACCATCTTATTCAAATTGGTTTTCAATGAACTAACGATAACAGTAGCTTGTATATAAAGGATGGACCAGATAGTAAAATTGTCTTGGTAGAAATATTTGTAGATGATACTATTTTCACAGGAAATGATGATCTTTGCAAAGAATTTTTAGAACAAGTGAACAAAGAATTTGAAATGTCTATGTTTGGTGAGATAAAATTCTTTTTTGGTCTTCAAATTCAATAGAATAAAAATGGTATCTACATCACTCAATCAAAATACATCAAGGAGATATTGAAAATGTTTGGTATGGAAGATTGTAAACCAGTTGGAAATCCTATGTGTTTTGGATTAAAAATTACCAAGGAAGATGAATCAAAAGAAGTAGATCAAACCTTGTATAGCTCTATGATTGGAAAGTTGCAGTATGTAGTTCATACTAGGCCAGATATTGCCCTTGGATTTGGGATTGTAGCGAGATTTTCAGCAAAACCAAGAGAAAATCAGATGATAACAATCAAAAGAATAATGAAATATTTGAAAGGAACTGAAGTTATGGTTTATGGTACAAATTTGGAGGTAATCTGGATTTAAAAGTGTTTACTGATGCTGATTGGGTAGGAAACTTTGATGATAGAAAAAGTACAAGTGGAGGAGCATCCTTTCTAGGAAAGAGATTGGTTTCTTGGACAAGCAAAAAGCAAAATTGTACATCCCAATCTACAGTAGAGGCAGAGTATGTTGCTGAAGCAGTAAACTATTGTAATATTGTTTGGTTTAAATAGTTGTTTGAAGGCATGAAGGTGGAAATCAAAGAACCAGTTGTTATGTTCTATGATAACATAAGTGCAATCAACATATCTAAGAATCCAGTAATGCATTCCAAAACCAAGCACATTGCAATAAAATATCATTTTGTTAGAGAATTGGTGCAAGATAAGGAGATCAAATTGGAATCTGTCCATATAAAGGACCAAATTTCTGACATATTCACAAAGCCATTACCTAAGGATGCATTATTGTATCTAAGAGGTAAGTTAGGGGTCACTTCCCTATCTAAAGTTTACTAAAATGAAGTTTTAGTGATGCATCAACACATACCAAGTTGAAGATCTATTAGTTGATGCAACATAGATAGGAAACATTGCATATGAATCAGTACTAAAGGTACATTAGAATTTATTTGAGTTATGTTGCCTTTGGCATGTGTTGTCAAAGAGGGAGAGTTTTATTGTCATATCTTTCTGAAATTTGTTTGAAAGAAGGGTTTTCTAAGTAATTCCTTCATAGAGGGAGATTATTGAAAGAGGGAGTTTGCTAAAGAAAAGACTTGCTAGACTTGTTTTCAAATTTTATTCTACTATGATATGTTGTGTTGCCGTTAATGCCAAAGATGGAGATTGTTGGATAACAATTGTTAATTGAATGTTTTCTTTGATGTTACAAAAATTTCATATCAGTCATTAGTTAGCTTCTACTAGCTCACAAGGCTAGCAAAGGAAACTTAGCTTCTACCGAGCTCACTCGGTCAGCAAAGGAAAGCTAGTGTCTACCGAGCTCACTCAATAATCGAAGGAAATATGGCAAGAATTTAACTTCCACTGAGTTCACTAGGATAGCAAAGGAAAGTCAGTGCTCACTGAGTTCACTCAGTTTCCAAAGGACGTTTTCAAGATTTTGCAGTGTTTATCGAGATTCACTTGGTTAACAATAGAAAACATTCTGAAGTAGTGTTTACTGAGCTTCACTTGGTTAACACTAGAAAACATTTTGAAGCAGTGTTTACTGAGCTTCACTTGGTTAACACTAGATTACCAAGCTAAGTCAGCCAGCAAAGGATTTTATTATTTTGATTGTTTCATGGAATTAATGTAGCCAACTAATGTTTTTTGTTATTGTAACTTATATTCGAGCTGACTTGATAAGTTTGAAAAGTATATATATATATATAGATATTCAAGTTGTGGAATAATGTGTGTGAGTGTGAAAAAGTGAATGGAAGAGAGAATTTTGATGAAGGATTAGATATCCTAGAGGTGCTGCAAAGTCGTATTTGATCAGTAAGGATTTAGAAAAGTAGAACATGGATCTATAATTAGAAAAAGATAAGTTGCATATCATTCAGGTCATTTCATTGTTGCTTTCTTATCATTGTAATAGTGAATTCAGAATCTCTTTACAGAGTTGGTATAACAACCATTTTGTAAATCCTCTAGCAAGGTGATAGTTTAGTTGAATTGTTCTAAAGACCTCTAACCAATCCACTCCTAACAGGGTGATTAAATCCTCTAACAAGATCACACCTAATAGTGTGTATTGTAACCTTTAATAGGGTTGGCTCCTAACAGGGCTCACTTCAAAAGAGTGAAAATTGGTGACTAGTTACTTGGTGGTTTTTCTCATATTGGGTTTCCAAATTAAATCTAGTGTCTCTTGTGTTCATTTAGTTAATCTTTGCATGCATATTAATAAATTTGAATGCTAGATGAATAGTAACTAGTTAACTTACCGAGTTAAAGTATTTCTGCACTATTTAACAAGTATCAGCAGTAAATAAGCATTTTAGATATCTAAGGGATTTTTTTTGGACTTGTTTTTGTGGTAACTGATTCACCCCTCCCCTCTTAGTTACTTCATTTATATTTCCAACATCACCCACTTTTGTAAATCACATCATTGCCTAGGCTTTGGCATGCATAGAAAAAGGAGATGTAGGTGGTCTGAATTAAGGGAAGGTTGGCCAAGTCATCTTGGGAATGGTGAAAGTGTTGGAAGCTCCCAAGGATGTACCTTCCCAACTCTTATGAAAAAGTTGGATTACATTTTTTTTTAATATTAATGTTTTCGACCTTACCAAATCATAGGGCTCCATACATCACGAGGACACATTCTTTTCAAACTACTACAAGCCTTCATACTTTGCATGTGAGCATGCTTAAGAAAGGTGGAAGGAGTGATTTTTTAAAAAAAAAATTATTATATTTTTATTATTTTTAAAATTTAGGAGAGGTGAAAGTTGACTCAAGGTCAATGTAATGTTATTCCTTGGTTTTGAGTCAAGCATGAGAAAGGTGAGTGAGTGTGGGAGATTATCTAGCCACTTATATTTTATTGTTCTCTTTGTTTTATAAAAATATCTTTTAGGACTATTCTTACTGAATATTTTAATGGTCTATAACAAGTGGGATTATTTTTTTACTTCTCATACAAAATCTAGAGAATAAAATGTATAGTTACAGGCCATGTGTTTTTTGAATATACTTATCAAATGACTTCTTACTTATTTTTCCTCACTCAAGTGTTGTTATATTGAGTGTTGAGATTCGTATATTGATTTGAATGTCTAAATGAACCTAATGGAATCACTTAAAGTCTAAAACTAAAAGAACATTTTCATTTATCCACCTATAAATATGAATTTAACCATGCTTACATTTAAACCTAAAAAATTATAAAATCAACTAAGTCATTTACAAACTTCAACATGAACTACATCTAATTGGTATTCCTATACATGATGTTATTTATCTCCTTTCTGAGACACTACGTAGATCATACCATATTTTCTTACAATACCAATTATATGCTAACATCAAATCTAACTTTACACATTCACAATAATATACAATAGGGGGTAAATACCCCTCACATTACAAATAATAAGAATGAAGGCTTTTCTATCACAACATATTACAAAAATGACATAGAAAGGATTGATTTCTTCAAAACATTTAATTTTGCAGTACTACCAAGGGTAAAATCTAACCTCTTCATAGATCCCATTCTCACAAACCTAAAATAGAACATAAAACTAAGAACCATGGAGGCTCACCTCCCATCCTAGGCTTCTAATAAGCCACCCACTAAGCTATGGAAACAAGGCTCAAATAGGTTACACTCAAGGAATAACAATGCATACATTATGATAATACAACCCATATAAACTTCCTTCAAGGTTCAACATAAAGATTTACTATTGGAATCCTGAGACAATGGGTGTAGATGGGCTCTCCAAAGAGTAGAGTACCATATCCATATCCATGGACACATATACATTTTCAATTACATAAAGCCTCTTCTATGCTATCAAAATATATTCTCCTCATAATACAATGGCCTCTTCAAGGCTATCAAATACTTTCTTCTCATCACATCCATACACTTATACCTCCCATAATAACAACAAGGTATATGGCTTAAGTAGAGCCCATACTACATGAAAAAGAAAACCCTCTCCAAGAGGAAAATCTCTCAACTTCAATGTTGAGCCCAACTAACCTCTTCACTCAAGACATCTCTTCCCTCCCAAGGGTGAGTGAAGTCTTCACACCCATTAACATTCATACACACAAAAAAAGAAAGAAATCTACAAGAGAAATCCATCACAACAATGACACATACCAACAATCTCCACAACAACACATGACATAAATTTTAGCACAATATAAACAAGAGCAATCATCATTCATAAGGTGTAATGAGAGAGTTATGGTATGGGTGCCAACCTTGATCCAAGGCAAAGGAAAAATGAAAGTTTTTGGAGATCTCCCTTCCCTTAGTCCTTCCTCCTTCCAAACCCTAATTCTCCCTAAACTTAGAGAGTGGGTGAAAACCCCACTGGTTTGTCAAAGTTTTGTAAAATGACTCTTCCACTATCTCTTTTTGGAAAAAAACATGAAGCCACTATCTCTTACAACTTTGTCCCTACCAAATTTTCTATGTTGACCAAGTGGATAGTGTTTTCACTAAGGTTTACCTCCTTATCCAAAGTCTTACCTAAGCACAACCTTGTGAAACATGGAAACAACCTCCAAGCTATGGGACTTGAACTATGAGGTTGAATCTCTAGAGAAGGCCAACTTCCTCTTACTATCAAGGTGCACCTAACTACTCTTGGAAGGGAAAAGAGAGAAGGAGATGCAAGAAAAAAAAAATCTACCTATTCTAATCTAGGGGGGTGATGCACCAAAATAGAGTGTTCAAACCAATCTCTGCCCATATATGCACTATTGAACCAGAAAAAAACTAAGGATATACACATTCAGACTTGCTTTAATCTAATAATCCCATGCAGATCAAAAAATCCAAGATGAATGACACAAGAAAAGGGATATTCACTTATATTATCATTCATAGATCCAAGGAGATATAGTCATGTAGGTTATAGATCTCTATAAAATACCAATGAGAGGCAAATAGTTCTTGCACTTTCACATTAACGATGTGTAAAGTTGTAGGACTGCAAAGCAAAAATGGGAAATACACTAAGGTTTTAATCATTTAATTTTGTATTTCTTAGCAATTAAATAATGTTAAATCTGGGAACTAGCCATTAGGCAGGGCAAGCATTTGAATTCAATTTTTTGGAAGGGGGGCAAAAATAGGGAACATTTCTGGTGACTCAAATGAGATGTGAGCTTGCTATGCATATGACCAATGGCTTGAAATATTCATTGGGTTATAGGGTCACAAAAGATGCAGGCCAATGCACTAAGAAACCCTAACATTACCTCTACAACACCAAATACTAGAAATCTTTGTCCCTGCAACAAGAACCAAGGACCAAAACCTCTTCTACAACCTTCAAAATTTCAACACTTGATATCTCACGGAGACAACCCTGTGCTCATGCACTTCTTGGAGAAGTAGGGAACAAACTAGAAACAAAACTAAGCTAACTATGTACATGGCACCTCAAACCCTCTGAAACATGGTTTGAGATAGATCCCATTGACTGGGATAGGCAGAATCTCACCATCAGGCTTGCTTAACTAGAAAGCATTTTCCTATTTACAACTTTCAATCAAATAGGGACCACTCCACATTGTGTCAAATTTTGAGTGCCTCCCTAGTTTTTCCCTATCTGCATCCCATTTTAAAACTAGATCACCTTCTCTGAAAGTCCTAACTCTAGCCTTTTTGTCAAAGCTCTTCTTCACCTATTGCTGATGTGTCTCTAGGGTCTACATGGCCTGATTTATTTCTCTTCCAGCTCTATTAGCTCTACCATCCTTACTCTCATGGCATCATTTTCAACTAGCTCCAACTAATGAGCTAACACCAGGGCTAGGAACTCTAATGAAATTGAAAGTCTTGCCTCTCTACCATATACTAACAAAAATGGAGAATTCCCTATTGATCTCTTAGGTGTTATCCTGTCAGCCCACAGAGCTATCCTTAACTTTTTATCCCAACACCTCTAGTTATCGTCTATTGTCCTTTTAATAATTCTGATCAGGTTCTTGTTGGATGACTTAGCCAAGCCATTATATTGAGGATAGTAGTTTGATGATGTGCTCAAGTAAATTTTGTGGTCAACTGCCCTTGCACAAATCTGAGCTACTACAAAAGACTTTGCATTATCTAAAATAATAGTTGAAGGGGCACCAAACTTGGTCACAATTCCATCAAGGAACTTAACAACTAATGATTTTGTAGCATCCTTCAATGCAACTACCTCTGTCCATCTAGTGAAGTAATCTGTAGCAGCTAAAATCCACTTGTGACCAGAACTAGAAGGAGGATTGATAGGGCCTATGAAATCCAATTCTCACTAAGCAAAAGGTTGATCCACCTGGATAGGATGAAGGGGGAGAGCTGCAAGCTTTTTCTTACCAGAGAAGAAGGAACATTTTTCATACTTCCTTACATACTTATGAAAATCATGGAACAAAGATGGCCAATAATAACTAGCCATCATGATCTTCGTTGTAGTTCTTCTAGCTGAGAAGTGACCACCATCAGGACCATCATGAAGCTCTTTGATTATTCTTTCAGCTTGGTCTATATCAATACATCTCAATAAGGCTCCATTAAAATCTCTCTTGAAAAGGATACCACCAACTATGACATAAGGAATTGACTGCAACCTATATTGCCTCCTTTTAGCTTTATCTAATCCTTGAGGGTATCTATTTCTTAGTGAGAAATTCCACATACCATCCATCCAATTCCTTGGGTCATCATTTCTTACCTTCTATTCTTCTGTTAAAACCTGGAAACTTCCTCATCTAATTCTTGAGATAATAACATTTTCTTGCACAATCCTTTCCCTCTCACCAACTTAGTGACTTAGATGTCAACATCATATTCTGTCACTTTGGTGATCCAACTAGCTCTTTTTTCACTGACAACTTTGCTCAAAAGGAACTCCTTCATGCTGGCATGAGGTACTAACAAATGGATCTTGTTATGGGATTGGAGGTGTTTGAATTTCTTCAAAGCTCTAATGACTGCAAGGGCTTGCTTCTTTATGTAGTTGTACTTGTCTTCATACTCCTTGAGCCCTTCACTAAAGAAGGCTATGGGCTACTCTTCATTCTTGTCATTTTTTTCAGTCAAGACATCAAAGATACTTGACTCACCACCTAAGGTATAAAAAATGAAATCCTTCTCAAAGTTTGAATTGATGAGAGTAGGGGCTGAGGCTATGGCTGCTTTGATCTCTTCAAAACTTTCCTTGCCTTCCTTGGTCCATACAAAGACCATACTTTTCTTGAGCATAGCTATAAGGGGTTTCACCATGGTAGCAAGATTAGGGATAAATCTTCTCACAAAATTTATCCTACTAGGGAAACTTTGAGCCATTTCTTGTGTTTAGGAAGAGGAAGAGCAAGTATTGCTTTTGTTCTCTCTGGATCAATGGTTAAGCCATATTTAGATACAATGTGTCCTAATAATTTTCCTTGATTGGTAGAAAAGACACATTTTCTTGGGTTAAGAGATACCCAAACTCTCTACACCTTAAGAATGCCTATTTGAGATGACCAAAATGATCATCTACATTCTTCGAATACACTATGATATCATCAAGGTAAACCAACACAAACCTTTCAATCATAGTCTTGAAGGCCATCTCCATTTCTTTTTGAAATGTAGCACCTAGATTAGTTAGTCCAAATGGAATTTTACAATAAGCATAGGTACCCCACTCGGTAGTGAATGTAGTCTTGTATCTATCTGACTCCTTGACCAACACTTGATTATAACCAAAGAACCCATCAAGAAATGAAAATCTCTCTAAACCACTAACCTTGGATAAAATTTTCTCCATGGAAGGAAGAGGATGGTGATCTTTAAGGGAAGCTTGGTTAAGGTCCCTAAAGTCCACACTCAATCTAATTTCTCCATTCTTCTTCCTACCAGGGAGAAGGTTTTCTACCCATGATGAGTGCTTGATAGGGAAAATTATGTCGGCCTCAATCAATTTGGATAGCTCCTTTCTTATTAAGGGTTCAATTTTAGGATTCACTGGTCTCTATTTTTGTCTTACTAGTTTTACATCATTAATTAAATCTATGGTATGCTGAAACAACCTTGGGTCAAAACCCTTTAAGTCATCATATGTCCAAGAAAAATCATTAAATTCTTGACATAGATGAATAAAATTTTCTTGTTTAGTTTTAGAACATACCTTCCCAATGTTTAAGAACTTCCCATCAGCAACCATGACTGGAATATAGTCATCTTCATCAGCAGCTAGGTTCATGACTCTACTTCTTGCTTGATCATCAAGATTAAAAAAACTCTCTAGAGTAATGAAACCTTTAGGCAGCTTGTTAGAGCTGAGATTAATGATTTGGTCACCATACTGATCCTGTAGTCTTGACTGATTTCTCTTTGAAAATTCTACTTCATTCTGTAAGAAGCTCACAATTTTTTCATCAGATTCAAACACTTTCCAATGAGTGTTATTGTTTGGGATGGCAGGCCTTACAACCACTCTGATTTTTTGCTCTTTCTTCTCCTCAAGATTCCTTGGCACATCATAAGATGCACCTATTGCTGCAAGTCTATTATCCTTTCTAGGGATGCTTTGGATGTTGAATGTATTGAAACCTTCAAGAAAATCTGAAACCCTATGTTTATAAGACTTGAGAAGACCATTTTTGGTGATATTCTGATTTCTCACTTGATTCACCACCAACTCAATATCTCCATATACACTTAAAGCTCAGATTCCTCTTTTTTGAGCAAGTAGGAGACCTTGAATCAATGATTCATACTCGGCCACATTATTAGTGCAACTAAATTGGAGCCTGAATGAGAAGTAATACCTTACTTGTGTAGGAGAAACCAACATCACACTAGCCCCTGATCCATTCTTATTCCTTGATCCATCAAAGTAATTATTCCAAATCCCACTTACATCTTCTTTAGTCTCCACAAGATTGGGAACTAAAGAATTCTTCTCTAATATAAAATATGTATTAAGGCCTATCTCAAGAGTTTATGATGTAGAATCAAATAAATATGCATCAGCCCATTCATCTAAGAGTAAATTAGGTACTTGCACTAGGGGCATGGTAGGCTCACTTACTATGTCATTCTCATCCACTTCTAGGATAGTGCAATTCATGTTGATGAGGTTAGCAGTGTAGGGCTCAGTATGATGGAGGGCTAGAGGCTCTGCTCTAATTGAAGCTTTGGCTCCATATCTTATTCTACAAAACATATATGACCAATCAGAAGATATGTCACTAACTATTTGGGCAATGAAGTCTCTTGACAAATAGATGGCAAAATGCGACTTGACTTCAGCCACTAATATATATTGAGTTACAATACAACCAAGGCTTGCATGTAGGGCCATTTCTACATTCTTAAGGATCCCTAAAGTCTTGATAGTACTACCATCCAACTATAACACATGCCTAACAATGGGCTCGTATTTCATTTCCAAAGCATCAGCAACACACCTAGGCACACTGAACTACTAGCCCATAAATCAATCATACAATTATGGACTAGTTTATCCCCTATAATTAGAGAAACATAGAATGGGGGAGGCCTAACCTTTTTTCTCATTTCTTCCCTATTTGATGGTTGTACTAAGTTTGTGGCACTTTCCATGTTGGGTGGTTGATCCTTTGGTTCAATACTCTCCAACTCTTGCTGCAACAACCTCTTCTGCATGGGTATAGTAGCAATAGCATCCCACATAGAGATATTTACATTTTTCTTCTTCATTTTCTCTACCACATTGAATGGCATAGTGCTCACTTTGGTAGAAGCCTTGGGAGCCATCCTTGCAAGAGGTTGAGGTGGAACAACTGAAAGATCACTCACATCCTTTCCGACATTATTTTACCTTTGCTGCTGAGAAACATTTGATTGATCATTGACTATTGATCACTCATGAGGTGTTGCATTTGAATTTGAGGCTTGATTAGGAGGAGGGGTGGCATCTTGAATAGCTCTTCTTTTGCTCCTAGTGTTGTGAGCAATAGAATCCTATTTTAAATTGCAATGTTCCTCCATCTGATGGTTCATAAGAGAATAATCACCTTACCCTTGCATATAGGAGACCTCCTTAACTTGGTCATCCTTGTATTATATTCCTATTGTAGGCTCTTGGATGGTCAAAGCCAAATAAGATTCAGCCTTTTGACAAATGCAATGGGCATAGGAGTAGTTACAGGAGGGACCAAAATCCTAATCTTGGGTCATGTTGTTTTGAGGGACTATGGCCCTACATTGATTCACATTTGAGGTTGAAGCATGACTACTTTATCTATTATGATCAAAAGAATTGTTCCCATAAATTTAATTTGGAGGCCTACCACTATTTAGAGTTTGACCTTGCAATTGATGAGCTTTATTACCTTGAGCTTTTCTTTCTAAAGTCACCACCTTATTGCTCATTTTCTGCATCACAGAGAAGTTGTCCTCTAGTTTCTTCTCTTGGCCCTAAAATCTCTTATCTATGTTCGTCATCATAGATTACATCATCTCTTTGATTTCGTCTATCCCATTTGAAGATGTAGAAGCTTGAGGAGTTGGGGTAAGGGATTATGATGTAGACATTGTGGGAGGAGAAGCCATTGTTGGTTGATGGTTAAGAGCATCAGGGAAAAAGGGAATAGGAGGCCTTGGAGCTAACTTACCTCCTTGTATTAGGATGTTTTCTAACTTTATTGCTATGTCATAAGCATTAGGCAAGGTATCTCCTCCCATAGTCTGAATTGTAGTGGAAATGTCATTGTTAAAAGCTCTGAGGTAATGCAAGAAGACATTACCAGGGGTAGGCCTCACTGAAATAGGTATTCTATCCCATGTCTTTTGAAATATATAGTTGAAATCAGTCATACATTCATGGGGGGCTCTTTTTATAGGAGTCAACTGCTCTAAAAGTGACAAATGATCACTTTTGTCCTCAAAGTGTTTACATAGTCCTACTCCTAACCCATCCCAATCTATTATAGAACCATGAGCTAAGCCTCTATACCATTATAGTTGTTTTCCTTTCAGAGATGAGGCTAGAAGCCTAACTACGACATCATCTTCTATAATACGATGGATATTACAAACATTTACAACCTCTTGAATGTGCTCTAAGGGAGAGATAGAAGTTTCACCAGTAAACTCTGGTATACTTTTAAGTATAGATATTGGTATGTCATGTCTTTGGGCCAATAAAAGAGGACTACCACCATTAAAGGTGGAAAAAGCATGAGCTCTGGGCTGTGCCATATAAACAAGTGGTCTATTGATATATGCTGATGAAAATCTAGGCTAAGATCTAATGGTAGGAGGAGGAGAGATAGATCTTGCAGGCGTACTTGTTACTATTGCACTCCTAACTGGTGATAGGGATACTCTAGTCCTCCTTCTTCTAGGATTTGAAAGTGAAAGCTATTGGTACTAAAATTTACCTCTAGAAGATGCCCTTTGATGACATGAAGAAATAGAAGTTTTATTAGCTCTTTTTGTGAACATTTGTCTATAACATACTGAACTTTATCATCCTTTAGTGTAAATGTTTTGAACTTTTGATGTATAAAGTATGGACATAGTGTGATGTCCCCTTCTAGCTAGAGATATCACTTTAGCTGGTGAATAGCCTATCAGAGACCCTCGTAGGCTAATAAGATTGGATAGAGGGTCACCTTGGTGTGGAGATTTTCCAAGGACAAGAGTAGAGTACTCTTCTGGGTTACTAGAGTTTGTTTATGATGAGTTTTGCTTTGAGTTTGGCTTGGTCAAGCTATTTTTAGCAGTTTTGGAGTTATAAAGATAGACCCCTGCTATTTTTAGAAAAGGGGTATGGTCATATGCAGTTCTATCATGTTAGCTCCCAGTCCAAATGACATTAAAAAATGTTGAGTAATAATGGAGATATTAATGTTTATTTAGTTAAAATAAACATTATTGGTTTTAAGCCCATATTGTTAAGTTATAATATATAACTTAAGTGAGGGTCATGATATCATAAAAGGGGCCATTGTTTCAATTAATTGTGGGTCCAAGCTTATGGAAAAATTAAAAGGGATTTTCTAAGTTTTAATGTAATAACATTTTTTATGTTATTATTATATCTTTTATCCCACATTGAGTGTGGAGACTCATTGTGGAGTTGAGAAGTCCTTATAAACAAACCTTGTCTTCCTTCAAGAGCAGGTTATGAGAATTGCTTAAAAACTTTTCCTTGTGAAATTTCTTGAAGTTGTGGCAACAAGGGTTTCTACAAGTTTGAGAAGAATTTAGACTATGGAGGATGTAGTATCTTCACAGTGTGATGCAATTTGAGGGTGTGAAATATCACTTGAATTTTGCCTATGAGTTGACTTCATTCTAGAGTCAATATTGTGTTTTAGTAGGAAAGAATTGGATGAATTTGTTTATAGGTTGGAAGGGGTTATAACAACAGCTACAATGCCATGAATAGTGCACTATAGTACTGTGAACAGTAACATGCTACAGTGCTGCCATGAACAGTGCGCTACAGTGCTGTGAACAGTACAGTGCTACAGTGAATTAAAAATCAGAGATTTAATATTGTGGTTTTTGATAGGTGTTGCCCAAGGAGGAAGCAACTAGGAGCGTGTTTGCGTATTGGAGACAAAAATTAGGGAAACAAATAGTGATCAGTATAGAGCCTATTTGGGGTTCCTATATTGGTATCAGAGCCTCATTCCTACTATCTTGAGGGTTTGGGGAGTCATATGCAGCCACTGGAAATTGGACCACATAGGTACCATACTCGTAGGAGAGCTCTGATTGAAAGAGAAAAGTTATAAGAAATAGGAAATATGGAAGAAAGGCATGATGGTAGTCCACCTAGAAACAAGAGGAATAATGATGATCAAGATACCAAAGAATTCTTTCATGCTATGGTTACAGGGCAGCAGCAGATGGCACAGGCATTATAGGCACTCACTACTATGGTAGAAAGGATGAAACCACCTGTTAGACAAAATGGGGAGCCAAGAGAATAGGGAGATAACAAGAGTGCTACAGGTAATCAGAGACCACAATGGACCCATTCTAGAATAGCTGATAGGCCTACATGCCCTACATTTGTTTAGGAGTAGCCAGAAGAAGCTCCGGTAGAGAAGGTGATAGGAGACCCCATATTTGCAGATGCACTCATGGCTGCAAATGATGAATGGGAATTATTAGCTCTGTAGGTTTGAGAGAGGATGACCTTTGAATTCTTTGTAAATCAGAGGAGAGAGCATTATAGGTCACTCATACAGGATAGGAGGCCTAGAGGTCAAAATAGTGAGCTAAAGAAGGCTATAGGCAAGCTTACTATGCCTACATTTGATGGAAGTGGTAAGATGACAACTCAAGCTTAGATTCATAAGCTTGACACATTTTTGGCATTGAGGCCAATGATAGAGATTGAAGCTATCAAATATGCCATCTTGCATTTGGAGGGAGTAGCACATGATTGGTGGTACCATATTATGGTAACACTTCAACATAACCAGGAGACAGAATACCAAGACTTCGCAGATAGATTGGTCGAAAGATTTGACAAGAAAGATCTAGAGATTTACTTCCAAGACTTAGCACAGCTGAAACAAATAGGCAACTTGGAGTATTTCATTGGTGAATTTCAGCGGTTGGTAGTCATGGTGCCAAACATTTCAGAGCATAGATTGATAGTTCTTTTCATTGAGGGCCTATTCGAACCACTAAGAGGTTGGATAAAGGCATTTGATCCTATTTCTTTATAAGAAGTGATGAAAAAGGCAAGAAGTATGGAACATGTAGTCCCAACAAACAAATTTTAGTCCAAAGGAGCATCTTCTAGTAAGGATAACAAACCATTTTATAAAAAAGCAAAGAGGACTGATTTTAGAAATGATTCTAAAGATAAAACTCTAGCACCTTTTGACAGGGAAACATTAAATGATTTGAGGAAGAAAAAATTATGTTTCTACTGTAAGGGACCCTATGATGCAAACCATGATTGTCCTCTTAGGCCAAAGGGAAAAGCTAACATAGTTATGTGGGCATACTATGAGGAATCAGAATCAGATTATTCAGATCAGCAGTCTGATATAGAGGAAATAGATGGTGAAAAAGAGGAAGACAAGGCTGAAAACTTGTCTAAAATGGAGTCCAAGGATGGGGAAGGAGATGGGAAACTTAGGGAAGCTCGTCTCACTAATATTAAGAAAGAAGGGTCATTCTGGATGAGAGGAGTACATGTTGGACAGCGAGTCATAACCTTGGTTGATATAGGTGCCACTGATAATTTCATTGATGCTAGGATGGTGGAGAAGTGTGGCATACAAACAGAGGAGTTAGGGGGAATTAGAGTGAGGGTAGCAGATGGCTATGTCCTCAAATGTGATCGTAGGATCACTGGACTCCCATTGAAAGTTAATAATTATGAATTTAAGGCATATTTTTATGTTGTACCTATGGGAGATACAGATATAGTTCTTGGGATGAGTTGGTTGCATGATATTGGTGAGTTCAATCTTAACCTCAAGGAGATGGAGATGAGGTTTAAAGTGACTAGGAAGATATATATTCTTAAGGCAATCAGGGACAGTGATCTTAGGATGGTCTCTTTTTGGAGAATGGCTAGATTGATTAGACACAATCAGGTAGAGTGGGCAGCAGAGTGCATGTTGATGCCATCACAAGAGGGACAACATAAGATTGAATATCCTCCTAATATTCAGGAGCTTAGAGTTAAGCACTTTAAGGTGTTCAGTGACATTCCACTAGGTAGACCATCAGACAGAGGTATTGAGCACATCATTGAGTTAGAGGACGGAGCTAAGCCCATCATGATTACACCTTACAGGCATCCGAAGAGGTTGAAGGATGAAATTGAGCAAACCATAAAGGAGTTACTTGCTATGGGCCACATTAAACCAAGTAAGCCTCCTTTTGCTTCTTCAGTGGTGTTAGTAAAGAAGAAGGATGGGACATTGAGGATGTGCATTGATTACAGAGTGCTTAATAGGAAGATGATTAAAAATAGGTACCCCATTCCCAAGACCGATGAGTTGATAGATGAGCTTCATGGAGCTTGCTTCTTCTCAAAGATAGATTTGAGATCAGGTTATCACAAGATTAGAGTTAGAGAGCAGGACATTGAGAAGACAGCCTGTATATGTCATTGTGGCAATTTTGAGTTTGTAGTTATGCCATTTGGGCTAACTAATGCACCTACTACTTTTCAGGCAACAATGAATAGGGTTTTCCATCCTTAGTTGAGGAGATTTTTACTTTTCTTCTTCGATGATATCATGGGATATAGTAGATCTTTGGAGGAGCACTTGGTTCACCTGGACATGGTGTTGGGTATATTGGATATAGAATACTTGTATCCAAAGGAGTCGAAGTGTGATTTGGGCATGACAGAGTTGTTGTACTTGGGTCACACATCAATGCAGAAGGAATGTGCATGGATCCTAAAAAGATTTGTGCCATTATGGAGTAGCCTTCACCAGTGAACCTTACATAGTTGAGGGGCTTTCTAGGACTATGTGGTTTCTACAGGAGGTTTTTGGATGAATATTCCAAGCATGTGGCACCCTTGACAGATTTGATGAGAAAGGGAGCTTTCTTGTGGACTCTTGAGGCACAGGAGTGTTTTGAGAAATTTAAGGGGTTGATGACTTCTTGTCGAGTGTTAGCATTACCAAATTTCAGCAAACCTTTTGAGCTACATTTTGATGCTTCTGAAGAGGGAATTGGAGCGGTATTTATGCAGAAGCACCCTATTACTTATGAGAGTAGGAAATTGAGAGGGTCAGAGTGGAGCTTCAGCATATATGATAAGGAGATGTTAGCCATTATGCATGCTTTGGCCAAATTTAGGAAATATTTGGTAGGTAGCAAATTTTGTATCAAAATCGACCATAATAGCCTAAGACAATTTTTGGGGCAGCGAGATCTCAATGATAGGCAAAAAAAGTGGGTGAGCAAGTTACAGTCCTATGACTTTGACATTACATATTTTAAGGGGACACAGAATGTAGTTGCTAATGCCTTATCACATAGGCCCCATTTGAGCTTATTGACAGACATATCAGAGGATTGGAAACACTTGATCCTTACAGAGTATGCAAAGGAAACTTGGGCAGCTGGATTCATAGATGGGACTATTCAGGACAGCAGATACACCCTTATGAATGAGCTCATCATTTACAAAGGATGAATATTTTTGGTCCCAGGATCAGTAGTGAGGAGGGTGTTTTTGAAATCTTTTCATGATTCACCTATGGTAGGACATCCTAGTTTCTACAAGACATACCAAAAAATTAGAGAGCAATTCACATGGAAAGGGCTCAAAGCAGAGGTACTTCAGTATGTTAGGGAGTGTCCCACTTGCCAACAGAATAAGCAAGAACACTCCTATCCAGCAGGTTTACTTTAGCCACTTTCAATACCTGATAGGAAGTGGGAGTGTTTTTCTATGGATTTCATCATAGGACTACCTGGAGCCCAAGGTAGGGACTGCATATATATGGTTGTGGATCACCTTATGAAGTTTGCGCACTTCTTTCCTATCACTGCTACATATACTGCTACACAGGTGGTAGAGTTGTTCTTCAAAGAGATATTCAAATTACATGGCTTACCTCGGAGCATTTTAAGTGATAGAGAAATCAAGTTTATGAGTCACTTTTGGCAGGAGCTATTCAAATTGTGTGCAACAGAGCTCACTCCAAGTACTAGCTACCACCCTTAGACAGATGGTCAAATAGAGATAGTAAACAAATGGGTGGAGGGATATCTCAGAAATTATATAGCAGGGAAACAAAGGGCATGGGTAAAGTGGATTTATCTCTGTGATTATTGCTACAATACCACTTATCACATGTCTATTCAGATGTCACCCTTTATGCCCCTGTATGGGTATGAGGCACCCAATTTTATGGATTTGCTTTTGAGTGACAGTAGAGTGCCCAATGTAGGTGATTTGTTATAGGAGAGTCAAGACCTTGTTAAGACTCTCAAGGATAATCTAACTAAGGCACAAAATCAGCAGAAGTAGTATGCAGATCAGAAGAGGACTAAGCAAACTTTTGAGGTTGGAGACATGGTGTATCTTATGTTGCAGCCTTACCATCAATCCACTCTCAAGAAGCGTGGTGCCGAGAAACTCAAGCCATGATACTATGGTCCATTTAGGATTATTAGGAAAGTGGGAGAGGTGGCTTATGAGTTAGACTTGCTAGAGGAGAGCAAGATGCACAATGTTTTTCATGTGTCACGCCTCAAGAAGGTGCTAGGGCATCATATTGTGCCTTCTATAGTACTACCACCCCTCGATGATGAGGGAAAACTTGTTTTGATACCAGAGGCTATCATTGATTTTAGAGAGAGCAACTTGAGGAGATGTACCATCTGGGAATATTTGGTGAAGTGGAAGGATTTGTCGATAGAGGATGCTACTTGGGAGAGTGAGGAGATTTTATAGCATCCAAAGTTGAGATTGCTTGAGGACAAGAAATTTTAGGGAGGGCAGACTGTTATGTCCCCTTCTAGCTAGAGACATCACTTTAGCTGGTGGTTAGCCTATTAGAGACCCTTGTAGGCTAATAAGATTGGATAGAGGGTCACCTTGGTGTGGAGATTTTCCAAGGACCAGAGCAGAGTACTATTCTGGGTTGCCAAAGTTTGTTTATGATGAGTTTTTCTTTGAGTTTGGCTTGGTCAAGCTATTTTTAGCAGTTCTGGAGTTATAAAGATAGACCCCTGCTATTTTTAGAAAAGGGGTATGGTCATATGAAGTTCTATCATGTTAGCTCCCAGTCCAAATGACATTCAAAAATGTTGAGTAATAATGGAGATATTAATGTTTATTTAGTTAAAATAAAAATTATTGGTTTTGAGCCTATATTGTTAAGTTATAATATATAACTTAAGTGAGGGTCATGATATCATAAAAGGGGCCATTGTTTCAATTAATTGTGGGTCCAAGCTTATGGAAAAATTAAAAGGGATTTTCTATGTTTTAATGTAATAACATTTTTTATGTTATTATTATATCTTTTATCCCACATTGAGCATGGAGACTCATTCTAGAGTTGAGGAGTCCTTATAAAAAAACCTTGTCTTCCTTCAATAGTAGGTTATGAGAATTGCTTAAAAACTTTGCCTTGTGAAATTTCTTGAAGTTGTGGCAACAAGGGTTTCTACAAGTTTGAGAAGAATTCAGACTATGGAGGATGTAGTATCTTCACAGTTTGATGCAATTTGAGGGTGTGAAATATCACTTGAATTTTCCTTGTGAGTTGACTTCATTCTGGAGTCAATATTGTGTTTTAGTAGGAAAGAATTGGATGAATCTATTTATAGGTTGGAAGGGGTTATAACAGCAGCTACAGTACCATGAACAGTGCGCTACAATACCGCGAACAGTAACATGCTACAATGCCGCCATGAACAGTGCGCTACAGTGCTATGAATAGTACAACGCTACAGTGAATTAAAAATCAAAGATTTAATATTGCAATTTTTGATAGGCGCTACCCAAGGAGGAAGCAATCAGTAGCGTGGTTGCATATTGGAGACAAAAATAAGGGAAACAAATAGTGATCAACGTAGAGCCTATTTGGGGTTCCTACACATAGGACATAAAATGATAATCAGAATTATATTTAAAAAGGGGTTCATTTTGTGGTAAAAATCTTTCTTCATGAATGATCAATATGGGCAGATCTTCCTGCAGCTAGAGAGATTGCAAAAACTATTAGTTGAATAATTAATGCCTTTTCTCTATAAACTAATAAATGAAAATAAATATTTGCGGGAAGTCTTGTGTGTATTAAATGTTGATTGCAGGATATAAGCTAAGCGAGAGTTAAACAAACTATGAAGGAATAGTGCTAAGGCATTAATGACATTAAGGAGAAGCATTATGACACCGTTGCAGCTAGAAGACTTGGCTACAAAGTCAAAAGGGACCTGTTTTAATGAATAACAAAGTGAGACCTGATAAAGTGGCTGAGCAAGGAAGTAAGCATCAAAAAAATCAATTAAACATGCAACACATGATACCTAGATTCCTAGAAAGTTGTTTGAAGATAGATAAAAGAGAAAATCTAGCATTTTCTATGATCTATATTTGTGGGGAATTTAAGAGATAATTAATGTCTTTCAGATTGCATGTTTGCAATCTTAAGTTGTAACTGACTTTCCTTCATGAGAAAGTCATAGTTTTAGGAGTTTGTTGTTCTTCCCTGTAAATAAGACCTTGTCTGTATCTATGAGGATAGGTAGTGAGTAGATAGACAGAGTTGATAGACATCTTATCATATTTCCAAGTTATTGTAATATTGCATATTGGATGAATACATGCCTTTGTTGAGCTTCTACATTTTTATCTGAGTTTGAATTTCCTTCATTCTTTAGTAAGTAGAAGTTAGACTCAGTTTTCTAAGTTAAAGTTAGAATTTTTGTTCCTGTAGCCACTGGAAATAGAACTAGTCACTGTTCCTGTAGCAATAGGTGCATAAATGTATGGCTAAATACTTAGAATTTCCTTCCAAATATTTGATAGTTGTATTTCCTTAATGGTTATTGCATTCAAAGTAGTAATGACTTTTAGTGAAAACTAGAGCATATACTTTGCAGACATCATCTCAAGTTCACGCTCCTAGATTGACATTTAATGAAAATTAGAATAGTACTTTGGTGGTAAGGGATGTCCAATCCTACAACTAAAATGGTGTTATATTGATTAGACATATTTTTGGTGCCATTTTTGGGGATGGTGTTAGTCTAGTATTTACTATTAAGTCATTTAGTTTCATTTTTCAGCATTCTTGCATGCATAGAAGAAGAGATCACCTTGGAAGATTTCTTCCCAACTTCAATCAGGAAGATCCCTTTATCCTGACCCTAAAGAAAGAGTAAAGAGAGAAGAAGAACTATTTGAGAACATATTTGTAGAAGTACCAAAACAAGTACAATAACCAACCACATTTGAAGAATATTTTCATTTGAATAATCTTTTTGCTGAGCCAGAATATCAAGATAATCCATTAGCTCTAGTCATTTATCCGCCACCACTAGGACATCTACAAATGGCAGTAGCTCAGCCTACCTTTCCCTTTCCAATTCCTCCTTTGTAGGGTAATCAAAATTTTAAAAATATACCCTCAGCTACCTTACTTAAATTCTATGGCCTAATTACTAAAGATCCAAAAACTTCTCTTTGAGTTTGACATCCTTTGTCGAAGTTATGACTACACAACTGATGCCCATAACCCAAAATTGTTTCCATCAACTCTAAAAGAAGCCACTTTGAGATGGTTCATGAGTTTAGATGCCAATGCTATGATAGATTGGCCAACTATGAGTAATCTATTCCTTAATAAATATAAGGAATATTGTAGAAGCCATGATTTGAAAGGAGATGACATTTTTAAAATGTCACAAAAGGAGGATGAGACTTTGGAGGACTATGTTGCCCAGTTCATGTTTAACCTAAAGTGCAACACACAACATCAACTGAATAAGGAGTCTCAAAAACATCTCTTTCTAAAAAGAGTACATGATAGGAGTATGAAAGCTTTACACTTAATGGCTGGAGGTGACTTTACACAGAAGACGTGGGTTGAAATCTGGAATATTTGTTTGAACTATTCCAGAGCAACAACCAAAAAAGGATGAGGTTTGAGGGATTTAATCCTAAAGACTCCTGGGGTAGGAGTATCTAAGACAAAATTGTCAAACCTCTTGTTATATTTCAAGAAAGACATCATTAAAGATGTTTCTACACAATTGGATACCATGCAAGCACGAAGAAATAAGGAGGATGCTAATAGTATGTTGACAGAATATTGCCACCATTGCAAAGAAAAGAAACACAACTACCAATGTAAGCCTATTGCTAGCTTGGAATCATAGCATGTGCCTACTGAGTTCAAGGCAATTGATGAAGATGGGGAGGTCCTCTATGTTGCTCAATGAGGGCCATGGGCTTCAAGATTAGGTATTCCTCAAGACCCACTCCATAATTATGGTGGTAATAGTCAATGGCAACAATAGCATGGTAATTATAATCATTGGAAACAACCTTACCAAGGTTGGCAGTAGCCTAACCAAGGGTGGTAACAGTATAACCAAGGTTGGCAGCAGTCTAACCAAGGGTGGCAACAACCTAACCAAGGTTGGCACTAACCTCAGCAGGGTTGGCAGCATACCTAGAATTGGTAGTAGCACTAGCAGTAGCTAGCTTTGACTTAACCTCCTCAAAAACAAGCCCTAATGCCTCTTGCAGCCAATAAAACCCCTCCAAAATAGCCATAGTTATCTGCACAACTTGCACCTAACCTTAATAGTTCAAAACCTTCAGCCTAGCAACAAATTTATTCCATCACCCTGAATGATATCCATCTAAGATCTGGAACAATGCTTGCCTCACCTCAGCAACCTATTATAACAGAAATAGATGATACAAATGTTGAGTCAGTTCAAGAACCTGCCACCACTATTTCTCCTGCAGCCAAAACACCACCATTTCCTAGTAGGTTAACAGACCAAATATTGCCAATTAAAAATCAAGCTGCACTATATTTGCTTGAACAACTCAAACAGATGATAGTAAAAATTCTCTTACTTGATGCAATCAAGGAAGTACCTATATATTCAAAAGCCATTAGAGAAGCTTGTGTTAAAAAGCCAAGAATAAAAAAGAAAGACCCAAAGACTATCCATGTCCTTGGACAACTTTCTGATCTTATACTTGATAACTACAAAATGCCTAAGTATGCAGACCCTGACAGCCCAGTAGTAACCCTCACCATTCAAGGAGTACAAGTGCAGAATGTCTTAATAGACCTAGGAGCATCCATTAGTGTAATAACCAAGGAAGTAGTGTCCAAATTAAACATCATTGGTCTTAGGCAGACGCCAACAATCTTGCAACTAGTATATAGTTCTACCTTCATTCCTGATGGTATTCTAGAAGATGTCACTGTCATATTACATTCATGGGAGTACTCTGATGGGGACACAACCCAACAACAGAATAGACACAATAGAAAGGGGAATTATATTAACTGAGAAAATATGCCAGTACAAACAGTGCAGAGAAAATAAACTTCAAAACATGCCCTGCGGGCTTACAATAGCATAAATCTGGAGAATATTTCTCCTTTTAGCACCTCCTCTCAAGCTCCAATCCGAACTGCCTTTTACAATGCCAAAAAAATCTCCTTAAATAGACCCTGGAGGGTTAAGGACTAGGAGTAAATTCTAGAAAGTGCTAGTAGGCATCCACCGACAAAATAGAAGGTTCCAGAAGTCGCGTTAGAAGTCGGTGCAAATCTAGAAGAATCTAGAAATGGTAGCCGAACTTTCGGGAGGCATAACTTTTGAACCGTAGCTCCGATTGACGAACCATTTACATTTTTGGAAAGCTCTCAAAGCGCTCTATAGCCCTATGGACCAGCTTTGCTCATCCCCCATTTTTTGACCCTTTTCGAGGTCATTTAGTGCCCCAAACTTGACTTTGAAGCATTCTTAGGAGGTCTCCAAAACCCGAAAAACTGCAATAACTTTCAAACCGTGGGGCCTTTTGAACTGATTCTTTTTTTGGAATGCTCTAAATCTCAATTACATTCATCTGGCCAAGTCACACCTTCTAGGTCACCAAAAAGGTGGCCAAATTGCATGCTCCTATTTTTTCGGGATTTTTAAATGCATTGATAGTTGAACTATGAGAGTTGGAACCTTTATTTGAGCCAAATGGGTATCCAAAAATGTAAAGACATAAAACAGAAACTAAGTCTAAGTACATTTTTTGGGTGACACAAGATTGCCCTTATACCTTTGGATGCTCCTGCATCAGAAATCTGATGTAGGAGCATCTTGCATGGAAAAATTAAATTATTAGAAAAAAAAAAAAGAGGAAAAAAAAAAAAAAAAAAAAATTGTGGAGGAGAGAGAAAGTGACAAAAATGGAAGGAAAATAATTAAAAATAGAAAATAGGAAAAGTGGAGAAAAGAGGAATTTCTATTTTCAAGGTGCATGGGTGGCATAAATAGAAAATAATAAAAATAGTTGTCATTCCATTAATCGAGGTGTGTAGGTGGCAAGTTCATTAAATCATGCATTTAATATTTGTTGGGTGCTTAGTTGTATTTGGGTGGGAATTTAATATTTATTTAAAGGTAGTTGTATTTACCTTTTATCCCACATTGGTTGTGTTTGTAATGTCTTGGGTTAGAAGTGCCTATTTAAGAAAGGCCTATTATCATTTGTAATCAAGTTGAAGAAATGGAAGCTCTTCTAATGGAAGTTGGAGAAATAGAAGCTCTTCGAATGTAATTTCTTGTAGAAGCTCTTAGCGAGCAATCTCTCTTATATTGTAAGAATTTGGGGTTTTTCCATTTGGAGAATATTCTAATGAATTTCAAGTATTAATGGAAGTTTTATGAAGCATTTTGTCATCTCTCTTGTCTCCATATTATTGCATTTTTGGTTGTGAGTTGGTATGGGTGGTGTGGCCCGTCATCATACTCTCTCCAAAAAAATGTACTAGGGGCTACCCTATCATTTTAGGACAACCATGCTTAGCAACAATAGATTCTTATATTGCATGCCAATCAGAAAAAATGACTATTTCAAATGGAGTAAACACTAAAAATTTGACCTTGTATTCTCTTGCTCAGCCTTTGTTGTAGGATGATCAAGTTGTCTGACCAAATATGGATGACTCTGATATGGACATAGATTCTATTCAGCAATTGATGATGATCTCGCGAGACTCATTTGTAAACATTAAAGAAGAAGATGATGTCATTTCTTCTATCATAACGAATGAGTATGGATCACAACCTGAGACATCTTCTACACAAGAGTATATCTTAGAAAGCATTCTACCTTTATCTGATGAACTGCATTATTTCGAGTCCACACAGCTTATGCATTCACTCCTACCACATGAGATATATTCACAACCAATTGTGCAAATTTCAATGGCTGAAAAATTAGTCAAAACAACAATCATTCCAGGAAGAGAATCAAATATAAGCAAGTCCTTATCTCAGGCACAACATCATGATACCTTGCAGCTGTTACAAAAGCATTAGGATGCTTTTTCTTGGGAGTATACAGATATGAAAGGTTTGGATCCTGCACTCTATACTCATAGAATTTATATCAGTCCAGATTATAAACCTGTGCGACAACCTCAGCGTAGGATAAACCCAGCATTAAGGGATATTGTCAAAAATGAATTGCAAAAGTTAGTAATGCTGACTTCATATATCATATTTTTGATAGCCAATGGGTGTTAGCATTGTTTATTGTTCCAAAAAAGGGGGGAAAATGGTGAGTCTTCATAGATTATAGAGAACTTAAATCGGCTACCAAAAAGGATCATTTTTCATTGCCTTTTGTCGATCAAGTCCTTGACAATCTTGTAGAAAAAAAATACTTTTCATTCTTAGACTGGTTCAATGGTTACAATCAAATCTAGATAGCACTAAAAGATCAGGACAAGACAACATTCACATGTCCATGGGGAACCTTTGCTTATTCCATCCTACCATTTAGTTTGTGCAATGCACCTGCAACTTTCCAAAGAGCTATTATTAGCATTTTTTCGGACATATCTGCAGATTGTTTGGAAGTATCTATGGATGACTTCACCACATATGAGCAAACATTTGAAGAAGCTAAGGAGAACTTGGACAAGGTTTTACAAAGATGCAAAGAATACAATTTGTCTTTAAATAGTGAGAAGTGCTTTATGATGATGCAAGAAGGAGTGGTCTTGGGACACTTTATTTCTCCTAAAGGAATTGAAGTAGATCCAACAAAAATAAAAGTCGTACATACATTGGTTGTACTAGCTAAATTGAAAGAAGTCAGGAGTTTTTTAGCACATGCAGGATATTATCAATTTTTTATCAAAGATTTCAGTCAAATTGCAGCACCCTTATATAAATTGCTTCAAAAAGATGCAAATTTTGTATGGGATTTAGAGTGTACAAAAGCTTTCTTGTAGCTTAAGGAAGTCCTCTCAACAACACTAGTGCTTCAAGGACCAAATTGGACATTACCTTTTCATATACACATAGACGCTTTAGATCATGCCATTGGAGCAGTACTTGGCCAAAAGAGAGATTTAGTAGAACATGCAATTTACTATATCAAAAAAAATCTTCAAGGAGCCAAGTATAACTACACAGTGATAGAGAAAGAACTGCTTGCTGTAATTTATGCTCTGAATAAATTTAGACATTACATTATAGGATACTAAATATTTGTACATATAGATCACTCTGCTATCAAATATTTGATGAATAAACCAGCAATCTCTAGATGATTGGCTCGATGGTTGTTATTAATGCAAGAATTCGACATCACCATTATTGACAAACCAGGTAAAGCAAATGTTGTAGCTGCTTTCTTGTCTCATCCTCAAACACCTGATTATCCTGTAGCCATAGAAGATAGCTTTCCTGATGAACATCTCTTCCTTTTGTCAACATGAAACCCTTTATATGCTGACATTTCCAACTATCTAACTATTGGCAAAACTCCTTCACATTTTTCTATGAAAGAAAAATGATTACTGGTAGAAAAGAGTTTTAATTTCTCATGGATCTTAGGATTCATGTTTTATACTAGACCAGATCAGGTAACATGATGATGTCTCAAAGAAGATGAAACATATGATGTTCTTCATGCTTGTCATGATAAGCCATGTGGTGGACACTTTGCTAACAAATGGATTGCATTAAATATTTTGAATACAGGTTATTATTGGCCTACACTTCACAAAGATGCAGCTTAGTATACAAAAAAATATGATAAATATCAAAGAATGGGTAGATCGACAAAAATAGGTGAAATGCCCCTGCAACCACAGATTGTAGTAGAACCATTTGATAAATGGGAAATTGATTTTGTTGGCCCTATTGAACCACCATTAGAAGGGAAAAGTTACATATTGGTTTGCACTAATTATGTTACTTAGTGGGCTGAAGAAAAACCCATGAAGTATCCCCATGACAATAATGTTGCAAAGTTTCTAAATGAATGTACCTTTACCAGATTTGGTGTTCCAAGAGAATTACAATAAAATCAAGGGCCTCAGTTCACATCTAACCTAATAGTAGCACTCATGGAGGAATATAAAATTTGTCATGCAAAATCATCTCCATATCATCCACAAGCCAATGGACAGGTAGAAGGTTACAAATAGAGCGCTGGAACATATTCTCACTAAAACAATGTCTTTGCATCATAAGGATTGGGCAGCTAAACTTCCTAAAGCCTTATGGGCATACAAAACAACATGGAAATCCACTACTGGGTTTACACCTTTCCAACTCCTATATGGGAAGACAACTGTTATGCCTATTGAATTTGAACATAAAACTCTGTGGACAACTTTGGAACTTGATATTACCCTTCCTGCAGCACAATAGGATCACATTTTGTATCTCAATGAGTTGGGTGAATGGAAAAAATTAGCTCTTCATAACACAAAATTAATTCAAAGTCAAAGAAATCAATGGCATGACAAATTCATTAAAGACAAAGAATTCTCTATTGGTGATTGGGAACTCCTGTATGATTCACGATATCAACATCACCAAGGAAAATTTCAAACTTGATGGCTTGGTCCCTATGAAATCATTACAATTTTCAACAATGGAGTAGTTCAACTATCAACAATTGATCTGGTTAAATTCAAACTCCTGGTTAATGGGCATCACCTGAAGTTATATCATAAACTAGCAACCAGGGAAGAATTTCTTCAACAGTTCACCATAACAGAAACATCTCTTCCTGTAGCCACTTCGTCTAAGGCTCCCACTCAGATGCCTACAACCCCTTGAATTTATTTTCAAGGCCTTCATAATAAATTTTTTTTGCTCATGCAAAAATTCATTCCTTTTCCACCTCATTCCATCCCATCTTCTTGTCTTTCCATCATCATTCCATCTCACTTTCTTTCTCTAATACGCACTTCTCGGATCATCCTTCCTATTGCACCTCAAGCCAGTCACACTCAACCCCCTTTGCATTTATTTACTTTATTATTTATTTAGAAAAGCACGTTATTTCAAGTTTTAGAATTTTCAATCTTTACGGTCTGGTGGGACCTAGTCTCTGCTAGGTTGGGGCGAGGGGGAAATTAAATTCATAAATGCAAAATCAAGGAAATCTTAAGTTGGCATATAGGATGTACAGGGAAGGGTCATTTTAGTAATGAGCTCGCAACCCTTTGTACTTCTGAAATGTGTGAAATAATATTAAAATATGACTTTTCATAACTCTTCATTAATATGGCATATGTTTTTTAGCATGATATTTATCTCCATTATGGTTTGGTGATTAAAATTTTGTCATGAAGTAATGAAAGATGTGATGTTTGGAAAGTATTGAAGTATTGCAATTTTCCTTTGATGAAACCCCTATAGCTATCACTGCCCATACTATCAAAATTATTTTTCAGTGAATTTTCTTGTACTAGCTTTTTTTTTCAAAAATATGGGTGGAGAACCTCAACGGCATGAACCAGCAGATCACAGAGTCTTACTGGCAGACCCAATAACATGTAGTTTGTTTCAGCAATGAGGATGGCTGGCTTATTGTCTTAGTTTGAAGTAGTTTGATCAAAAAATTGTGCTCCAATTTCATAATACATTAAGGGATGGATATGCAACTGTTAAGGGCATTTGGGTAGAATTCACCAAAGAAGTGGTGGAAGAAGTTTTTGGGTTACCCACAAATGGAGAACGTTGGACAGAGGATATGGATGCATGACAAGCAAAAGCAAAATTCTCAGTACCAGGATATCCTCAGCTGGAGGAAAACAAAAAGCAAGGTACATTACAGTTATCTCTCCCTCTTTAATTCATCCACCCTGCTGAAATTATCATAAGATATTTTACCTATGAAGGAAGATATTCCTATTTGCATGCTATTCATTTCAAAATTTTGTGTGGTTTGTGGCATGGGGATCATCTTGTAAATCTTCCAAGTTTCCTTTATAATATCATCAAAAGGTAAGCTACCTATGTATAGCAAGCCAAAACCCAGTTGGTATCCTACCATTGCTTGATTAGGGCTATAATTGAAAAGGAGTTGACTAGGCAGCACTTGGGAACATGGGATGATTTTGTAAAGCTAAGGTTAGAGGGACCTAAAAGGGGTGGACCTAAAGGGGAAGGAGTAGGGATAAGAGAGAAAACTACTATAGGAGTCAAGAAAGTAGTATATAGAATGGGTCAAGGAGCTTCGACTTTTGCTTCTATGCCTAAAACTAAAAAGAGGAAAATTTTCACCGTAGAAGCCTCAACTTCTAGGAAGAGAAAATCATGCACAGTTACCACAGAGAAAGGTTTAGAAAAAGTATCTCCAGTATCACAAGAACATGCATTTAACCCAAATAAAGGGAAATCTATTGATAAGGGAAAGAAACCAATTTCTACTCCACAGCGAGTCACCAGATTGTCTGGGGTAAATTTAAGAGCTAAACCTCTTGTACCACTTACTAAGCCTCCTATACCACCTATTGATATTGAAACTCTAGTACCTACACCTACACAGTCACCAGAGCACACAACACCTACTCCTAAACATAAAAATGATCCTGAGAAAATTCTCACAAAACCAAATAGCCCTATTAATGTTGATAGTGACACAAAGTCCTTAGAAGAAATAGTGTCAAGATTTGAACAACCAGCAAGGGAAACTAATAATCTACCATCAGAAGAATATCCATCTGTTGCACAAGAAATCGTTCAGGAAATTGTTGAAACATTTCAAGATAAAATGACTATTGCACCCTATCTTGTAGTCATTGCCCCTTCAAAAAAAGTTGATGACACTGTTTCTTGTCAAAATAAAAGCTTTATTGAACATCAAAATTCTTAGAATGATAGCACTACTGACCACCATCATCCTGAGCACTGCCCTAAAGATTATAGACCTATTGTCCATTTTTATACACCACCAAAAATTTTCACTCCATTAACAGCCAGCTTTTGTTTATACCAACAATTTCAATAGGAAAAAGAAAATTGGGATTTAGAGAAGAAGCAAATGCTCAAAACTATCAGGGAACAAGCACAACAAATTGAAGAAAAGGATAGTGAAATTATGATCCTGTAGCAACGTGTCACAAAAATTATAGAGCTCATTCCAGAGGTTGTAAATTGTAGGTCCCCATCTCTAGTTTACACACTATTCCTAAAAGAGAAAATGATTAGTTTTCAGTTGTCTCGAATTACTTGGGGGTTGAACCCTTCCTTACACACTCCCCAAGAATTTTATGCAACATTCAATTTAGTTTTGATGACTCTACAGAATCTCCTCTATGAATTATATGTTCATAATCTTTTTGTACTAGATGATAAAGATTGGAATTCATTGTTATATGTGAGAGATGTACAGTTTAGGGCCGTTATGTCATGGATGTAGAATGAGATTAGTTGAGGAAACCAAGCTGCTCCCTATAGGGAAAAAGAAATGTTTGAACCATTATACATTTAGCTAGAAATACAAAACACTTACAGAGTATTCTTTGATTGGCTTTCCATTAACAATAATCAAAGTGTTGTTGGCAAAATCCACCCTGTCTGCGAACAAGCATTTCTAGATTGGGAGCAGCATTGTTCTGCAAATGCCCCTGATGCTATACAAGCTTCTCTTCAAAGATAGATTTGATTGCTAGAAAACTTGAAAACCAAGGAGTTGCACTCTCCCAAAAATTTAGAATTAGCCATTAATAGGATGCCCAGGTATTTGACATTGGAAAGAAATCATAAAAGTTATTGTGTACCTCTTTGTTTCCAACTGCCAATACTTTTGCATCCTATGCTTGAAAAATATGATTTGTTTGCTGAATATAACATGACTACTGAAGAATAGAAACGGGAAAGGTTGAAACAAAATCATGGATATTTCAATTACAGAGCTCATGAATCAGGGGAGAAAATTGCCAATGACCTCAGACTGCGGGTGAGGATCAGAAACCTATAGATGCTGAAGGGACCAGCCTCAGGACAGTTGGGGGAAAAATGATGATATGAAGAAATAGAAGTTTTATTAGCACTTTTTGTGAACATTGGTTTATAACATACTGAACTTTATCATCCTTTAGTGTAAATGTTTTGAACTTTTGATGTATAAAGTATGGACATCTAGGGCATAAAATGATAATCAGAATTATATTTAAAAAGGGGTTCATTTTGTGGTAAAATCTTTCTTCATGAATGATCAATATGGGTAGATCTTCCTGTAGCTAAAGAGATTGCAAAAACTGTTAGTTGAATAACTAATGTCTTTTCTTTATAAACTAGTAAATGAAAATAAATGTTTGTAGGAAGTCTTGTGTGTATTAAATTTTGATCGGAGGATACAAGCTAAGTGAGAGTTAAACAAACTATAAAGGAATAGTGTTAAGGAATTAATGACATTAAGGAGAAGCATTATGACACCGTTGTAGCTAGAAGACTTGACAAAAAATTTAGAAGGGACCTATTTTAATGAATAACAAAGTGAGACCTGATAAAGCGGCTGAGCAAGGAAGCAAGCATCAAAGCAATCAGTTAAACATGCAACACATGATACCTAGATTCCTAGAAAGTTGTTTGGAGACAAATAAAAAAGAAAATCTAGCATTTTATATGATCTCTATTAGTGGGGAGTTTAAGAGATAATTAATGTCTTTCAGATTGCATGTTTACAGTCTTAAGTTGTAACTAACTTTCCTTCATGAGAAAGTCATAGTTTTAGGAGTTTTTTGTTCTTCCCTATAAATAAGATGTCATCTGTATCTATGAGGATAGGTAGTAAGTAGATAGACAGAGTTGATAGACATCTTATCATTTTTCCAAGTTATTGTAATGCTATATATTAGATGAATACATGCCTTTACTGAGTTTCTACATTTTTATTTGAGTTTGTCTTTTCTTCATTCTTTCGTGGGGGCCCATGAAAAAGGTGGAGTTTTCTTTAGTAACTAGAAGTTAGACTCAGTTTTCTAAGTTAAAGTTAGAATTGTTGTTCCTGTAGCCACTGGAAATAGAACCAGTCACTATTCCTGCAGTAGTAGGTACATAGATGTATGGCTAAATACTTAGAATTTCATTCCAAATATTTGATAGTTGTCTTTCCTTTGGATAAAATAGATTTCCTTAATGGTTATTGGATTCAAAGTAGTAATGAATTTTAGTGAAAACTAGAGCATATACTTTGTAGACATCATCTCAAGTTCACGCTCTCGAATTGACATTTAATGAAAATCAGCATAGTACTTTGGTGGTAAGGGATGTCTAATCCAGCAACTAAAAGGGTGTTATATTAATTAGACACCCTTGTTTCAACTTTGGGCATGAATTACTACAACTTTGGTCTAGAACCCGATGTGTTTGAGGCTTAGAGTCCCCAATTTCTTTGAAGGCCTGAATACTGAAGCCAAAACTATGTCCTTAGTACTAATCTTGGAATCTTCTTTCTGACACTAGTAGACTTAAAATCTTCTGATATATGTCCCACTAAGTGTGCCAAAAACTGTTGTCACTAAGGTTTGCACCCTTGTCCAAAGTCTTACCTAAGGACATCCTTGTGAAACATGGAAACAACCTCTAAGCTGTGGGACTTGAACTGTGAGGTTAAATCTCTGGAGAAGGCCAACTTCCTCTTACTATCAAGGTGCACCTAACTACTCTTGGAAGGGAAAATAGAGAAGGAGATGTAAGAAAACAAATCTACCTATTCTAATCTAGCGGGGTGATGCACCAAAATAGAGTGTTTAGACCAATCTCTGCCCATATATGCACTATTGAACTAGAACGAAACTAAGGATATACACATGCATACTTTCTTTAATCTAATAATCACATGTAGATCAGAAAATCCAAGATGAATGACACAAAGAAAGGTATATTCACTTATATTATCTTTCACAAATCCAAGGAGATACAGTCATACAGGTTACAGATCTCTACAAAACACCAATGAGAGGCAAATAGTTCTTGCACTTTCACATTAATGGCTGAAGGAGATAAGGCAGAATGTCATATAGTTTAGAGACAAAGGGGATTTTACATTAAATATTTGCAAAGCAATATTAGAGAAATTAGAGAAGCTTTGACCTTTTCAAAATTACAAAAAAATTGCCTTTATAGATTAGGCATAACTGAGATTTTCCCTCCAAATTTATCCTACAACCATTGCCATCAAGGCTCTACCAAGAACAATCGTGGGGATCTGAAGAAATCTGATTTGAGCATAGATCCAAATGCAATTATATCTGATCTTGGTTGGAACAAGGAATTGAGAAAATAGAAATGACACCATGACTATGCTCTGACTAGGTAGATAGATTGGATCAGGGTGGTAGAGTGTCCTCACATGCTTTGTATTCACTTCTGGTGGTTGGAATTGATCATGAAGATCAGATTTGTGCAAAAACCTCAATTTCCCTATTCCCATCTCATGAATTAGTAGGGTTAGCAAGGTTGGCAAGTCATCCTAACTCTGCAAGAAAAATAGACCATGTGGGCCAATCAGTTTATTTCATTCTGCCACCTCGCAAGTCTCCATACAGTTAACCAACCTCTCTTACTAATTACGCCAGCTCCTCAAATTCTAACCATGATGGTCACATTAACTGCCTGTGCCTCCACATCAATACCTTGGCTAGGCCCACTGGGACACATGTCACTTAGGTGCTTCCCTACAAATTTTAAGTTTCTTGCACCTTCATATTGTGGGAAAGTGTCGATCGTTGATCTTAAAAAGATCAATTGACCGTGAAGATTCTCCATATACTGTGCCTGTCCTCTCAAAATTCTCAAGCCCACAAAACACTTGGCAGCTGACTCAACCTATCTTGGCCCCATCTAGCATAACTCTGGCACATAATTGGCATTGCCCTGCAACATGTGGAATGGGCCAAGGACACAAGGAAATCAGGCACTTGCCCGCAATATTTAAAGTCCTCGCATCTTGATAATGCAAGGAAGCCTTGGCCATAGATATGTTTGCATCGAATAGTGAGAATTCTTTGTGCATCACTCTACAAGAAGGGCAGGCCCATGACATCATGCCAGCCATGTGTCACAAGGGCGCATACTCGTAATACTTAAAATCCTTGCATCTTTATCTTGCAGGCATGCGCCAGCTGTGGATCTACGAAGATCTGATCTGGTGATCAAAACCTGCACCTTCTAAACCTCCATGGATATCCATTGTGACATCATCTAGATGTGTTTCATGAGGGTGCTTGCCCACATTGTTAGAAAGTTTGTCAAAAAATAAAATGCGAGGGAGCAGGTGCCAATGGAATCACCAGCTCATCCTGCCAACTTTCCATCTGGTCTACTATAGCCCGAAGAGGATGGACCCACCTAAACCACATCTCACCAAGGGGCTTTCCCACAAGGTTTAAAGGTCAAGCATTTTCAAGATGCGGGAAAGTGCCCACTATAGATCTACATGAGATCTGATGGCATGAAAAGTTGTTGCCCTACAAAGCAAAAATGGGAAATACACTAATGTTTTAATCATTTAATTTTGTATTTCCCAGTAATTAAATAATGTTAAATTTGGGAACTAGCTGTTAGGCAGGGCAAGAATTTGAATTCAATTTTTTGGCGAGGGGGTCAAAAATAGGCAATAGATAGATGGGGATGGACTCATGGGAAAACTGAATTTTATAATTGGTGGAAGAATTCTTTGGTTAAGGGACCCCCTAGGCTAGCTGAGCAATAAAATGGACAAATTTAGGCCCCTAGCATGTTATTCTAACATATGACTAGCTTATTTTCACAAAAAAGAAACACTTTGGGACCACATATTGACCCTATAAAATCCTTTTCAAGTTTTAATTTGAAATCCCCCTTTATGGTGACCCATCCTATCCTTTCTCAAAGTGGATTTACTTAAATATTTTAAAAGGGCATTTAGATTAAGGTTAAGTGTTTCCATGACCAAAACCCTAGATTACATGTCATCAACACATAAACATTTACAAGTGTCAAGTGACACATTTAAAACACATTACACATCAACATGACATGTTCCTAATGTATTTATGAGACTAAAGTAGCCACACACATGCAAGCTTACATTTACAAAATAAACACATCACAACAAGGCTTTTGAATTTTTGAAAGATTTTCCTTGGCTAAACTATGTCCACATAAGTTTGGACCTTGTTCCCTAATTAAATATCATGGTTTAATTTACAACACAATAAACTTGAGCATCAGTAGTACACTAAAAATTATATAAAAATGCATGTGTATAGATGCATGACAGTTTTAATATCAAAATATTCAAATTTCCTTAACGAACCCTTTTTTTCTAATCATTTTCATATAAAAATCATTCAAAACATTAAGATATCAAAAACTACATATAAGCATTAACCTTTCCCTATCATGATCAAATTAATATTCTGAATCACACTATATTCCATTTTTATCATGGTAATGAAATGTTGAATCTATACTGTTAAGTCAACCATCATGAAAATTAGTTCCAAATACATATCTTATGTCAAAATCACCAAAATTTCAACATCATGAATGGTATCCTTTGATTCAATATAGTTAAATTACTAATAGTATCTCATTATCATTATGAGATAAAACACATGGTCAAGTGTATCAATTATGTAAGGTAAATTAGGAGGTTTACATAGCGACATAGTTTTCAAAATTAATCATAGAATAAATCTAGTACATTTTATTGAGCCATAAAATCTATCATCATGACTAACAAAATATCCACCTAATATTACTTGCACAATAATTGTCTTATTGTATTACATCATACTGAGTTCTACCGTATAGACCCTTATCCAATTTTGATAACAATTTTCATATGCGACTATTAATAATGTTCACAAGGGTGCATGCTGATTTATCTTCCTAAAGTTCAATTATCCTAATAGCCCATATAACATATGAACCCATCAATATAGTTTTTAGGTTATGAAATCTTGAGCCTTTATTCCATAGGTCTTAGCTTATTAAACTAGTGTAATTTTGAACAGGGTACTTAGTGTGGCATCAACTAAAATATATACATCAATCTAAATGAGATATTATGTTCATTATAGGCAAGGAAAATGTCAACCATGATGTACTTAGATACCAAAACCCTCTTATCATCATTCTATCATAAGGCATATAATAACAATATATAATTCACATTCTAATACACCAAAGACAAAAGCATGACATTTCCTCCCTTGTGCTTTGTAGCTTTTCCCATATTAATGTTACTAAGATATATAATAGGGCACTAGGAAAGAGGCCTTACAATAGTAAAATGGCAACCCAATTAGGGGCTGCCACAAGTTAGTGGGTCAGTCAGATGTGGTAGTTTGCAAAATAATGACATGGTGACTCATGTCATAGGTGGTCAAAGCTATTAGATGCATAAATGGAGGGAAAAATCAAAGTGTAGAATTTTTTATTTTTATTTTTATTGTTTTCTAGTTTTGGACATGCATAATGTTTTAAATAAATAGAATTTTATAACATAAATTTTTAACTTTAGGATAAATTTAATTTTTTTGAAAATAAAGACAAACTTGTGAGTCATAAAAGGGACCTAATTTTCAAATGGAGATTCTAGGCATTCCTAATAAGAAGACATAGGACTATAATATACCATTAGAATTAGGAGAGAACAAAAATAGGACTATAATATACCATTATAATTACTTTTTCATAGGAAGCCACTAGTTTGAGTTATTTAGAGTTTCCTACAAGGTACTCATCTTTCAACCACATTCAGGTATGCTAGTTTAGATTTTGTATTGGGCAATATGATGAATTGGGTATGTGTCAAGACTGTTAGGGATGTAGTTAGTGATAGTTTTTTAACATCCATATTAGTTTAGTAGAATATTTTATCAGCATTTTAGATGCCTATCTGATATTTTATCAAAACAAGGGTTTCACATTAGTCAAAAAAGATATTTTGAGTCTGTTGAGACACAATGGTGAGTTTCCTTTTAGATTTCAGTTATAGAGAGAAGAGTGATTCTTTACAAAAAATAGGGGATGGAGATTCAAGTACAAATATGTCACTCTATATTAGATCTAATTTCTTCTTCCTTTCCTATATCTTTCTCTTTCTCTTATTGTAAAAGGTTCCATTTTCTTGGACAAGGTTCTAGTTAGTCTATAATATGAGAAGGTTGGATCCAAAGCTATGATTCCACCATTTTTCAACATTCTCTCTTGTATGAACATTAGTAGTGAAGCTAATATAAATAGTTCTAGTCTATGTAGTCGTTCTATGAGTTATTTATATGCAACTTGAATGTTCAGTTTCAAAGAAATAAATACAATGAACAACATACTTACTAGTTTTATTCCAAATCGTGTCTCCTACCTTTGTAATTTGCAATGTATTGTGGTTTAGGGATAATTAATTTAAACCCTCTTGCAATCACCTTAAGGTTTTGTGTCTTCTATGTTTTTCTATTGGAATATAGAGCCAAGTAAATTCTTGGTATATTTGATAGGATTGTTGGTTATTTGAGAAGGATATTTCATGAGAATGAGGTCTTTATGAACACTAATGTTTGATTCACAATGTGATAGGATAGATCCGTTATCTTGATGTATGGAATATGTCACTAGTATCATAGATGCATGTGTGTGATTTATAGAACTACCCAATAGATAAGGAACTGATTAGCTATGAGATCAACATGTTTCTTATTATTGCATATTTGGGATCTACTAAAACCAAATTTGTAACCATCCATTTCATTTTTTATTTAAGAGTTGAAAGGATGCCCTCATTGAGCTTGTGGATTTCATAGGAGTTGCAATTTTCTATTACACATCTATGTTATTGCATAAGTATAGGAGAAATAAGGGTTTTTACTTCTATGTTTAGATTCAGTTGTATGCTTTCCACACTAGTACCATATGAAGAATCTATAGGTCAACCTACCTAGGTTTTCTAGAGCCTAAACTAGAAGAAGGTTCTAGCCTTATAGTTGGCTTGGTGTCTAAAACGGTATGTTGTAGATGGGAAGTAGCTACCCCTAGATGTATTTTTTTCTTATTGGGATATTTAGAACATGACATTTTAAAACACCAATAGGAGGCTTAAGTCAAGTATGGAGGCTATTTAGAGTCCCTTGGAATAGTTGAAGGTTGTTCACTAGTTCTCAAAACTTAGAGAATTCAAATTTGAAGTCACAAAGAGGATTTAGCTTTTCTCAAATTTCATTGTTATAACCTTTTTGAAGATAGGTTTCCCATTTCCATGGTTACGTTCCTTGTTTCATTGCTTGTAAGTGTTAAATTCTTGGATTTTGTAGTATTTGTGTGTGTATATTGTGTGAGGGATAGGTATGGTGGATTTTATTTTCTTTATTTCCATGTTTTCTTTTTCCTTTTTTTATTAGGGAAACTATGAAGGGATTGTTGGCATTACTCACCCTTGGATAGGGTAGAAGTGGTCATGTATCTGAGAATGGATTTTTTTGGACTCTGAGTTGGTGCAAGGTCTCTTCTAATATTGAGAAGAGGGTAAAAGTAAGGTGTTATGGGATATTTCTTATTAATACAAAACTGAATTTGTTTTGAGGAAATAACAAGAGAAAGAAGTGGAAGTTTATGTGAATTGGTAGCCTTAGAAGAGGCATATGATTTGTGTTCATGATTGACATATCCTATCTAGAAAAATCCATCTTCTCCCTAGTCATAGGTTTGTTATGAAACCTTTCATGTGAATTATATGTTGGTTTGTTCCATTGTGATTCTTTCTAAATGTCACTTGATTAGGTACTTGTTCTCCTAGCTTAGGGTGTGGCCTCACATCAAGGCCTACATTGGGAGGTGAGATCTCCATGGTTTTTTCTTTGTATTTTTCATATTTTTTGGATAGTATCTCATGAAAAAGAAAAATTGGTTATCTTGAGTCACTAATGCTGGTCTTGGTGTCATATTATTGGAGATCTCTCCTTTTTAATACCACTTGTTATATTGTATATTCATGTGGAAAATGAATAAGAGAGGAATTGATGAAATGTTGTAATTCCAATATTGATAAATCAAATATTCAGCTGTTGTATGGAATTAGCAAGTTATGTGATCAAGTGTTCTTAAATTTTAAATCATACCTTACTTTCAATTATACTAATTTGAAAAATTATGAGTTGATAACTCTCTACCTTTCTTCATGAAATATTTGTTTTAATACATTGTATTTGAAAGATCTTATCATAAAATATAGATAAATGATTTATTTAATTCATAGATGCAATATTTCATCTTTTAAAATCATTTGAAAAAAATAGTGTTCTATTTAGATACATTTGTCTTGCATTTTTAAACCTCATTTTGTATAAAATTTGTTAATTCAATGATTGTTACCTTATATAGAATTGTTTATAAATTACCTAAAAATACTCCTAAATTCAATACAAACTTTAACATGAAAAGTTTACCTTTAGTGAATGCTATAAAATGACCAAACAATAATTCACTATGTCACTATTAAAATCCCTATCGCAAACCTAACACTTTGAAGGAGATAAGGAAACTTATAAATTTCACCTATTTAAGAGATCCAAAATGCTCTTTGGAAGATGTATGGGGGAGATTTTAATTCTCTTTTAATAACAAAGAATATTCTCTATAAGATTTCCCTTAAATCATTTTATTTGCCTTGTTAAATAATAAATATTCATCTATCAAATAAAAATCAAAGAAAAAAAAAAAAATATATATATATATATATATATATATATATATATATTTCTCTTCTACACTCATCTCACCCTCATCACCCACCTACAAAGCTTTAATTCATAACTTCTCCCCCTTCACACATTTAGACATGATGATGTCACCCTCCCATATGTCTTTACCTCATTCTCCAAGGAGAGTATCCACTCATAGAAATGGAGGAACAAAAGAGATTACAAGAAAAACGTGCATTAAATTCAAAAGAAATGAATGAAATTGGAACATTAACTTCTACATTCAACTTGTGTTCTTTTCTAGCCATGGAGATAGGTTCAGAACTTGGACCATGTACTCACTTCCCTTCAAATCTCCCCATGTGTCTATTGTAAATATTGAAAGAGTAATTGAGAAGGGGGGGTGAATTAGTTACCACCAAAATAAATCCCATATCCCTTAGATGTCAACAATAAAATTTACCCTAAGAAAATTGATTATTGTTGATGCTTGATAAACAAACAAAAATTGTTGTAACTCGATAAATGTAGAGTAAATGAATTCTAATAGATCTTAAAACATTATTAGTAATTAACTTTCAAGCATAAGATAAATAATGTGAACACATGAGACACTAAGATTTAATGTTGAAACCCAATTTGGGAAAAACAACCAATGTAACTAGTTACTAATTTTTACTCTTTTGAAGTGAGCCCTGTTAGGAGACAAACCTATTAAAGGATACAACCCTATTAAAGGTTACAAAGCACATTTTTAGGTGTGACCCTATCAGAGGATTTACTAACCTTGCTAGGAATGGCCTTGCAAGAGGTCTTAAAAAAATTCAATGGAATTGCCAACTTGTTAGAGGATTTACAACTAGCTATTAAACCAACTCTATTAAGAGATTTTAGATCACTACTACAATGGTTAGAGAGTAACAATGAAATCACCTAATTGTGATGCAACTAAATTGCTGAATCCATATCTCTTTTCTACTTAAACTTGATCCCTCCTGATTGAATATTACTTTTCTTCTCCATATGGATACCTTCTTATCCTTCAAGTTTGCTCCCTCTCTTTTCTATTCAATTGAATCAACACACTTGTACACACTAGAAATCTTAACTTGAACTTTTATTTAAACCTTCTAGATTGTCAAGTCAACCCAAATTCAAATTACAATAACCAATATTCATCATCACGGTTGGCTAGAATTAATATATAATGTAATTAAGCTTCATATGCAAAAATAAGAAAATCCTTTGTAAGCTGAGCCTACTTGGTAGAAACTAACTTTGGAATTATTTCTTCTATTAACCAAGAGAAGCTCTATTAACACTGCAAACTTGTACAAATCCTTTGGCAACTGAGTGAACTCAGTCAATACTAACTCTGTCCAGCTTTCCCTTCATTAACTGAGTGAGCTCGATTAACATTCTTTTCTACCTAAATTCCTTTGATGCCTGAGTGAGATTAGTAGACACTATCATCTATTTAGAGTAAACCTATAAATGCTCAGTAGACAAGGAAAACTATATTCACTAAAAAAGTAAGCTCAATAGGCATTGTTTGTCAATTGATATGACATTTGTGTAACATCAAAGACAATACACAATTAGTCAATTGTATCTAACAATCTCCCTATTTGGCATTGATGGAAACACAACATGTCATAGCATAATGAAATTTGAGAATAAGACTCCCTTTGATAGCAAGTTTCTCCCTCTTTGATTTTACACAAGAACTTCTTCTTTATGTTGTATTCTCCCTTTGTGAAGGAACTACATAACTTTTTTTCAAACTTCTCCCTCTACAAAATTTTAGAAAGATAAGGATATGATAGTAAACTTCTCCCTCTTTGACAAAACGTGAAAAATTTGTATCAATGTACCTTGAGTATTGATTCATATGCAATATTCTCTTGATTATGTTGCATCAACTGAATGATTTTTAACTTGTTTCTTGTTGATGCATCACTAAACTTTATTTAGTGAGCTTCATATAGGGGAATAACCCCTAGCTTTCCTCTTAGATACAAGAATGAATCCTTAGGTAATGGCTTGGTAAATATGTCTACAATTTTCTCTTTTGCATAGACATATTCCAATCTAATTTATTTTCCCTACACTAGTTCCCTGACGAAGTGATATTTTATAGCAATGTGCTTTGTTTTGAAATACATTGTTGGGTTCTTTGATATGTTAATTGTGTTGGTGTTATCACAATACATGACTATTGGCTCTTTGATTTCAACCTTCATTCTTTCTAGAAATTATTTGAACCAAAAAATATTAGAATAATTTACCATTGTTTCTACATACTCTGCTTCTACTGTGGATTGGGATGTGTAGTTTTTCTTCTTGCTTGTCCAAGATACTAGCCTTTTACCAATAAAGAAAGCTCCACCACTAGTTCTTTTTCTATCATCAAGATTTCCTACCCAATTAGCATTAGTAAGTACCTTTAGGTTTATATTTCATCCAAGTTTGTACCAAAAACCATAGTCTTTACTAGCTTTTAGATATCTCAAGATTCTTTTGATTGCCATCATGTGATTTTTTTAGGTTTAGCTGAGAATCTTGCCACTATCCCAACTACCAAGGCAATATTAGGCCTTGTGTCAACTACATACTATAATTTTCCAATCATTGATCTATATAAGGTCTAATCTACTTCTTTGGAGTCATCATCTTTGGTAAGCTTGAGTCTAGTACACATGGGAGTACCAAGTGGTTTAGAATCTTCCATTTCAATCTTCTTGAGTATCTTTTTAAGACACTTGGATTGAGTGATATACATACCATTTTTGTTTTGTTGTATCTATAATCCAAAAAATAATTTTATTTCACCAAACATATACATTTCAAACTCTTTGTTCATTTGTTCTAAACATGCTTTGCATAGGTGATCATTTCCTATAAATAGAGCATCATCCACAAATATCTCTTCCAACACAATTTTGTTATATGGTGCTTCCTTGATGTACAAACTACTGTTATCATTTGTTCTCTGAAAATCAACCTATATCAAGTAGTTATGTAGTCTTTTATACCAAGCTCTAGGAGCTTGTTTGAGACCATACAGTGCTTTGTGTAATTTATAGACCATGTCCCTCTTGTAAGGATCAACAAAACTTTTTGGCTATTCAATGTAAACTTTGTCATCAAGAATTCCATTTAGGAATGCAAGTTTAACATTCATTTGATATACTCTGAATCCTCTATGAGCTGCATATGCAAGTAGGGTCCTAACACCTTCTAATCTTGCAATAGGGGCTAAAGTCTCACCATAATCAATTCCTTCTTCTTGAGAATAATCTTTACACACTAATCTAGCTTTGTTTCTTGATACTTGTCCATCTTTATTTAGCTTTTTTCTAAATACCCATTTTTTTCCAATCACAGTTTTATCGTTAGGCCTAGGAAAAAGAGTCCAAGTTTTTTTGTTTTCTATCTGTTCTATTTCTTCATTTGTTGCCTCAATCCAACTTTCATTTTCTAGAGAATCCTTAATACTTCAAGATTCAAAATTAGTAAGTAAACACGTACCTTTTAATTTTCTTTATGTCATAGTACCTTCTAATTTATCTCCAATAATCTGATGAGGTGCATGATGCCTTCTGACATAATTGGCCAATGCAAGTTCTTTTCCTTTTGAATGAATTGCACTATCTTCATTTTGAATTTCAACTTTAGGCTTGGGTTGTTTAGACTTAGTAGGTATTGACTTGATAGCTTCAGAATATGACTCGAGTTGCTACGACTCAGTTTGTACTTCTTGCAACTTGGTAACTATGGATGACTGGGGAGGTTAAATCTCCTTATTGTTGGATATGCCTAGCAATATATTAGGTTTGAAGTAAAAAAATCTTTTGTAATCTTCTAGTTCCTTTTTGCTTTCTTCTTCAATCTTTTTTGCAAACTCATCAATTCTCACATGTGTAGCTTCTATGATTTTATGAGTAGACATATTCAAACACTTATATACCTTCTGCAAGAATATCCTAAGAATATACCTTGATCACCTTTCAGATCAAATTTTCCTTTTTTAATCTCTTTCAAGATATAACGTTTATTTCCAAATACTTTTAAGTAGCTTACATTGGGTTTGTAGCTATACCATAATTCATAAGGAGTTTTGTCCAAGTTCTTCAAATATACTCAGTTCAAAGTATGAACTACAATGCTAATGGCTTCCTTCTACTATTTGATAGCAACATCTTTTCAATCATTAGATTTCTTGCACAATCCATGATGGATCTATTACTTCTTTCAACTATTCCATTGTTCTCAAGAGTGCCAGGGGTTTATACTTGCCTTTTGATTCCTCTTTCAATGCATAAATTATTGAATTCATTGGAAATGAATTCACCACCTCTATTTGGTCTTACACATTTCAACATTTTTCCTATTTCTTTTTCTACTCTTTCCAAATACCATTTGAATTTCTCAAATTCTTCTGACTTTTCTCTAAGATACATAATAGTCATCATTCTAGAGTAGTCATCCACAAAAAAAATAAAGAATTTTTCTCCACTATAACTTTCTATTCAAATAGATTCACATAAGTTAGTATGTACAATTTATAAGACAACTTTAGATTGATAGTTTTTGTTCTTAAAACTAGTCTTTCCCATTTTGCCAATCAGACAATTTTTGCATAAACCAGCATCTAATTTCTTCAAACTAGGGATACCTCTTACTTTTTCAAATTTTCTTATCTTGACCATATTATCAAAGTTTGCATAACATAGTTTTCTATGCCATAACCAACTTTATTCCATTTTAGCAATAAAACATGAGAAATCACCAAGATCAAGATAAGATTGTTGTAATGTACAAGTGGGAAGAATACTTCTAAGAGGGGGGTGGGGCAGTGAATTAGAAATACCAAAATTTTAAGCTATACATTTTATACGTGCATCTAACATATATAATTAACATGAAAGTTAAGGCATGCATGAAAATTGATAACACAATATTTTATCACCCAAAAATCCCCCAAAATGAGAAGGTAAAACTAGGGTGGGAATGACACCCACAACTTATCACTGCAACAATATGTAATGTGTCAAGGTTACAAAGTTTGACCATTACTAATGGTCTGCACTATGAAAGGCCTACCCTATTAAAGGCTCTAACACCTTGTTAAAAGTAACCTATTTAAAGGATTTACAAACATTCTCTTGGAATGTCACCCTGTTAAAGGATTTACAATATGGTTGTTAAACCAACCTATCATCATAGGATTTTCATTCTCCTAATACAATGGCTAGAAAGTATAGTAGAATGTGTTGACCTCATAACTTACAATCCTCAATTACTAATTTTAGATCCTTGTTTTGTCCATTCTAATCCGATCCTTCTTGATCTAATATGACTCTATTTGAAATGTTGATACTCTATTCTTGTTAACTTGATTCTATAATACTGACCTTCTTCTAAGTCTCTACACCCTTTTACTTCCTCCAAACTCTGCTTAGCATTCTCTCCTTCCATTATCGTACTAATGAATTATGGGGTTTCGACCTCCTCAAAAAGGTTTCAAGACTTAGGGTTAGGTATGAATCTATAATTCAAATTCATCCATATTTTTTTCTTAATTCTTTCCATTTTCTAATTAGTTGCATGTTGATTTCACAGGGAATAAAAAAGATTTGATCTTATCATTTAGATCCTGTGAGATTCATCTTTTGTTAGCTCAAAAAATGGTTTACATCTAAGTTTGTGAGGGTACAAACTCTTATGTTGATTCTATGTTACTCGTCACTTACTAATTGTTGATGCTCGACACATATAGGAATTTTGTCTTGCTTGACACCTATAGTTCACTCGGCATCTATACTAACTCAACATCTATTAGTTACTTGAGTTCTAGCTGATTCAACACTGTGTATCTACTTGGCATCTGTTGTAACTTGGCCCTTGATAAATTTCTTGCTCGACACATACTATAACTCAACATCTATATTATACTTGGCATCAACTAAGAAAAGTTCTTAAGTGTGTTGACACTCAATTGTGAAAACCAATCTAAAACCAACAAAAATAGGTTATCTCTTATTTGTTTTCTTGATCCAATTAGATTCCCTTTGCCATCCAGTAGTATTTCCTTGCCATACATGAATTCTACCTTGAATCTAATGCTGATTAGCTATCCCACACTTAGTAGGTTATGTTTTAGTATTTCAACTCAATAGGCATTGTCACATACAAGTTCATTGGTTAATGAGATGCAACCTTTCCCTCTTATGCAACAAGGTTCATTGTTTCTAAACATTACACTACCTCCATCATAGTGTTAAAGTGTTAAAATTATGTTTTGTCTCCAGTCATATGATGTGAATATCCACTATCTATGATCCATATATAATTTCTACTAACATGAGAGATAAGGGCCATCTTATCTTCTTCTTCATCAGATTCATATTTTACAACAATATACAGTATTTCATCTTCACTATTATCAAAATCTTTATCCATAAAACTGATGCAGGAGGATCCAGTGGTGTAAGTGCAATCTCGTATCATCCAAAAAATGCTAAAAGCTAGTTTCTATTTAATGTGTTTTCATTTTTGGATACCCATTTGGGTCAAATAATGGTTCCAACTCTCATAATTCTACTATTAGCTTTTTGGGTTAGAGTTTTATTAGTTTTTAAGCACCTTGGGATATGTGTAAATGCCAATAAAGTAGGACTATGTAATTGAGCTATAATTATGGTGATTTAGAGGGTGTAAATTGGAGAGAAGGTCATATTTGTAATTTAAAACACTCTAGAAAAAGAACTAGGTCAAAAGGCTTCATGGTTAGAAAGTCATTACAATTTTTTAGTTCCTAGAGACCTCCTAAGAGCACTTAAAAATCAGACATGGGGCACTAAATGGCCTTGTATAGGGCTGAAAAATGGGGGATGAGTGAAGCTGGTCCATAGGCCTTTAGAAAACTTTGAGAACTTTCCAGAAATGTAAATAGTTTGTCAATTTGAGTTACGGTTCAAAAGTTATGCCTCCTAGAAGTTGGACTACCATTTTTGGATTCTTCTAATTTTACACCAACTTCTAGCATGATTTTTGGAGCCTTTTATTTTGGCAGTGGATTCCAATTGGCATATTCTAGAATGTATTCCTAACCCTAAACCATTCGGGGCTTATTTAAGAATATTTTTGGCATTGTAAAGGAACCTCATAGTGGAGTTAGAGAGAAGGTACTTTGTGGAGGATTTCTTTCTATAGAATCATACTATTGTAAGCCTATAGAGCATTTTGCATTGATAATAATATTTCCCTTTTCCAGTGTGTTAATTTTGGTCTTTGATTGTGTCTCCATCAAGTGGTATCAAAGTGGGTTTTCCTAAGTTTGCAGACAGAATGCCGACTATGAGGTAGTTTGCATCAGGATTGTGTGGTTGTGGATTTGAGTCAAGAATATGCCTCCATGAAGAGAGTGTGGTGGAAGGGCTAGAGCTATTAATCCTAAGGAGGTTAGAGCCCTCTAGAGGTAGTTTCAAGCATTGCAAGAGGAGATTTGTAGAGGACTGAATGTTGCCATAGGCAACAAAAGTGAGGAAGAAAATGAAGAAGAAGAAATTGGACAAGAAGGGGAAGGCAAAGGGGAAGTCCTAATTTAGGTAGAGGAGAGGCTTTTTAGGGCCATTTCTAAGCTTGGAAAAAGACCTAAAATTGATGTTGATATGTTTTTAGGAAATCTAAACCCGAATGAGTTGATCAACTAGATTAATGAACTAGAGGAGTATTTTGAGTATGAGGATATTAGGGATCCAGATAGGGTTAAATTTGAAAAGGCAAAAATGAAAGGCCATGCCAAAATCTAGTGGCAAGAGATTTAGTTGGAAAGAAATAGAACAAGAAAGGAGAAACTCATAAGATGGGATCGCATGGTAGACAAACTAAAGAAGTAGTTCATTCCTGTTGACTATGAGCTTGATTTGTTCAAAAAAATGCAAGGATTAAAGCAAGTAGGAAAATCTATCCAGGAATATATGGAGGAATTTTACTAACTTCTTATTAGGGTAGGGCATGTAGAAGAAAATAAGGAGAAAGTTTCCCATTACCTTAGTGGGTTATGACCTAGCATTCAGGAGGAGTTAAGTCTAGTTAGAATGGCTAGCATTGAAGAGGAATACCAGTTTTCTCTACAAGTTGAAGAGAAGCTAAATAAAATATTTGAAGGAAGGTAAAGAGGGTGTGGTCAAGGAGGAAGGGGTGGCAGTAGGTCATCTTGAGGCTGAAGTGAAACCCAAAAGAAAAATGAAGATGTGGATACTAGCAAAAACTAGAGAAATGAGGGTTTCAACCACTCCCGTGATCAAAACTTTGGAGATCAAAGAGGAAGAGGTAGAGGACATGGACAAGCATCAGGAAGAGGAGGCTTCCATAGTACCTATTTTAATTGCAATGAAGAAGGTCATCATGCCTTTGAATGCCCTCAATGACAAGGAAGGACAGATAGGAGAGCTAATGGTCAAGAAAGGCCTTGCTCATGTGGATGAAGATGCACTATCATCGCATTCTAAGGATGTAGAAAGAGGAGAGGTTCTTGTAAATGAAACGGTCTTACTAAGTGGTGAGACTGAACTAGGAAAAAGGAGGAGTTTGTTTCATACTAGGTGCAGGTGCAAGGATAAGTGTTGTGATGCGGTTATTGATGGTGGCAGCACTAACAACTTGGTGTCTAAGGAAATGGTCTCTAAGATAAAGCTCAAAAGGGAGAAGTACCTCCAACCCTATTTAATTTCTTGGGTGAAAGATGATCGTAAGGTCTTGGTTAGTGAACAATGTTTGGTTTAATTCAAGATTTAGAGTTACCATGATGAAGTTCTTTGTGACATTATTCCAATGGATGTCTACCATTTATTTTTGGGAAGATCGTGGAAATCTAATAGACATGTTGTACATGATGGTCATGCAAATACATACTCACTGACAAAGGATGGAGTTCACCACAAATTGAATCCCATGACAAAGGAAGGTGAAAAGGTATGTAGCAGTGTTAGGATATGTCTTGTTGATGGAAGAATTTTTTTGGATGGTATGAAACATCAACATATTTGTTATGCTTTGATTCTTAGAAAAGATAAGAAAGGTAGTATTGAAATTCCACATGAAGTTTTAGGCCTATTAAGTGAGTATGGAGATGTTATCTCTGATAATGTTCCAGAAGGGTTGCCACTAGTAAGGTAGATCATTCATTAGATAGATTTAATCCCTATAGCTAGTTTACCTAACGAGGCTGCTCATAGGATGACTCCTACTGAAGCTAAGGAGCTAAATAGGAAAGTTCAAGAGCTATTGAGAAAGGCTTTGATTTGAGAGAGCTTGAGTCCATGTGCAGTACCTATAGTACTAATACGAAAAAAAGATGGAGAGTGGAGAATGTGCATAGAATCTCGAGCTATAAACATAATAACCATCAAGTATCAATTCCATTTGCCAAGAATGGATAATCTTATGGATTGTTTGGGTGGGGCTCAGTACTTCGCAAAGATAGATATCAAGAGTGGCTATCACCAAATATGAATATGAGAGGGAGATGAGTGGATGACTACATTCAAAACCAAGGAGTGTCTATATGAGTGGTTAGTCATGCATTTTGGACTAACCAATGTGCCAAGCACCTCATGCAGCTTATGAATGAGGTACTAAAGAAATTCTTTGAAAAATTTGTTATTGTCCATTTGGATGATATTTTAATTTTCAGTAAGACTTTGGATGAACATTAATTGCACATTCATAGTATCCTTGAAAGGTTGAGGGAAGAGAGAATGTTGATTAATTTGAAGAAGTATAGCTTTGTAAAAAAGGAGTTAGTCTACTTGGATTTTTTTGTATCATTCGAGGGTCTCAAAATGGATCTAGAGAAGGTAAAAGCCATCTTGGAATGGCCTAATCCAAGGTCTACTATTAAGGTGAGATTATTTCATGGTCTAGTTAGTTTCTACAAAATGTTCATTAAGAATTTTAGTGGCATATGTACACCCCTGACTGAAACAATAAGGGGGGATAGAAAAGAGTTCAAGTGGACTACAACAACTATAAGGAGTTTTGAACTATTGAAGAAGAAGGTGACAGAGCAACCTATGTTGGCACTTCTAGATTTCAATAAAGTGTTCCTAGATTGTGATGCTATTGGAGCTGTACTGAGTTAATAAGGTAAGCCTATTTCATATTTAACTAAAAATTGAATGATGCAAAGAAGAATTACTTTGTTTATGATCAGGAGTTCTATATAATTGTTCAAGCCTTAAAGAAATGGAGGCATTATTTACTACCAAAAGAATTTGTCTTGTATACTAATCACCAGGAATTGTAGTACCTAAATAGCTAAGGTAAATTAAACTAGAGACATGTAAAGTGGGTAGAGTTCTTATGGAGCTATACATTTGTGTTGAAACATAGGAGTGGAAGGTCTGATAGGGTTGTAGATGCATTAAGTAGGAGATAGTTGTTGCTTATAGTAATGCAGGTTAAAGTGGTTAGGTTTGATGAGCTCAAAAATTTGTACCCAGAGGATCCTAATTTTCCTGAAGCATGGAAAGCTGGTAAGGAACCTGTTGCTATAGACAGAACTAAGTGGCTAGATTATTTTATTTAGGATGGTATGTTGTTCAAGGGTAGTCAATTATGCATTCCAAGGAGCTCAATGAGGGAAAACTTGATAAAAAAGAAACATAGTGGGGGAATGGTAGGACACTTTGGTTGAGATAATACCATTCCCATTCTTAGAGAATGCTATTTTTGCCTCAAATGTCACAAGATGTGAAGAAATTTGTGCAAAGTTTTCAAGTATGTCAAGTAGCCAAAGGATTTAGTCACAATACTAGACTTTATTAGCCATTGCCTGTTCCATCAAAGCTTTGGGAGGACATAAGTATGGATTTTGTTCTTGGACTACCTAGGACACAAAGGGGTAATGATTCAATATTTGTGGTGGTTGATAGGTTCTCCAAGATGGCACATTTCATCCCATGTCATAAGACTTGTGATGTTGTACATATTGCAAATTTTTTTTTTAGAGAGGTGGTGAGACTACATGGTCTCCCAAAGAGTATTGTTTCTGATAGAGATACTAACTTTGTGGGATATTTCTGGAGGACTTTATGGAAGAAGTTGAGGATATAATTGAAGTTCAGTTCTATATATCATCCATAATCTGATAGACAAAAAAAAGTGGTAAATAGAAGTTTGGTCAATTTGCTAAGGTGTTTAGTGGGAGATAAGCCCAAGGGGTGGGATTTGATTCTACCACAAGAAGAATTTTCTTACAATAACTCTATGAATAGGAGTACTAGTAGATCACCATTCCAAAATGTATATGGGACTAACCCAAGGATTGCACTAGAATTGAGAAACATATTGCAAGGGGAGAGGACAAGTGCCAAGGTAGAAGAGTTTTCTGAACATATCAAGCACCTACATGAGAAGGACCATGCACACATTACCGAGATGAATCAATAGTATAAAGCTAGAGCTGATCAAAGGAGGAGACATAAGGAGTTCCAAGTAGGGGATATGGTTATGGTACACTTACAAAAGAAATGGTTTCTAGTGGGTACTTACAACAAGTTGAAGATGAAAAAATTTGGACCCTGTAAAATTTTGAAGAAACATGACATGGGAAATGCATATGAGGTGGAGTTGCCAGATGGAATTCACATTTCTCATATCTTCAACATTGAAAACTAAATAGAATATCATGATGATGGTGCAAATGAAGGTTTGATGTTGGAATCATGTCCAATTCCTACTTCTAAGAAGGAGGAGATAGAAGAGATTCTGGATAGTCATGTGGGTAGGAGTACCAGAAATAGGCAATATGAAGAGTACTTGGCGAAGTGGAAAGGATGACCAATAGAGGACTCAACCTAAATATTAGTAGTGGAGGTTTCCCATTTGGCTTTTCCCCTACCATAAAGTGATAGGGTCACTTTTCAATCTACCCTAGGTGTTTGATGCTAGAGCATCTAGTGGTGTAAGGGCAATCCTATATCACCCAAAAATATGTTTAGAGATAGTTTCTGTTTAATATGTTTTCATTTCTAGATACCCATTTGGGTGAATAAGGGTTCCAAGTCTCATAGTTCTACTATTAGCTTTCTAGGTTAGAGTTTTATTAGTTTTTAAGCACCTTGGGATACGTGTAAATGCCAAAAATTATGACTATGTAATTGAGCCATAATTATGGTGATTTGGAGGGTGTAAATTGGAGGGAAGGTCATATTTGTAATTTAAAACACTCCAAAAAAAGAACCAGGTCAAAAGGCTTCATGGTTAGAAAGTTATTGCAATTTTTTGGTTCCTAGAGACCACTTAAGTGAGCTTCAAAATCAGATATGAGGCACTAAATGGCCTTGTATAGGGATGAAAAATGGGGGATGAGTGAAGCTGGTCCATAAGGCTGTAGAGCGCTTTGAGATATTTCTAGAAATGTAAATAGTTTGTCAATTGGAGTTACGGTTCAAAAGTTATGCTTGCCAAAAGTTGGACTACCATTTTTGAATTCTTCTAATTTTACACTAACTTCTAATGTGATTTCTAGAGCCTTTTTTTTTGGCAGTGGATGTCAACTAGCATATTCTAGAATGTATTCCTAACCCTAAACCATTCAAGGCTTATTTAAGAACATTTCTAGCATTGTAAAGGCATCTCTTAGTGGAGTAAGAGAGAAGGTACTATGTGGAGGATTTCTTTCTCTAGAATCATACTATTGTAAGCCCATAGGGCATTTTGCATAGATAATAATATTTCCCTTTTTCTATGTGTTCATTCTGGTCTTTGATTGTGTCTCCATAAAAAAAAGCCTTCTTACCTTTTTCTTTGAAGGATTTGTGACTTTTGGATTCCTTATTGCCTTTGTATTTGTGGCACTTCTTCTCATCCTTTCTTTCTCTATTTGGGCACTTGGCAGCAATATGACCAATTTTTTCACATAAAAAAATAGATTAAAGGAACTTTACATTTGTACTTTTCTCTACCTCTAGAATATTTTTTTGCAAGTAAAGCTTCAACAACTTCAAGATCAGTATCAAAAATTTTCTCTATTTCCTCTTTACTTTTTGAAAGATTTTCTTTTGTTTTCATGCCTTTTTCTTTGAGTGAAAGTTTGGCTTCAAATGCAAACTCAACATTTTTGAAAGCTAGAACATAATTGTCAAAGTTGTCAATCTTTCTACTAGGGTATCCAAGCCTAGTTTACTATTTGAATCACATCTATTTTCCTAAATAAGAGACACTCTAATTGCATAGATGGGAAGAAAATTTTAGAGAACTTGACTTACAATAGTTTTTCCTTGATTTCTCCTCAAGAAGCTCTTATTGTACTAACACTAGCTTTGATTCTTTCCACATATTCGACAACATTTTCATCTTCTCTCATTCTCATTTGATCAAATTGTCCTTTAAGGATTTTTTCTTTGGCTTTCTTTACATTATCATCACTACCATAGATATCCTATAGCTTGTTCCACATATCAAAAGTAGTTTTATAGTCTTTGATCTCATCAAATTCATCATAGTTGAGAGCATATGCAATATCAATCATCATGATGTTATGGTTCTTTTTCTTAGCAAGATCTCTAATAGATAATGTACTAGTAGGAGTTTTGTATTCTTCATCAAGGTATTTGCAACTTGAATCACTAATGTTGGAATATTGAAATTGTAAGAGTACTTTTAAGAGCTGGTGGGGGGGGGGGTGAATCAAAAGTAACACACTTTAACCTTTTCATATTCATTAAAACAAATAATTGAAAGTAAACTGAATGCACGTAAACATATTAAATAAACATAAAGTAAACACATGCATCAACACATGACACCATAATTTGGTAACCCAAAAACCCTCTAGGAATAAGAATGTAAAACTAGGGTGGGGATGATACCCACAAAATCACTATAGCAATAATTGCTTGACCACTTCTGATGGTATGTGCTATGAAAGGCTTGCCCTATTAAAGACTTTACATTATGTTAATAGTGACCTGGTTAAAGAATTCAAAACACTTTACATGAAGTGTCACCCTATTAAAGAATTTAGTCACCTCCTAAAAGGATCTACAAAATAGTTGTTAAGCTAACCTATCAACATAGGATTTTCAGTATCCAATACAATTGCTAGAGAGTATTAGAAATCTTTGACTTGATTGCTTACAATCCTCAATTGCTGATTTTAGGAAATTGATTTACTCATTCTGATGTGATCCTTGCTTGATTTGATATCTTTTTGTAACCCTTGTTCTATTTTGATCAACTAGATATGTAATTACTGCTCAATTGACTAAGTCTTTGATGCCCCTATTGTTTGCCTTGTTTTGCAATTTTTCTATCTGCTTAGCGACTTCCTTGACTTCTCTTCATCAACATCAAATCATGGGATTTAAGCCTTCTTATAAAGATTTTTTAGACTTAGGGTTAGGTATGGATCTACAATCCATGTTGAATCTTTAATTTTGGCTCATTTCTTGCACTTTTTTCATTGGTTGCATGCCTTTTCCATTTTTCTTATTTGCTGCATGTTGGTTGCACATGACATATAAAAGATTCATTATTATTCTTATGATCCTTCAAAATCCTTCTATGTTGTCTCAAAAAATGGTTTACATCTGAGTTTGTGAAGACACAAACTCATATGCAGATTCTATGTTACTCAACACATAATGGATTACTAGTGCTTGGCACATGTTTGATCCTAGTTTTCTCGGCACCTATTGTACTCTATCTTGCTCGGCTCATGTATGATTCTAGCTCACTTGACACATGTTACATTCTAACTTTCTCAACATCAACTATGAATCAGCACCTATATATCACTTGGCACTTGTATAATGCTCAACACCTGAAGTCACATGGTACCTATTGGAATTCTGGCTTGGCACATACTATAGCTCAGATTCTATGTAGAAAGTGGTTAAGTGTGTTGACACTTAGTTGTCAAAACCAATCTAAGACCAACAATCTCCCCCTTTGACATGAGTGTCAAAAACACTTAACTAAACATTATTAGTCTAACCTTATGAGTACCCTATCCAATCTGCTCTACACATGTACAAAATTCCAAAATTTGTTCAAAATAGCTTATAACTCCACTTGAGCTACTTGTGCCATTTCATTCTTGCCACCAAAATTCTTGTGCTGATCTACCTAATATTCTTTGCATTTGCCCTATTTCTGTAATCTGTACCTATGTGCTGAGCTTTCCTATCTACTTTGATTGTATTTGTATGTTTTATTCATATCTCCCCAAAAATATTATTTCTTCCCCATACTATTTACTCACTATGTCTTATCTCCCCTTTTTTGGCTATCTGCAATCTCTTCCATTTTATTCTCCAAAAGAATGAATGAAAGAATGTAATTACTAGAATACTTAGAATTTTATTCTTCCCCTTAGTCATATCTTCCTTATTGTTAGTACTGCCCCTAAACATTATATATATATCTAACTTATCATCTCCCCCAAAACATTATTTATCCCCATTTTTGACACTTATGTCAAAGGGTTCTAAGGAGTAATATCGTATTTACCCAAAAATGTATTACTTACCTCCATTATCATTTTTAGAGCTACACCCTAGTTTTCCAAGGCAATTTCAAGTGACTTATGCTAGATGTCAATCTCTGCAGCAAGATGTACAAGTCCATCAAGTGTAGAAAGAATAGGATCTTTCTTTAAGAAAGTTTCACCATAGACTTGCTCTTTATGGAGGACCTCCAGATGTGGGGTAATGGAGGACTATATCTACATCAATTTGGCCTTTATATTGGCCTCTTCACTTGTTAGTGAAGCTAATTCTCTTTGAGCGTGAAGTGATTGTGCAAAATGCTTCTCACTTTGAGCTAGATCTCTTGGTAATTTCATGCTAGAAATCTTTAGATTTCTCTCCAAGCTCATTATCCTTTGGCTTTTCTCTTATGTGAAATTGGAAAAATCACACAACTTTTTGTACAATGAGAAAATGTTCTCAAGTATAGTTTTGACCTTTTCAATCTACTTCGTCAATTCAAATTGTTGAAGTGCTATGCCACTTGATATTTTCTCATTTACCTTCCCTTGAAAGTTTCTTTCAGACCATTCCATGAGTTTGACATTTTTTTTTGGTCTTCGCTTGTCACCTAGTCAACTATATCTAATAATTATTCCATTATAGGCTTTGACTCATCTGGTGACTACAAGCTAAAGGCATCCATAAAGATGTCCTTTATCTCATGTAGTGTTTTCTTATGTTTATACTCTTTTCTGAGTATTTCTTTTATTTTCCTTCTTTTTAATGCATCTTGCATCTTTGTAATCTACTCCATGGTGATAGTCTTTGAGTCATAGGCAAGTATTACTATCTCTTCATCTAACTCAGGGTCTCCATAGTGAAGTACATAAGTCACCTTAGTAGAACGTGAGCCTAGTGTGGAGATTTGCAAAGGTATGGCTTTAGTGCTTAGCTTCTAAAGAGTCTTTGTAGGAGTACCTATTTTTGGTAGTTCTACTAATGTTTGAATAGTGGCCTACTCCTCTTCCTTTGATGCATCCTCCTTCTCCTCATCAAACTTCCCTTCTTCTGCACTTAGTTTTTGAATAGTGTCACCTGTTGCTATTGCAATTGTTGGAGATGGTGGTGGAAGCATTAAAATTTGAGTGCTAGTAGTTGTACAGATGAAAGGTGGTTCTTGTGGTTTCACCTTGTCTCTTTTTGGTTTTGCTACTACCTTCTGTAGCTCATCTACACTCACCCATATAGGGTTTGTGTATAACTATACCTATAGAGTAGATTGGTGAAGGATCATGGAGAGATCCTGTACATTAAGGGGATTGATGTTCTAAGAAAAATTGTCAGGAACATCCTTGATCATTATAGTGTCTACAGGTGTGATGGTTACATGAGGAGGGCTAGGGGGTGCCATTTGTGTGTCTTGTACACTCAGTTCCTCTTGCTATTGTTTCTTTTCTATTGCCATGTATTCTCCCTTTTATGTCTCTTCCTCCTCACCTTTTTCCTTATCTTCTTTCTCTTTCTTCTCTTCTTCTCCTTTCTTTTCTTCATCTCCTTCTACTATTGCTTCCTCCTTCTTCTCTTCTTCTTGCTGCTCTTCCACTTTCTTTTCTTCTATCTTCTTGTTGGCACCAGACTTTGCCTTATTTGCTTCTTTGTCCTTGTCATTAGTTATCTTGTAAATTGTCTTCCATAATTGTGTGGACTTATTCACTACATCCTCAATCTTATTTTGTAAGATGTTGAACGCTCTATATTTAGGCGCAAATTTTCCACCATGTTTCTTATTAGCCTTTGTTATTTGACATCTTATTAGGTCAGGCATCACTTGTGCTAAGGTAGATTCTTTGATCTCCTTTTTCATTTTCAGACAATAATGCCATTTTTTTTCAATTACCTCATATAATTCCCTAGGCATGGTATTATCTAGCTCTAGAGGTGTGTTCTTAAATTCAACCAGCATGACATATACATATTCCTCCATTTTGTTTTGCTCTTCTCTACTTATCTTATTGAAATCAAGGCTTTTCAAATCATTCCAATTTGAATTTTTAATATTTTCACAAATTTTGTCTATAGCAGATTTGGGAGGATGGCTTACCACTCAAAATTGGCTGATATCCTCTATCTTAGTCTTCTCCTCCTCATTAGAATCTAGTCATGCTACATATTCTCTTCACTTCTTCTACACTTCATCAGTCTATTCAGTGGCCTTATTCTTCTTTTTTGTTTCTCCTTGGCCTTTTTTGAAGATTCCCTTGTGGTAGCCCTTGTTGTAGCTGTCTTTGGTTTGGCTCTTGTGTAGGCTTGGTTACCTTCTTTGGTTTGGGCTGAGCTAGAGACTGAGTTTTTTCCTTTCTCTTCTTTTCTTTGGCTTCTGTAGGTTATTCCTCAACTTCTTCTTCCTTGGTACCTTCTTCCTTATCTTCTCCTAAGCCTTGGGTCAACTCCATTGGGCCTTGCCTTTATTCTTCTTCTTCACTCTCACTTTCTTCTTCTTCTTCCTCTTTAGCACCTACTTCTCCTTCAATATTTGTACCAAATTTCTTCTTTTTCTTCTTCACTAATTTATCTTTCCTCTTAATTATAGGGGCTATCTTTAATTTTGTTTCAACTTTGGATTTCACAATGTCATATGTGTCAAAATGGGGTGCATCCTTATCAATCTCTTCTACAAGAAATGATGTGATTGCTACTAAGGCTTCATCTTCATCAAGTTCATATCCTAATGGTCTTAGCCATCTCACCCTTAGAATTTCTTCCTGGATATAGGTATAGTCAATGTTAATCAAAAATCATATGTCATTGATATATTTTTCCACTAGGTAAATTGGTATTCTAACCCCTTACTTCATTGATTTCTTAAAATGCTCAAAATAGTTTGTCATTTGGGCTTCAAAGTTGTCACCAATCTAGTCAATCTACTCATTGATTTGTGTGACTGTAGATTGTTTTGAACTCTAGTTTACTTTTCCAATAGAAGGAAACTCTTCCATGACATAGAAAAATATGCAGAAAAGAATTGAACCAAACTTGCATTGAGCACCTTTTGACCTCTTTATTGCTCCTAGGTTCTAATTTATTTTTTTCAACATCAATTCTACTAGATCATATGTATGATATTTCTTTACAAGCTTGTAAGCTACATCAACAACTATACATGGTACACTGTTCAATATATTGGATTGGTAGAATTTGTGAGAAATCACTCTTACTACAAAATCTAGAAGAGGATTTGTTACAGTATCAATTTTCATACCCCTCTTATTCCACTTAGCCATTGTATTCCTTTTAATAACTTCTTTAGAATCACTATGTAGGGTCTTAAGCCAATCTAGGGTTGGGAAAAATGTAACCCTATGCACTATCCTATTGGTAATCTTAATTGGTCCTATTTCTAGCCACAGATAGCCATTGTGTATCTTGCTCAAGAAAATTTGTATCCATTCTATATTGAAACCTATAGGGTAAAGTAGGGCATTTGTTAAACCCTTCTTCTCAACTATCTAAAACTCATCCTTTAGAATTTTGTTATCACATTGTTTGTCATATGCTTGGAATATCTCAAGGTCACCTACTATTCCTATTTTATAGTTGTAACACTTCCTTACATCCTGCACCATGACAACCTTGGGTGGAATTATGGACAATGCGCTGACAGGTTCATTTTTGTAGGCTACCTCAAGAATGGGTCTAAAATCTTGTTGTTTTACTTCATTACTAACCAGCTGGACCTCATGACTTTCTTTCCCCTTGGGGTTCTTAGAACTAGAAGCCATTATACCAATCTAGGGCTTCAATATATTAAATATTTTAAAACTACATAGCTTGGCACTTGATAAATACCTTAGATCAATGAAATTTATGTTGCATTACTGTTGAAATTGATGCAAATGGCTTCAAGGTTGCTCTTTGATTGCTTCTGCACTCTTCTCATCTTTTCTTTGTATTCAAATGGCATAAAAATAATCAAAATTCAACCTTATACCTTTTAAAACCTAGTATTAAATGCTTAGTGCATACAATTGTAAACTTGGCACTTGAAGGTTACAACATAACTTGGCTCCCACTGGATTTTGTTCACTTGGCTTCTACTAGATTTCCACTCTACTCAACTTCTATTAATATTTCCTAACTTAGCATCAACCATGAACTTGATCTTTATTAACAACTCAACATGCACTAGATCTTTGCTCTGTATTCTAGAACAACTCGGTAGTATTAGCAAAAACTTCAATTTTTGACTTGGCATCTTTTCATATGTTGATTTCTCCTGTGTAGTACTTCTTTATCTTGGGATTGGTGTATGATATAATTTTACATATTAGCCTCATAAACCTATCCTTGCTTAGTTGGATGAGATGTGACCACTTGACCTCTTAGGTGAAGTGATCCCTCCATTTGATGTGTTGCATTCATCATTCTTCTTCCAAGTCTTGTTCATTTGCTCTCTGATTTGTTCAATATCTACTTTCTCTTTTCCTTCATTGACTTCTAACTTCGGTGCCTTTGACTTTGTTGGGAAATTCTTGCTGATGTGACCAGTCTCCAAGAAACTAAAACATGTGGTTTGACTTAACCACCTATTGTAGTTCCCTCTAAAATGTGTTCTTATACAATTCTCAAGAACATTCCCATAATCCTGACAATAATGAAATCTCTATTTGGTATTGTAATCATAGTTTTCGCACTGTTTGATCTACACTCAAATGCTTTATGTAAATATTTATTTTAGTTGAGTAATGACCCTCAAATCTTGGTGTCCTCATGGTCTTGGTTCTGCATTCATGTGCTTGATGTCCTTGCTTTTATCACTTGTGACAAAAGCTTGTATTTTTAGGCTTATCATGCTGATGACCATCCTTTCTCCTACATATATTAGAAGTATGTCCCTTCTTTCCATAGAAATGACAAGTAGGTTTAGTTTTCTTACCTTTTTAACTCCTTTCTCTTGTAGTTTTGGATGATTCTCCTTGTTCAGTGCTGGTGTTACCAAGTCCTAAAGTATCATTACTAGCCTTTGGTGATTATAGTAACTGCTCAAAGTACTTGATAGCCTCATTCAGTTTATTAAAGCTTTTTTCTATCTCCTTCTTTCTCCTCAATTCATTTTTCAATTGTTCATTTTGCATTCTCAAGGTGGAGATCTTAATGTCCTTCATGTTTAGCTCATGATGAGCATTCATCAACTGGCTTAAGGTGTCAAGCTGCATGTTTGAGATTCTTTCAAATTCAATTGTCTTCTCCTCCAATATATTGGTAGGATTTCTCTTGTCATCTTCTATCATAACCGTTTCCTCAATGGCTTTCTTCTTCTGTTCAGTTACTTCATAGAGCATTATGGCTTGTGATTCTTGTTCATGCTCGAGCAATCTAATTTCTTCTACTTGAGCTCTATTCTTTTCCATCAATTCTACTATTAATGCATCAAATTCCTTGGAATCTCCATTGGAGAACACTTGTGTGGTGTCAATCTCCTTGTAGTGTATATCATTTTTAGCTATGGCTATAGCCTTCCTTCTTTTCAAGGACTTTCTCAATTCTTGTCTGGCTTCCTCCAATTTGTGTAGAGTGAGGTGCACATCAATCACCTGATTATCTATGATCTTCCCAAGTTTGAAGACTTCCATCTTTAGATCTTTTCTCTAAGTTGTTAGGCTTCTCCTTGTGAGAATCCTACTCTGATACTAGTTGTTGGAATATTCAAATGGGAAGAGTACTTCTGAGGCAGGGTGGGGGGGGGCGGGGGGGTGAATTGCAAGTAACACACTTTAACCTTTCCAAATTATTTAAAACAAATAACTAAAAATAAATTGCATGCATGTAAACATTAATTAAACACATGCATCAACACATGACACTAGAATTTGGTAACCTAGAAACCCTCCAGGAATAAGAAGGTAAAAATAAGGTGGGGACTATACCCACAAAATCGCTATAGCAATAATTGTTTAACCACTTTTGATGGTCTACCTTATGAAAGGCCTACCCTATTAAAGGCTTTACACTATGTCAATAGTGGCCTGGTTAAAGGATTTAAAATGCTTTACATGAAGTGTCAACCTATTAACAGATTTAGTCACCTCTTCAAAGGATCTACAAAATAGCTATTAAGCTAACCTATCAACATAGGATTTTCACTATCCAATACAATTGCTAGAGTGTATTAGAAATATTTAACCTAATTACTTACAATCCTCAATTGCTGATTTTAGGAACTTGATATTCTCATTCTAATGTTATGCTTGCTTTATCTAATATGTAATTGTTACCCTTGTTCTATTATGATCAACTAGATATGTAATTCCTGCTCAATTCACTAAGTCTTTGATGCCCCTACTATTTGCCCTGTTCTACAATTTTGCTATCTTCTTAGCAACTTCCTTGACTTCTCTTCATCATCATCAAATCATGGGGTCTAAGCCTTCTTATAAAGACTTCATATACTTAGGGTTAGGTATGGATCTATGATCCATATTGAATCGTTAATTCCCACTGATTTCTTGCACTCTTTTCATTGGTTGCATGCATTTTCCATTTTTCTTATTGGCTTCATGCTAATTTCATAGGAAATATAAAAGATTCATTCTTATCCTTATTATCCTTCAAAATCATTCTATGTTAGCTCAAAAAATAGTTTACATTTGAGTTTGTGAAGATACAAACTCATGCAAATTCTGTGTTGCTCGGCACATATTGGATTACTGGTGCTCAACACATGTTTGATCCTAGTTTTCTCAGCACCTATTGAACTCTATCTTTCTTGGCACATGTATGACTCTATCTTAGTGTGCACATGTTGTATTCTAACTTGCTTGACATCAACTATGACCCGGCACCTATATATCACTCGACACCTATATAATGCTCAACACCTAAAGTTACTTGACACGTGTTGGAATTCTAGCTCAACACATACTATAGCTTGGATTCTATGTAGAAAGCTTTTAATTTTGTTGACACTCAGTTGTCGAAACCAATTTGAGACCAAAAGCTAATGCTAGCTAGATGAAGTCTCATGAGTCCCTACAATGCTAAAAAGTTATCTCTATTTAGCTTTGGAATCTCTCTCTTGTAAAACATCCTGATCTTTAGCTTAGGACCTTAAAACCTTCCTTGCAAGAATCACAAGCTCTGATACCAATTGTTGGAAATATATAAGGAGTAATTCAGAGGAAGGTTGAATTAGTTACCACTAAAATAAATCCCAAATCCCTTAGCTGTCAACAATAAAATTTACATTGAGAAAACTAATTATTGTTGATGCTCAGTAAAAAAAAATTGTTGTAACTCGGTAAATGCAGAGTGAATTACTTTTAGTAGATCTTATAAGATTATTAGGAATTAACTTGCAAGCATAAGAGAAATAACATGAACACATGAGACACCAAGATTTAACATGGAAACTCAAATTCAGAAAAACCACCAATGTAACCAGTTACTATTTTTCACTCTTCTAAAGTGAGCCTTGTTAGGAGCCAACCTTGTTAAAGTTTATAAAACACACTATTAGGTGTGACCCTACTAGGGGATTGGCCTTGCAAGAGGTCTTAAAAAAATTCAATGGAATTGCCACCTTGTTAGAGGATTTACAGTTGGCTATTAAACCAACTTTCTTAAGAGATTTTAGATTAGTACTACAATGGTTAGATAGTAACAATGAAATGATCTTGTTGTGATGAAACTGAATTGCTAGATCCAGATCTATTTTTTACTCCATAAGGATACCTACTTATCCTTCAAGTTCACTCCCTCTCTTTTCTTTTCAATTCAATCAACACACTTGCACACACACTATAAATCTCAGCTTCACCTTTTATTTATACCTTCCAAATTATCAAGTCAACCCAAATTCAAATTGCAACAACCAATATTCATCATCATAGTATGCTAGAATTAATAAATAAAGTAATTAAGTTTCATATTCCAAAACTAGAAAATCCTTTGTAAGTTGACCCTACTCTATAGAAACTAACTTTGGAATGATTTTCTGTGTTAATCAATAGAAGCTTAGTTAACATTGTGAACTTGCAGAAACCCCTTGGCAACCAAGTGTACTCGGTGAATACTAACTTTGTCAATCTTTCCCTTTGTTAATTGAGTGAGCTTGGTTAACACTCTTTTCTACCTAAATTCCTTTGATTCTTGAGTGAGCTCAATAGACACTGTCATCTATTTAGAGTAAACCTATGAATGCTTAGTAGATAAGGAAAACTATCTTCACTGACCAAGTGAGCTTGGTAAGCATTGTTTGTCAATTGATATGATTTTTTGTAACATTAAAGACAACACACAATTAGTCAATTATATCCAATAGTGTCATGATGGAAATAGTACTTTGGAAAAAGGCTTTAGTTTTGGTTTGAGATCACCTTACCTCCATCCTTGTCCAAAGTGAAACATTGCCTATTGTGTGTTCACCAAGAAAGTTATGTTTCCTATCATTTCAAGATGTTGGGAGTGCATCATACTTGGGGAAAATGCACCTAGAATTGGTAATGGTGACAAGTTTCCAAGGGATTGGGTTAGATGAGTAGGGTGGAAGGGTAGTTAGTTAGACAAGTTTAGTTAGTAGTTAGGATCTTAGGATAAGTTAGTTGTAATTAAGTGTTATTTGATAGATTTTTTTTACAAGTTTTGTATGAGATTTGTGTTAGAAATAGGTGTTAATAAAAAAATTTTGTTTTCATTTTAAATATAAGTAGGTTAGTAAGGATTACATCAGGGAAATTAGCTATGGTTAGTGAAGTGTACATTAGCTGGTCATGTTTAATTAGTAAATATTTTATTTTTAGTTGATTAGATTTACATATTAGTTAGATTAAATTAACTTAATTAGTAACTTTGGGCTACTATTTACAAATAAGGATTACTATAATGGTGACTTTTGAAATTAGGGGTTTAAAATTTGAAGTGACTATGTTAGTTGCTTAGGTGTATAATGGTAGATTGATAATATATAACAAGGTTGCATTTTATAAATGGTAGTGTTATATATTTTTATTGTAATGCAAATAGATGTCCAAATTGATTTAATAATGTATATTTTAATGTAATTATTTAATTCTAAATGGTTAGATTATAAATTGGGATGAAGTGTTAAGGTATTTTTAGGACAACCTATAAATGTAGTCTATTACACCTATAGTTTTAATTGTGACACAAAATATGGAATCATGTCAAACCTAATGAATCTTATGAAATTAGTCAAACATATTAATTCAAATTTAAGGAATTCTGAAAACCTAATGATTTTCCCAAATATATTATGTCACACATTAACTAATATGTCTATTGATAGGCCAACACTAGGGTAGATAATAAGAAATATTTAATACTTTAAATGATGAAATTCAGCTTGGCCTATATGTGTCAATCCAAGAGTGTAAGCTTGTGAAAGGCATCTGAGCAATATGCTATCAAGGGATGGTAGTTGTGAGATTAGGATTTATGAATTCATCTATAGCACACAAAAATAAACTCATGCCAAATCAAAATGCTTCTGCAATAGAAACTATCACTTCTAGTAGTAGAAAATTATTGAGGTATAACAAAAATATTCTATGTTGAAATAAGTACAACTCTTCATAATCTAATTCATATGAAATGTTATTTTACAATTAAATACATATATTAAACATGTAAACTATTATACTATGATTAAATCCATACTATGTAATGGTAAGATAATTAACATACAAATGGAAACTAATTTAGATACACTCCAAACATAAACTCATAGAAAATAATCACCTGGTAACTTCAAAGTGGGCCCTTCCTCCTCAGCTACTTGGTGAAGGAAAATAATAGTCTTACACCTTTATAATCATTCAAATATGGAACTTATATTATAGAATAATAATAACAGTCTCTGTACAATAATCCCTTCTACAAAAATCTATGTATTCAAAACCTACCTCTCCTTGCTATGATATTTGACCATTTATATATACCATTGTTATGAAACAAACACTAAATAGAATATGTATGAGATATCTGTGTGGCTGGCTTATAGCTAAACATATCTAACAAAACAATGCCACATGAATTACATTTATAACTACACATAAATATAGTAAACTAAATACTAATAAAGTTTCCCACATGAGTACATGCAATGAAATTTTGCCTTGGTTATTTCCTATTGTTTCCCTTGCATGGCTAGAGGTCATCATGTAATGGAAAAAAGGTAGATATTAAGTAGTTTAAACTCCATATAGATTGTAACACATGTGTCCAATCGACATATATTCTCAAATGTGGTTGCAGTAGTAGACATTTTATTCTAGAAGAATAATAGTTCATGTCCAAATGTGACAAGAAGTTATAATCCCAATTGGCAGGCGAGAGGAAGTTGCAGTCTCGACTAACAGGAAATAGGAAGTTGTAGTCCCGACTGATAGGTGATAGGAAGTTTTCTAGATTGTAGGAAGATCCATAATGACAAATCAACATGCTGCACTAGTAAAGATTAGTAAAAGAATTCAATTAATGTATTTTCTATATTTTAATCAGAAAACAATATTAAATACTACTTATATATACTAAGCCATATGCAATGTAAAACAATATAATGGGATGAAATATAATGGAAATGGAATAAGAAAGTGATTAGGTAAGTAGATAAAATGGATTAAAATATGGCATCAAATATTTTATAATTGGCTCTCATCATTCCACCCAACTTATCTTATTACATGTCCTTGTGCAATCATTATGATCATGAGGTCTTTAATTTAAACTGAAAGCACTTTAGGTTTAATGATTTTGGCTTTGTCTCCACCCTAAACCATGATAACTCATAGATTAACACAAATCCCTTTCTTTTCTTCACATGAAAAGATTTCTTCTTCTTCTTTTTTCTTCAATACAAATATCTCTTTAAAATTTTCATAAGTTATTTCTCCATTCTCTTTTTTCTTTTCTTTTTCTTTTCATTTTCTTTTTTATAACATCATGGTTCAAAAGGTTTCATATAGTAGAGTTCATCAAAATGATGAACAAGATCATTTAAAATGGGTGAAAAAGGAGAGGTGAGAGAAAAAAAGGTTATTATATGATGGATATAATGGATACTATGATGGAATTATTAAGGGTGATAGATGGAACATAATAGGGTGATATTCCTCCCCCCAACTGAAAGGTTAAATTTCCATGAGAAATAAGGAGAGGATAGGAAGGGATGTTGCATAGTGATTAATATAATAAGAAAAATAAATAAAGTTAAAGATAAAATAAGGAAAAACAAACTTGATTGTTTTACCAAGATGCATGTGTAGAGAGACCAGGGCTAGAACATAAAGTAACTTAGCAACTTGGACCATCAAAAGCAATGAATCATCAATAAGGAATGAAGACAAGCATCCAAAACTACAACATCATAGAAGTCCACCATTAGACCGAAAGCATTGAAGAGAAGACCGCTGGAAGCAACCATAAAACATGGGACAAATAGGGCAATCTATAGGGCCACCATCATCAAATGAAGCATTAGAGATCATATAGTAGGTACCAGTATCCTCTAAAATAGCTCAATAGATTATTCAACATGTACTAGGGGTGATCAAAGATTTGAGGATCACACTAAAGTGGAGTAGAGTTGTAGGAGTTAGTGATAGGAGGTGCCAAAAAGTAAAGAACCACTGAAACCAATGAGTGTTCCTAAAAAGAATGATTAGTAGAAAAACCAACAACACCAATTATTGTATTTTTCAATTTTTCAATTTTAAATTTTTTAAAACCTTTTTTCTGAATTTTTTTTCATTTTTTCACATTTTGATAATGACAAGTGACTATTGGCATGCCAATTTTCAATTACTAACTACTTAATGGTGTTATAAAAATAATTTTCACCATTAAGGGTTTATTTTGTAGTTAACATCTACAAGAAACTAGGTTTCAAATATTAACTGACCAAAAATGCCTGAAGGTTTTTATTATTGGATCTTTTATTGCTCTCTCTCTCTCTCTCTCTCTCTCTCTCTCTCTCTCTCTCTCTCTCTCTCTCTGATTTTTTTCAAATTTTCAATAACTACATAGAATGACCAAAGAAATGAAGTTGTGGCATGGATGCTGAAAAATGATGCCATCCAAAGCTTGATTTTGACCATGACCATGTGGAAGGAACTATTGAGACTTGATTACATAAGTAACTTGAAATTATCACCAAGAATAACCTTATTAGAACTGAAACCACAAACGACTGCACTAGAAACATCTTTGATCAATGTATCTCCCACCACTAAATCTAAAAATTTATTGTAGATCTTTAGAACATATTGGGGCCCTTGGGTAAGAGTATTATTGACAAGGATGATGATTCTCATATTTCTCTATGTTGAAAAAATAAGATGACATATTTTGAAGATATGAAACCATATTCTTGTGTAGCTTGTGAAATATCCATTGTAGGAAAATGGAAAGTTGTGGGTAATACACCTTCATTACCAAATACATGAATATGGAGTGAAAGCCAATAGTAGTCACCAATATATCCATAAAATTTTGGAGAGAAGGATACACATCTCAAGGAAGGCGTGTTGTGGTTGGCACTATATTTAAAGCATCATCACATGTGTTGTTGAATATTCATGAATCTCATAGACCATGTTGCATATTTTCATCAATGTTATTAATCACCATGGAAAACAAACCACATCTAAAGGTGGTGAACACCCTATGCCAAAATTTGCATGTGATCTTGAATAGTGATACATAAGAGAAATGAATATGCACTAGATAGCTAGAAAGCCCACACAATGCAATGCATGTGTAGAGAAGCGTCATCAATTGGTATTGGTTCTAGAAGATCATTTCACCACAAAAAGTAACCTATAACCATATCCTCAAAACCAAGCATATCAAGTACAATAAATAAATATCATCCATTTAACAACTCTATCATTAAGTAGGTTATTTAGTTTTACAAATGATAGATAGAGTTATCACTATGAATAGATACTTGATAGAATGGATAAATACAAATAAACTCTTGTGTTTATAGAATACCAATGCTAATTAACACTAGGACACATTCCTTGAATTATGGAGATGTCACATGTGGAAGTTTGTTAAAAGAAGCAATGAAACAACAAGCAAAGCTTAATTTGGAATCATCCAAGAAACACAAGATTGGAGGGATTCCCCCAACTTAACTTCATGCTACAAGGTCATGAAATCATTAAGATAACCAAAGAAATTAGGTAACTCGAATAGAGTAACACATCTTTTAGAATTTTGGGAGTCTCATTAAATGATAGATAAATCAAATATTTCAATAGTTCAATAGATGTATTCCAAATTAACTATAGGTTATAAAAGTATAGGGAATTCAAATCATCCAAGGAATCAAGAAATCAACAAGTACAATCAATGAGTGATAAATTGGATATACAAAACTAAGAATGAAAAATATATAGATAGTAATATATTGATCCTTGCTAAATAAATGAATCATCCATAGTGTATTTGGTCATCTTAGGAAAATGAAAAGAATCAGCAATGAGAAATAATGATCATCCAATTTTAACATTTTGGCCATTAATGCATAGAATCTTGTATGATTGTGCTTAATCAATTATTGGCCCCAAATGAACAAGTATGTGAGGGATGCACCTTTTAAATATAGGCCTCCAAATATCAATATGTATAAGTACAAGAGTAATAAAATATAGATATTGGACAATTTGATAGCATGTTTTTGGAGTATGGAATACATATGGCTTAAAATTACTTAGTGCATGATTGATATTAACACATACTCATGAGTCCATTAATTAAAATTGATGTAATTTTAAGTATGGACTCATTTATAGGTATTTGGAGTTCACTAAGTAGAAAAGAAGAACAAGTGGATTATAATTCAATAAGTAATATTGTTCTTCTAATTTTAGTAAACCAAATTCCCATTCCTTAAGTGCATCGATATATTCTGGCAATGTTGATTTATCAATTTTAAGCACATCATTAGATTGTATAGGGAGGCTTGGAAGCTTTATATTATATGTATTTCCAACTACCTTATTATGAAGTATTGTATGAGGCAATATAGTTGCCTTTGGTGGATAGGGTGGAGTACAATGTGAATGGGATAATGAATATGGTAAGAAGTGTGAAGGAGATAAAGTAGATGGAAATAAGATGGGTGAAATGAAGGTAGTAAGGATGGATATAGTAGAATATAAGAGGGATATATGGGTTGTGAGCATTATTGATTCCATTCATCATGCATATTATGTAAAGAAATGTGTTTTGAAGAAACATGTTGGATTTGTAATGAAATAGAGTAATAATACATGTTACCAATATAAACCATACCATGACCTTCTTGAGTTTTTTCTTGATATTGTTCATCCATTATAAGGAATATGTAGTCACTTCCACCCTTATTATGGTAAGGATTAGAAATAGATTGCAACTCATTCACCATCTTCTCATGATTGTTCAGGAATATACATTGGTCATCTTTCCTATAGCAATTAGAACAATGAGTGGTTATATTTTCATCATCAAAATCACATTGTTCTAAGAATTCATCAATGATATTTTCTTGTTCAGACATAAAGATACCATTTATACATACTTGTGATGATGGAAGATCAAAATCTTTTAAGATGCATTCATTAGGTATAGAGGGTATTACAATATCACCTTTGGTTAGCATGTTTTCCCTGCCAATTTCTTCATTTGTTTTTAAATTTGAAAGTAGGGGTTGGGTGGTGGAAGCCACTAGTGGGGTCAAGGGGCAACACAAAATTGATGTACTTGAACAACCTTGAGAATGTATTATTTTAAAAAAATTTCTTCAAAAGTGTCTTTTCTTTACCAATAGCTCACAATGACTAATAATAATATAAAATTAAATCTAGTTTGTAAAGCAACTAATGAATCTTATTTTAAGCCTACTTTCAAACTCTAAAATAAAATTCTAAAGAAATGCATCTATATGATTTAACCAACACATATTAAGATTAATTGCTTAAGAAAGGCTAGCAGTTGCAAAAGCTTTCATCCTAATACATTCTTCCTAATGCAAATAATCAAACTAACATGCCTTTGACACCTTTCCCCAGCAATGGCGCCAAAATTATAGGCCAACATTGGGGTACATAATAAGAAATATTTAATACTTTAAATGATGAAATTTAGCTTGTTCTATATGTCAATCCAAGAGAGTAAACTTGCAAAAGGCATCCGAGCAATATGCTATGAAGGGATGGTAGTTGTGAGATGAAGATATATGAATGCATCTATAACACAGAAAAAAACTCACACCAAATTGAAATTCTTTTGTAATAAGAACTGTTACTTCTAGTAGCAAAAACTTACTAAAGTATAACAAAAATATTCTATGATAAAATAACTACAAGTCTTTGTAATCTAATTCATATGAAATGTTATTTTACAATCAAATGCAGATATTAAACGCATGAACTAATATACTATGATTAAATCCATACTATGTAATGCTAAGATAAGTAACATGCGAATGAAAACTCATTTAAATGCACCCCAAATATAAACTCATAGAAAATAATCGTCAGGTAATTTCAGAGTGGGCCCTTCCTCCTCATCTACTTGGTGAAGAAAAATAATAGTCTTACACCTTTGTAATCATGCAAATATGGAACTTATATTTTAGAATAATAATAATAATCTGTGTACAATAATCCCTTCTACAGAAATCTATGTATTCAAAACCCTCCTCTCCCTGTTATGATATATATATATATATATATATATATATATATATATATATCTCATAGCAGGGAGAGGAGGGTTTTGAATACACCATTGCTATAAAACAAACACTAAACAAAATATGTATGAGATATCTATGTGGTTGGGTTATGGCCAAATAGATATAACAAAACAATGCCACATGAATTACATTTATAACTACACATAAATATAGGAAACTAAATACTAATAAAGTTTCCCATGTGAGTATATAAAAAATAACTTTTCCTTCATTTTTTTATTGTTTCCCTTGCATTGCTGGAGGTCATTGTGTGATGGAAACAAAGGTAGATATTAAGCAGTTTAAAATCCATATAGATTTTAATATATGTGTCCAACCAACATATATTCTCAAATGAGATTATAGTTATATACATATTATTTTGGAAGAATAAAAGTTCATGTCCAAATGTGATAGGAAGTTACAATCCCAACTAGTAGGCAACAAGAGGTTGTAGTGCCGACTGATTGGCAACAAGAAGTTATAGTCCTGATTGACATGCAATGGGAAGTTTGTTAAATGGTAGGAAGGTAAACACCAACAAGTCAAAATGCTATAGCAGTAAAGATTAGTAAAAGAATCTAATTTATTTATTTTCCATATTTTAATCCCAAAACAATATTAAATACTGCTTATAAATATTAAGCAATATGCAACATAAAACAAGAAAATAGGATGGAATATAGTGGAAATGGAATAAATGAGTAGGTAAGTGCATAAAATAGATTAAAATATGGCATCAAATATGTTATAATTGGCTCTCATCATCTACTATGCATCATTTTGAAGCACAGTTAAAACTCACGTCTATGCCATTTAAACTCGCCATAACTTATTCTAATTAGTTTGTGTAAAACATGGTATTATTTAACTTTTAAAAAATAAAAATAAAAAATTTTCATGTGTTTTTACCACAATATTTTGTGTTAATCTTGATGGGACTCAAAATTGCATTCTCATTTTGAGTACTATCCCAAAATTTTGAGTCACTTTGAGCCCTATAAACGTGTATTCTTGCTTGTGTACCTGGCTAACATTTTAAGGCCTAAGAGGTGTTCTATGTTTCTAACACCTTGCATTCAGCATATCTATGTGTCCTATAATTAAATTGACATTTCAAATCATTCTACAAAGTTTTGTTTTGAGCAGTGTTTAATTTTGTATTTTTGCTATGTATCAAACAACAACAGGAGGTCCATTTTACATTCAAATATCTTGTACCCAGTAAAGTTTCATGACTCACTTCTTTGAGGTTGTTTAGTACACATATCATTGAACCTATGTTTAAATTTTCATATAATTTCAATATGTTTTTACTAGGTTTTGAATCCCTTAAAGTTGGTTACTTATCTCTATTATTTTGATGTAAATTGCCCTAAATTCTAGGAAGCCTTGTTTGACCAATTATAACTTTGACCCAATTGACCATAATGAGAAAATTAATTTTGCATTGCATTTTATAGATGAAACACTTGCAATGCTCTAGTTTTGAGCCTATGATAGATCTGTTTGATTAGTTTTCAAATGTGATTTTGAATGAAATTTATAACTTTTACTTGTGTCATAAAATGCAGATTGTTCAATACCCTTGTTTCGGATGTCATAACTTTGAATCCATGATTCCTAGATCAAATGGTTTGTACCACTACATTTCTACTCTAAAAATATTTGAAGTGTATTAGTTTGTAGACCTTGACAAATCTATCTACACACTTTCTCATAGCCATTCCATTTGCAAAAAATACTTTTCTACTAATGTTTCCAGTTCTGCAATTCTGAGTAGCCCAATTTGCACACTTGCCAAATGTGTCATGTTATTCATGATAAGAATAAATCATAGAATTACTTTCTCCTCATGGAAATGAACTAATTCCCCAATTTTCAAACCTTCAAGTATCTATTTTGTAGTTTGTGAAGCTAAAACCAAATATGTTTTATGATTTTTTGATAAGTTTATCTACAGGCAGTTTTGACTAGGCAAATTTCAATGTCAATATCTTTTGAATGACTGATCACCATGAGTTGAGATTTAGAAAGATGTAGGAATGGAGAACATGGTATTAGCATGGTAGCTTTCAGGGTTCTATAATATGTTTTTGTCAAATTTTAAAGCTAGTTGAGAGGCCCTTTATTAGAAAATCATTATTTGTAGATAAGTGATAAATCGAGTTTTAAGTGATGTTTCGGTGCTTGAAATTGAATCTAGTTAGTGCCAAAGTCCCAATGGATCAATTCCAAGAATTAGGTGTTTTAGTTTGAAGTTTTTTTAGCTAGACCCATTGTAGGGCCCAATATTGATAGGATCATAACAATGAGTTTAAATAAAGGGAGTAGATATTTCTTTGAGTTTTCAAGAGGATCATCCACATTCATAATGATCAAGTGAAGACTAAATAATAATGAGTATGTTTCAAATTTTTTTTTTAGAGATGATTGTGGAATTTTCCCAAATTGGCATAAAGTAAATCATAGCCCCATTCAGACATCAATAACAAAGTATCCAAAATGATTGAGCATGTTTTGCCCAAGGATTTCCATTTTTATGAGTTTTGGATTGTTTTTTGGATGGAAGCCCTCATAAGTGCATTTGGTGATTGTGGAAGACACAATAGGGGTTATAGATTTCTTTCATACTTTCACCTTGAGAAAAACATGATATCTCCCCTATAGAAAAAACTATTATTCTATATAAAATCATGGATACAATACAATAGATAGGAATTTTTTTAGCTTAGCTTCTCAATAGAAGCCCAACCAGAGAAAAAGCTAAAAATACTTACGCATTATAAGCCATATTTTCTGAGGTCTCCCCCTTCTAATAAATCATGAAGATTGCATATGAAATAGATAACTTGCCTCTTGAAGAAATGCAACGGATTGGGTCCTGCCTCACAGATATACTCAAGGCACTTTGCTTGCAAATGCCTTCATCTAAAATAGCCATCACCATGCCTATTGCTGCGAGTGCTCTAAAATTTGAAGAAAAGAAGGTCAAAAAGAATATAGTTATAGATCATGGGATGGAGTAGAGATCCATAGTTTTGTTGGAGTTGCATTTCATGGCAAAGACTAAAACAAAGAATATAGTTTCTATCCCACATGGAGTAGGTTCAGAAAGATTTACATGTTTAAAAGCATTAATGCATAGTGGAGTAGTATCTAAAGACATAAATCTTTTAAAGACATGGAAGTTTATATAGGTGGTTCCAATGTAGGGACAACTAGCAGAGGACGGTCAACAAGTTTTGAACTTTAACATGCATTAAGAAATATATATCATGTGGCACATCTAGTAGTCACTTTGTAACATTGTAGAAAGAAAGTTGAAGAGCTTTGATACTAAAACCATTGGGAGATTGCAAGGAAATAAGAAAGGATTTGTGGTGCTACAACAAGAACTTGTATTATTGGAAATGAAATATTAAGGACCTACAATGTCACAAAAATCATAGGATCATTAAAGCTAATTTTCTAGAGTAAGATGTCATGAAAATAGTGTGTTGTGTGATCAAAATTAAAATTGATTCTTGTGAGATAGGGAGAGTAAAATTAAAATGCTATTATGTGACGATTTCATTGTAATATCATAGATGCATGAGATTCAAATGTCAACTATCTCATATATTTCAAATGTTGATGATGATGTGGGTCTCACTTGGGCATTTTGATGAATTAGAATTTGACAAGTGGTGTCAGTGGATTGAGGAAATAAGGAAAGGAATTAAAATACAATTTAATGATTCTAAACACACATGAATTTCCAAGTTGAGAGATTTGAATAAATTTAATATTTTATATAGTTTTAACTATGTAAGATTTAAAATTTTTCATTTTTAATGATTGTTCATAGATAGGGGCCTAAAATTTTTAATGCACCTAAGAGGCATGAATTTTATCTGATATTTTTACTATAATATACCAAAGGAACCAAGAAGGGATGAATTTTCCATTTCTACAGTTGTTTTTTCCATAGGTATTCACTAGAAGTTGCTAGAGGCAAATTTTTATTTTTGGGTCTCCTTAGTGCAAATATTGATTTGATGTTTTTAGATGAAGAAATAGTAGGATTAAATCATATTTTCATATGATCAAGTGCCTTGATACCTATAAAGGTAAACCAAAATGTTTTAGAGGTAGTTGGAAGCAATGAAGTTTTTGATTATAGTAAAGTTGAATTTCACACCAAAAGCAAAAGTGACAAGCTAAGATTAGATTTCAAGCTCTAGCACTTTCTATGTTGTGTATCTAATATTTATTCAATAGATATTTTGATGATTTCTTTAAGGAGATATATAATATATTTTGTTACATCATTTATGATTTTTGATTATAGGCAGATGAAGAAGATCAATTTCAATCACTTTAGAATGAAGACAATTTCAGTGGGACACATGTTAGTTTTAGATTCCTGATCTTGAAATATCTTCTCTTCTCTAAATTTTTCTTCTCTAATCTTTCTATAAATTCTTTCAATTTTTATGACTAGTGAGACCACAAGGATGGATCTGGTTCTAGTGTTGTGATCTACCATTTTTCTTAGTATTCCTTTTCTATGAACAACAATAGTGTATTTTTGTTGAAGCATTTTATACTACATAGTCATTCCTTGGTGTCATTTTCTAAGTTTTGATATATAATTTATGTATTGGTTTCAATGAGATTAATATAAGAGCTTCATTTTGCTTAGTTTCATTCTAATTCTCATCTCCTTCCTCTATTATCTATAATATTTTGCATCAAAGAAATAAGAGCTTAAACTCAATTGTAATCCCTTAAGTTTGTTTATCAGGATATGTTTGCTATTGGAACAAAGAGCCAAGTAAATCCTTATTTACCTTGATAGGGTTGTAGGTTACACTGGGAGGATATTCAATAAGTATGAGAGTTCCTATGAAAATAGATATCTATTTGCAAGTTAAATAGATAGATCAAATGTCCATGTGTATGTTATGGTCTATTTGATGCCCAATGGATAAGGGATTGGTCAACTTAGAGATTGCATGTTCTCTACTATTGCATACCTGGGTTATGCTGAAATCCAAATCTTTAATTGAATATTAATTTATCTTTTTATGTATTGAAGAACTATAAGTGTTGGTCATTACTTATTTGCATCTACATTTTTCATTGTAACTAGCTACTGTAATCAAGAATTTTATCAGCAAATCATAGAAGAATATTGACCATTTCTACTATAGGGGATAGTCTTGCAGAGAAGAGTATCAAGTTAATATGACCAATTACTAAGGTTTTCTTGTGTTGGCCTTACACAACCTAAAGTGAAGTGAGTCCTAATGACTCTGTTAATGTTGGCCCAAAACCAAGATTTAGCCTTACTAAATATAGGATTTAGCTAATCCTTAGGCTTATCCCTATCTTTGTTTCCTAGAATCAAGTTTAAATCCACTTGATATGTTCCTTACCAGTAAGAACTCCAACAAAATGGTAACTATGCTAGGGAGAGAAATAAGGAAACTACTATAACAATAAGGAATTATAAGCTTCTTCTCATCTCTCTATTGGATTTGCATCTCTCAATTATGCCTTATTCTTGATAGTAGTGACTTTGAAGATTAATAATAAATAAGTGAACATGAAGTACTACTATGAATATAAGGGTCAAGAATAAAGTTTTCTTTCACTTTGTTAAGGGTGTGAAATTCCAAGGATGTGTGCAAGTTTTCAAGTACCCATTGTAAATTTTGGATTAGTTTGTTGTCTTCTGCAAACTAGAAAATATTTTCTCACTTAGTGAGTGGCAACTCAAAGTTATATCTTTGTACTGGTGAAATTGTGCAGTTGAGGGTATTGTGAAGGTTGCAACCATTGGAGTTCAGATTTGGAGAAGTCATCTCATGCCCTTGGTAATGGTTGTAAAGAAAATATGTGATGCTATGCAAGAGCTATTAAATCAAGACAAGATTTGAATTTTTTTATGTTCATAGAATTGAAGTGGTTTAAAAACATCACATTTAAGGTATTTCCCACTCTTCTGGAGATTTATATTTTTGGAAAGTAAGTCATACAAAATGTTTCTTTGTCAAGTGATATTTTAGCACTAAGTAGGAGAACTGTTTAATGTATCTCAACATATTTTATGAAAAAAAGTTTCAAAAAATGTATTTACAATTTAGAGTATGTTAGAGACTAAGTTGATAGATAATTTTTCAAATATACTGCAAGCTATGAATTCTAATGGTTTTTTTGGTGAGTTATAAGTTTGCAAGAAATGGCAGATTTATTTTCACCTAGTATGCAGTCCATTAACCAAAATCATAGATATATCTCTACCAAGAGGTATATACCATTACATTTTGATAGCATTTATAGTTTTCAAAGTACCATGTCATATGATCTTAGAAAATATTTGCCTAAGTTTAGTGGGAACCAATTGGATTCAACTAATCAGAATATTCAAATGTTCAATGATTTGATTGGTGATTATGATATTTATCATGAAGCTGTGCATATGAAGTTGTTTGCTCAAATTTTAGAAGATGATGCTAGATATTTGCTCTCCTTTCTACTAGCATGTTCTATTTCATCTTGGGGTGAGTTACATTCAACCTTCATGCAGCAATTTAAGGAAAGGGTAAGCATCTTCGATTGTTTTGAGAATTTAGTAAAAATTCAAAACAGGAATGGTGAACTTATTCCTAGTTTCAATATTAAATTTGCAAGAACCTTAAATGAGATTCTTGATAAATATAGACTAAATGATCAAGTGTTTCTAGTAGCTTATCTTGACACATTTGATAAGAAAATGAGTTATCAGTTGAGGGATAATGAGCCCAAGACTTTCTATCAGACATTCATTAAAACAATAGAGATTGAAAATAATGAAAGGTATGGACTAACTAGGAATCATTTCTATAAGGGTGTTTTCTTGCATGATAAAGTAAAAAATGAAGAGTAGTGTCATGTTGACCATTCAAATATAGATTAGTGTATACATTCCCCTGTTGTTGTAGATAATCTTATTAAAAATTTAGAAGCAAAAACATGTGAAGTTGAAGTTGAATTCCCTTTTTTTCATATGAGAGATGATCTTGTTCTTGCTGAATAAAATGCACATGTTTATAGTACTTTAGTAGTAGATGTTAAGGTTGATTCACTTGATAAGTTATATGTGCAAGATTTAATTTTAGTTATTGATTCTCCTATTGATAATTTTCTTTGTGTTGAGAATGTAACTAATCATGAAGCTACAAGGCATTCATCTTAGTTTTGTGTGGATGGAGAGACTAAAAGTTGTGTTTCAAGTGATGTGAACATTGTTGCTAATCTGGTATATGATGAAGAGGCATCATATGAAGAAGATGATGAGAGTGGTTACCCAAATCAAACAAAGGAAAATGATATTACATGTTCATCTTCATATGAATCTAATGTAGATTGGGAAGAAGAGAGCAATGAGGAAAGTGAGTGTCCTTATTGAAGTAAAGGTATGGCTATTTCTTTTGAAAATGAAAGTGAAATTCCATCTTTGAGTTGTATAAATCAACATTTAGTTCAAATTTTTTGAGAGGAATTATGTACACCATATGAAGACAAAGAAATTATTTACAAAGATGAACCACCTAGTTGTGTAGATGAATGCCATGGGGTTGTATGTAGCTATAATCATTAGCATATAAGTAATTCTATGGTCATTGCAGAAGCACCTAGTCTTAAAATAAGAGATGATTGGTGGGAAATTCATTTGAATCATTTTAGTGAAGAAGATGTGAATAATATTGATTTATATTCTACATGCATAGTTGATGAAGTGGGTGTTATGTCTTCAATTAATGATGAAAATGATTCTATTTTTTTCCTCTTCACATTCTGAAAGTTTTCATGACAATGATGTTGGAAATGGTTTCAAGGCTTTCACTAATCCATTGTATGGTGAAGATCTTTATGTTGATCAGCACATAATTTTTTGTAATGTTTACAAGGGAGCTCTACATACAATTATCAACCTGATTTTTCAAGAGCACACAAAATGTTCAAATTTTCTTGAGGCTAAGCTTGATGGTGATGCATTATCTTACTGCTATTAGAGATTAGATTGTTATTCTTCTAAGTGTGATAGTAATTATAATGATGACATGGCATTTTATGATGATGTTGGTGAGGTGTTAGATGAAATGGTTATTGAAAATCTACCTACACCTTTCAATGAATTTTATGATGAATGCTCTAATATGACTAATCTATTTGTCGATTGTGAAAAATCACTAGAGAGCATTGGATTAGTTTTAGTCATTGAAATGGCTGAAATTTTTGAGTAAAAATCTGATTACTCATTTGAATATCAACCAAGTATGAATAAAGATACACATTTTCAAGGTGTCTCTCATTTTTTTCCCCCGTGTTGACCACCAAATTTTCATATTCATATTTGATAGCATGCATAATTCATCTGTTGAAGAGAGTTATTAGTTTTATCATGATATATTTGAGCTTTTTGACTCCTATTTTCATAGTGAGTATTACGTTATGGATGTTCCTAGCATGCACTATGAAAGTTAGGAAAGTTATTTTGTTTTGCCAATTGAGCTAATTGAGAATTTCGATGTGTTTTGTGAAACTGATGAAAATATTTTTTCCAGCCCACCTCAAGAAGATTTAAATGAGAATCATGTTTTGGATAGAGGTAAGAAGATTCGACAAGTCTGGGTGGCCTAGGGCTACTATCTTGTATAGTTAGAATAGATTTTCTTATTTTCAATAAGTTGTTCAGAGAATGTTTTTGAGATTGGTCTTGTTCAACTAGAGATCTAAATCCTTTCCTTGCCAACAAGGGGCATGCATCCCTAGATAAAGCCACTTATGGGACTCAAAATTGCATTCTCATTTTGAGTACCACCCCAAAATTTTGAGTCACTTTGAGACCTATTAACATGTTTTCTTGCTTGTGTACCCACCTATTGTTTTAAGGGCTAAAAGGTGTTTTATCTTTCTAACACCTTGCATTCAACATACTGATGTGTCTTATAATGTTAAACTAACATTTCAATTCATTCTATGAAGATCTATTTTGAGCAGTGTTCAATTTTGCATTTTATGTGTGTTAAACAATGACAGGAGATCCATTTTGCATTCAAATATCTTGTACTTGAAAATGTTTCATGGCTTTCCACTTTAGGTTTTTTTTTAGTATGCATATGAGTGAACCTATGTTTCAATTTTCATGTCATTTTGATATTTTTTAACTATGTTTTGAATCCCATAAATTTGGTTACTTATCTCTCTCATGCTAATGCTAATTGCCTTGAATTCTAGGAAGCCCTATTTGATAGCTTATAACTTTGACCTGGTTGACCATAGTGAGAAAATTCCTTTTGCATTGGATTCTAAAGTTCACACACTTTCTACACTCTCGTTTTGACCCTATGAAAAATCCATTTGAAAAATTTTCAAATGTGATTCCAAATGGAATTTGTAACTTTTATTGGTGTCATAAAATGCAGATTGTTTGGTACCCCTATTTGGGATGTCGTAACTTTGAATTTGTGATTGCCAAGATCTATTGGTTTTTACCACTATATTTCTACTCCAAAAATACTTCAAGTGTGCTATTTTGTAAGCCTTTATGAATCTATTTGCACACTTTCTCATAGCCATTCCATTTGCAAAAATTACTTTTCTACTAATGTTTCCAATTCTATAATTCTAAGTAGCCCACTTCATGCACTTGCCAAATGTGTCCTATTATTTGTCATGAGCCCAAATCATAGAATTACTTTCTTCCCATGGCAATGAAATAATCTCCCAATTTTAAAACAATAAAGTATTTTTTTACCCAGTTTGCGAAGCTAAAACCAAATGCATTTTATGATTTTCTGACAATTTTATCTACAGGCAGTTACAACTAGGCAACTTTGAATGCCAATATCTTTTGACTAATTGATTTTCATGAGATCATATCTAGCAGGATGGAAGAATTTGGAATAGAGTATTATCATGTCAACTTTTAGGGCTTTGTTATCTATTTCTATCAATTTTTAAAGCTAGCCAAAAGGTCCTATTATTAGAAAATCACAGTTTCCAAATAAGTGATAAAATGAGTTCTAAGTGATGTTTTAGTGCTTTAAATTGAATCTAGTTAGGACCAAAGTCCTAGTGGATCAGTTCCAAGAATCAAGATTTTCAATTTAAAATTTTTTTAGCTGGACTCACCTTAGTGCCCGACCCTCGCCAAATTGTAACAATGACTTTAAATAAAGGGAGTAGATATTTCTTTATGTTTTGAAGAGGATCATCCATATTCATAGTGATCAAGTGAAGAAAAAATAAAAATGAGTATGTTTCAATTTCTTTTTTAGAGATGATTGTGGAGTTTTCTCAAATCAGTGCACAATAACTCATAGCCCCATTTAGACATCAATGATGGAGTACCCAAAATGACTGAGCACATTTTTCCCCAAGGATTTAAATATTTATAAGTTTTGAATTTTTTTGGATAGAAGCCCTCATAAGTGCATTAGGAAATTGTGGAAGAAACGTCATGGGTTACAGATTTCCTACTTGTTTTTACCTTGAGAAAAACATGGTCTGATAAATCCTAAAGCTTGTAGATGAAATAGCTAACTTGCCTCCTGAAGAAAGGTGGCATATTGGGCCCTACCTTGTAGACAAGCTTAGGGCACCCCACTTGCAAATGAATTCATCTAACATAGCCATGGCCATGCATGTTGTTCTTGGTGCTCCAAAAGTTGAAGAAAAGAAGGTCAAAAAGACTATAATTATAGTCCATGGGATGGAGTAGAGCTCCACAATTTTGTTGGAATTGCATTCCATAGAAAAGAATAAACATAAAGGATATAGTTTTTATCCCACATAGATTAGTTTGGGAAATATTTACATGTTTAAAAACATTAGCGAATAGTGGAGCAATGTCTAAAGCAATACATCATTTGAAGACGTGGAAGCTTATATAGGTAGGTTCAATGCAAGGATAGCTAACAAAGTATAATAAAAAAGTTTTTAACTTTAACATGCACTAAGAAGGATATCCCATGTGGCACATCCGATAGTCACTTCATAGCATCATAGAAAGAAACTTGAATAGCTCCAATACTACAACCTTCATGAGATCACAAGGAAATAAAAATGGAATTATGATGCTATGTTGGGTCATATGATTAGAAATGAAATATTAAGGCTTATGATGTCACAAAAATGGTAGGATTGTAAGATGTAATTTTTTGGAGTAAGATGTCACAAAAATAGTGTGTCATGTGATCAGAATGAAAATATATTCCCGTGAGATTGGGAGAGTAAAATTAAAATGATATGATGTTATGATTTCATCATAATATCATAGATGTATGAGATTTAAATGTCAAATGTCTCACATATTTTAAATTTTGATGAGGATTTGGGTCTTGCTTGGGCTTTTCATTGAATTAGAATCTGACAAGTGGTGCCAATGGATTGGAGAAATAAGGAAAGGAATTAAAATACAATTTAGTGATTCTAAATGTACATGAATTCCAAAGTTGGGAGATTTGAATAAATTTAATTTTTTATTTAGTTTTAACAATGTAAGATTTTAAATTTTTCATTTCTAATGGTTGTTCATAGCTCGGGTTCTGAAATTTTGAATGCACCTCAGAGGCATGTTTTTTATTCAAAATATGCAGTATAATATATCAATGAAACTAGGAAGAGATTATTTTTCCATTTCTATAGTTTATTTTTGCATAGGTATTCATCAAAAGTAGCTTGTATAGGTAGATTTATGATTTGGGGGGCTGCTTAGTGCGAATGTTGATTTGATATTTTTTGATGGAGAAAGAGTAGGATTAAATTAGATTTTGATCTGATCAAGTGCCCTGAGCAGCTATAAAGGTAAAATTGAATGTTTTAGATGTAGTTGGAACCAATGAAGTTTTAGCAATAGTATAGTTGAATTTCATGGAAAAATCAAAAGTGACAAGCCTAAATTAGATTTGAAGCTCCAACACTTTCTATGTTGTGTATATGATATTTCTTCAATAGATATGTTGCAGATTGCTTTAAGGGGATAAATCAAATATCTTGTTACATTATTTATGGCTTTTGATTATAGACAAATGAAGAAGATCAGTTTCAAAAACTTTAGAATGATGAAAATTTTAGTGGGAGACATGTTAGTTTCAAATTCTAGATCTTGAAATATCTTCTCTTCAATAAATCTTTCTTCTCTACTTTTTGTACAGGTTTCATTTTTTATGACTAGTAAGACTACATTGTTGGCTCTAATTCTAGAGTTGTTATACCATGTTTGTCAATATTCGTTTTCTATGAACAACATCAATGTATTTATTTTAAAGCATTTTATACTAGAAAATCATTCCATGTTGTCATTTTCTAAGTTTTATATATAGATGATGTATTGGTTTCAATGAGATTAATACAAGAGCTTTATCTGTCTTAGTTTCATTCTAATTCTCATCTCCTTCATCTATTATCTATAATTTTTTGTGTTTAAAATGTAAGAGATTAAACTCAATTGTAATCCCTTAAGGTTGTATGTCAGGATAGGTTTTCTATTGGAACCAAGAGCCAACTAAATGTTTATTTACCTTGAAAGGGTTGCAGGTTACACCAAGAGGATATTCAATAAGTATGAGAGTTCCTATGAAAATAGATATCTATTTGCAAGTTGAATACATAGATCAGATGTCTAGATATATGAGTATACTCTAGATGTCCATGTGTATGTTAAGGTTTAGTTGATGGCCAATAGATAAGGGACTAGTCAAATTAGAGATTGCATGTTCTCTACTATTGCATACCTAGGTTATGTTGAAATCAAATCTTTAATTGAACATCAATTTATCTTTTTATGTATTGAAGAGCTATAAGAATTGGTCATTACTTATTTGCATCTACTTTTTTGGTTGTAATTAGCTACTGTAATTAGGAGGTTTATCAAAAAATCATAGAAGAATATTGACCATTTCTGCTATCGAGGATAGTCTTGCAAAGAAGAGTATCAAGTTAATATGATCAATCCCTAAGGTTTTCTCACCTTGGCCTTGCATAGCCTAAAGTGAAGTGAGTCCTTATGATTTTGTTAATGTTGGCCCAGAACAAATATTTAGCCTTGCTAAATATAGGATTTAGCTAATCCTTAGGCTTATCCCTATCTTTGTTTCCTAGTATCAAGTTTAAATCCACTTGATATGTTCCTTACCAGTAAGAACTAAAAAAAATCTCATATTGGTTTTGACATATGAGGAACAATATACTTAAGTCATTTACTTATTTCATACCAAGCAAGTAATACATGCCAAGCATAAAGTTTTTAGATAGTATATGTCAAGTGATAGATATTTAGTATGAGATGAGTAACTAATAAGGGCCAATTCACTCAAGTGCAAAGTAGATGGTATGTGCTGAGCTATTTAGATATTGAGTGATCAATGGATTTTGAGTCTTTTAGATGCTGAGTTACAACATTGAAGTTGTAGTTGATGGCTATCATCAAAGACTTCAATTGTTGAGTTACATAGTTTTGACAAAGATGTTTGTAATGGAACAAACTTCTATGTAAATCATTTTCGGTCCAACTTAATTATTATTTCATGATCTTTGATGATTAGGATGAATCTTAAGTGTGAATCCCTATGCATAACATGCATAGAATCACAAAAATGGGAAGGATTAAATGACGATATGGGTGAATCATTACCATTGATTCATACCTAACCTAAGTCACCTAGGTCTTCTTAAGGAGTACAAACCCTAACTTGTTATGAATGCTTAAGAAGAGTTGAAGAGAGTTTGCATGCACAAATAAAGCATTTATGGTGACTAAGGTGTTATGAGTTGAGTTACATTGTAGAATTAGTTAATGGAAAACAAAGGAAAGGAATCAGAAGACAAAATAGATTCATTTGATTAGAAAGGATGAGGTACACATTAGGATAGACTTGATCTAACATTAAGCAAGAAAGTGCTAACCAAAGGATCATTATTGAGATAATCTAACAGGTGAATCAATTAAATCTCTTAATACAATAGTCTTGATACACTCTTCTAAACCCTTCAACTAGGTGCTTACTTCATTGTAAGTTAAAGTCCAAGTTTACTAGGAACACTTTTAATAGGGTGTCAAAATCCTTTAAAAAGGTAAGATCTAAAAATCTTGTCAGCCTTTAATAGGGTAGACCTTTCATAGGGTAGATCATGTTTCATGATTAACCATTGTAACTTAAATTTGAAACACTTTATTACTGTAGTAGTGAAGATTTATGGATGTCATCCCCACCCTAATTTTACATTCTCCTTGGAAGATTTCTAGGTAACCAAATATCTTGTATCATACATGTGTTGAATATTTTACTTTCATGCTATGGGAGCATATGCTTAATTTGGTAGTTTAGTTTATATGCATAGATTGTGGGATGCATGTGTGGTGAATATTTTTTGAGATTGAAATTTTTAAGTGTTGATTCACCACCCCCCAGCCCTCTCAAAGTTTACTTTCCTATTGTATTTCCAATGATTGGTATTAGAGTTGAGTTGTCTAGAAAGTAAATCTTTGTAGGTTTGAGGAAAGATCTTCAAGATGAAATTCTACAAGTTGGAAAAGACTATTGAGAACTAGAGGATTGAAATACAACTTTCCATATATCAACTAAATGAAGAAAGAAATGAGTTAAAGGTATAACTAAAGAGAAGGAAGGAAATTGCTATTAAAGATAATGACACACAATACAAAGAGATTAACACTACTGAATTGTTTGTAGATGGAAACACCAGTGAATTTGATGCAACAGTTGTACACCTACTAAAAAATTGGAACCCTAACTGAAGAGGTCAAAAATCTCAAAAGAGAACAAAAATTCCAATCAATATTTCTATGTTAGATGACCAAGAAAAAGAAGAAAGTTGAAGAGGACAAAGTCATGATTGAAGATGATAAAAGGATGTTGACCAACAAACTAGAAGAGAAAAATATTAGAGGTAACTAGGATTGCTAACATGCAATTTGAAAATTTGGGTCAAATGATGATTGCAAATAATGAACTAAATGTAAAGGATACTTAGATTACAACACTAAAGTTGTAGAATGAAAAATTGAGAAATGTTCTAAGAAAAGAAAAGGATTTTGTACTAGATCCAATAGTGACACTTTTGGATTGGGTTACACTAGTACTAAAGAAGGAGAATCATCCAAAAGTGGTGAAGAAAGAAGTAAGAAAGGAAACAACTCCAAACCTACATGTCATAATTGTGGTAAGATAGGTCATACTACCAATGTTTGTAGGAGTAAGATTGAAAATTAGAATCTTAAGTAGAAGTTAATGGGTCATAGCCACAAATGCAACAACAAGGACATTAGGCACATGAATGTAGAACCAAGACCATAGGTACACAAAGATTTGAAGAATACTTATATAAATATTATAAGTATAGACTTAGAGCATATGAGTGCAGATCCAAGCCTCAATGGTCATCAAACAAGAAAAGGTAATGCACAATGAAAAATCTTATAATTAGGATTATAAGACTAGGTATAGTTGTCACTATTGTCAAAAGTATGGACATGTTGCTGAAAATTTTGTAAGAACACATTTTAGAAGTGACAACAAAAGATGGTTGAGTCAAACCACATGTTTTAGCTATTTGAAGACCGGTCACATAAGAAAGAATTGTCCAACAAGGTCAAAGGTACCAAGCAATGAGTTTAACAAAGGCAAAGGAAAGGTAGATGTTAAGAATGTGAAAGATGAGATGAACAAGACATGGAAGAGAAAGGAAGATTGCAACACATCAAGTTCAGATAGGATCACTTCACCCAATGAGTTAGGTGATCACACCTCCTCAAATTAAGAAATCAAGAGGTATGTAGGATTGATATTTAATAAGATATACTATACCTCTATTCCAAGGATTTAGTTCTAAAAAGATTATATTTGCATGAAGAAATATGCAATGTGTTGTTAAAATCTAGAAGAAATGTTTAATGTTTGTATATTTTCATGTTACTATCAAGTATGAAAAGTTTCACTATGGCTAGTAAGTGAAATGTTAGTTGATGCCTAAGTATCAAAGCTCATAGTGTTGAATGTGCTCATAGTGGTTGAAAAGTGGAAAAGAAAACTTCATGGAAGATGAGTGAGTTAAAATCTCTATTGTAGCTAAGCTTACAATTGTGTAAGCATTAAGCATTAAATGCAAGGTTTTAAGGTATATATGATTAATTTATAATCATTTCATGTCATTCAAATTTGAAGGAGAGCACAAAGAGTGAAAGGTGATTTGAAGGATATCATTCCAAAATTCACAAGCAAGAATTAGTAGTTGTTTGAAACCATCATAGTAGATTTACAAAGGTATTTAGTGTGTGTCAAGCTATGTAGTTCAAATTTTTGTAAACCGTAGTTTGCATAATGGCATCTTGCTCTTTAGTTCCTAAGGTTGAAGAGGCTAAAGAAGTTTTCAATGTGTAATTGATAAGCAATGAGATCAGATAACCAAACTTTAGAACCATTCTTAATATTGCATATAGGCAAGATCTATCTGGTGTATTGTTGATGATACCACCTCAAGTTTTGATGATTCAAGATGTAAGATGTTGCTACACATGAAAGGTGGATACCATAGGATACATGGAGAATAGGGAAACCTATGGGAAATTATGTGAAAATGGATCATTGTAGGATGAATTCAAAATTGTGGAGAGAAAAGGGTTGACCCATGCCCTAGATTTTCAAAATATTTTCAAGATTGAATGGATAAAGATAGTTTTGAGTAGAATTCATGATAATTCTATATGGTTGGATAATGGAATAGTAAAAATAACAAGAGAAAGCACAAGGGCTACTACCAAGAAGGCTCAAGAAGAAGATAACCCAAAAGAGAAAAAGGCTAGACCTACTAGCAATGAAGAGGATCGTAAGAGGGGATCAAGGAGAAAATATATATCTATAGCTAAATCTAATGAGAGATAATAGAATCTAATGACAACAACCCATTTCAAGTGGTAAGTCACCATCTTTCCTCAGATTTAGACAACATATGTAAGAACATATGGAATAATGATGATTTATCTTGTCTCATACATATTAAATTTGATAAACTTGGAAAATTTTAGATAAACCAAGTAGAGGAATCAATATATGCCATGATGGAAATATCCAAACAAACTCCTATTGAGATTTATAACTCTCTACCAAAGAAATTATGTAATAGAGTTGAGCAAAAATAGCAATATAGTCTCAATATCGAAAGAAAAATTAGAGAGACTACACTTGCACTAGTGATGCCAAAAAATGGATAGGCAAATAATGGATGAGGAATTAAAGAAGAATACTCAAAAATTTGCACCAAAATATAGAGCACTCAACATATTGTAGAACAAGGTTGATGATGTTGTACAAAATATACTTTCATTTGGAAATCATTATATGGTTTGAAAACACCCAAGGCAATAATGTACACACCCATTGAAATAGGTGAGGACAAAGATGAACAAAAATGGGTAATTAAGGTGATCGTAGTTGACACTACAGTAGTTACACAAAAGGAAGGTAGTAAAACACATGAAGATACATAGGCGCCAGCTAAGGATGAGTAGTAGACATAATAGAATGTACTAGATACACTAGTAGCATTGTAAGTCATCAACATGAGGTTAATATAGAAAGTGATAATGTAAAGATTAAGGATGTTTCTAATACTGTCACTCAAAACATAAATCCCCTCAAAAAGGAATATTTGAAGAAGCTTATGGTAGAATCCAACACTCAAGCTAAACTTTGTGAAAATCTTGTACTAGTGACTATTGATGAGATTGAGAAGGCATAAAAGGCATCTCTAGGGGAGGAAGTATAGAATAAGTGACATGTACAACCACTGCTCAATTCACCTTGATATAACCTACATTACCCCTTATGGTAGATCAAAGGAAGGAGACAACTACTTATACCATCATTACATTGGCACAAAGTACTCCAGTCTCAATCAATGTAAAGGAAAATGAAAATGACAAGGGTAAGATAAAAGAATGTAGATGAGACATAAAAGAATGAGAGGAACACAAGTTCCAATAGCTTAGGTAGATACTTCTACACCTACAACACAATATTAAGGTTCATCTATGAGTGTAAAGAAGGAAAATGATAAGACTAAAGACCTAGGTATGACTACCAAATCTAAGAAGAAATTGTCAATACAAACACTAGTGACTTTACCTAAAATTGCTACTCCTCCTAGTAAAGCTCTTCATAGACTAAGTATAGAATTTATACCCCTACAATCATCATGACTGAGTCTAAGCACATCTAAGATAGATGAAGTCATGTCATTTGTTAATGTGAACTTGGATAAAGTGATTGAGTTTCTCATGTTTGATTTTGTAACTATCACTATTGAATAGATGGACATACTTCAAGATACTCTCACAAAGAAGAAGAATCAAGAATTAATTAGATAAGAGTAGAGGAAGAAGAAAGATTTGATATATATCAAGTACATTTTTCTTAATTCATTTAGCCTACCAGCACCATAAGCAACAAGGTTGATCATAGGGAAGCTAACCAAATTAGTGGAGAAGCTAAATGACATAGACCTAGATTGAAATGTAAAATTACTTGAATGGTCTACAAGAAAGTTTCAAAATAAGGTTAATGAAAAGATATCAAGTGCTATTACACTACCATAGGCTGAGTTAGCAACAAAAATTGATAGTATGAAGAAGGTACTAGAGAAAATTTTCTCTTTGTACACCAAATTATGCAATCTCACACTTTTCAAACAAGAAATAAGGAATCAAATACTATGTTTGGAGAGTCATATATAGTCATCTTGTGTAACTCTGCCAAAATCTCTAGCCTAGAGTGAAAAACATTTCAAAAGTATCCTCAACTCCCAAAGTCAGTTAGCAACATTACTTACAAATGAAGCAAACATCAAGGCTAAACTAACCATCATCCAATATATTATCACTCCACATATGGAGATATTGCAAAGGAACTAGCCTTTTTTGAAACACTCATGAAGAAAGATATGAATCTTTCTACTCATGAAAATTTAGCTCACCTTGTTGCTAAATTGGCCATCCAAATCAAATCATTGGAGGTATGTTGTGATAGTTGGGATAATGCATTGAAAATCATGCTCGAGTTCCACAACACTATAAGTGTTTAACCCTTTGACGTAAGTGTTAGAATGGGGGAGAAATAGGAATTGGAGAAATAAGAATTATGGTGGATATAATATTTTGGAGGGAGATATCATTTTTGAAAAATAAGGGAGTCTATGATAGAAATAGAGTATAGAGTTCAACTAATGCTAATATATTTAACAGGAGCAAAATTTTTGATTTAGATAAAAAACAACACAATCAACTCAGGGGGAGTTATTGAATTTTGAGGCATGACTAATGAGTCATAAGCTTTTACAAAATTTGGATGTTTTTAAATTTTGTATGTAGATGGATATTGTCTAAGTTATGCTTGAAAGGCTACAGGTTATTCATACATGATCAACTATTCTTCCACTCATGTAAAAGGGGGGGATTGTTAATTTTAGGTTGGTCTTGACATATGAGTGACAATATAATTAAGTCATTTACTTAGTTCATTTCAAACAAGTAATAAATGTCTAGCAACAAATATTTAGTATGAACTGGGTAACTAATAGGTGTTGAGTCACTCAAGTGCTAAGCAGATGGTATGTTCTAAGCTATTCAAATGTGGAGTGATCAGTGGACACTGAGTCATTCATAGACTAAGTTACAACATTGAAGTTTCAGTTGATGCCAAACATCAAGGACTTCAAGCGCCAAGTTATACAGTTTTGAAAAAGATGTTTGTAATGGAAAAACCTTCAATGTAAACCATTTTTGGGATGGCCTAAGGATTATTTCACAATCTTTGATGATAAGGAGGAAGTTTACCTTTGAATCCCTATGAATCACATGCATCCAATAAGAAAAAAGAGAAGGATTAAGCAAAAATATGGTTGAATCACTACCATTGATTCATACCTAACCCTAAGTCACTTAGGTCTTCTTAAGGAAGAAAAACCCTAAACATTTTATTAATGCTTAAGGATAATTAAAGAGAGTTTGTATGCACAAATAGAGAATTCATGGTGACTAAGGTGTTATTCTTTGGGTTACATTGAAAATCATTTAAGGAGAATAGAGAATAGAGAATCAAAATACAACATAGATACATCTGATAAAAAATGCATTAGGATAGAGGTGATATAACATCAAGAAATAGAGTGATAACTAAAGGATTTTTGCCACAACATTCTAATAGGTGAATTATTGGAATGTCTTAATGGAAAGGATGCTTCTAAGAGGGGAGAGGCAGGGGGGGGGGTGGGGGTAGGGGTGGGGGTGGGGGTTGAATCAGAATTACTAGCTTTTGGCCTATTTTAAAACCCTTAATAACATAAGATTGAAATGAACATGCATGCATATAAACATTAAGCAATCATGAGAAAGACATATGCATCACCACATAAATCTTGAGATTTTGATAACCTTCTAAACCCTCCAAGAATAAGAAGGTAAAATTGGGGTGGGGATGATACCCACAAAATCACTATAGTAATAATGTTTGACCACTTCTGATGGTCTGCCCTATTAAAGACTTTACACAATGTCAATAGTGACCTGGTTAAAGGATTTACAAACACTTTACATGAAGTGTTACCCTGTTAAACGATTTAATCACCTCTTCAAAGGATCTACAACCTAGCTGTTAATCTAACCTATCAACATAGGATTTCCTTTCTAATACAATTGCTAAAGATTATTAGGTATGATAAACCTAATAGCTTACAATCATTGATTGCTAAATTCATGCACTTGATCTTCTTTCTCTGATCTTGATTCTCTAAATTTTGATATTTGTTTGTGTCCCTTTCTTTGTTCTAATCAAGTGAATGTCTCACTTCTGCTTTTTTTCCTCTAAGTCTTTTTACTCTTCACTCTGAATTCCACTATATTTTCTCCTTTTTACACTTCTTCATCCATCTCTCATGAGATTTCATCTTCCTTATAAAGACATTCAAAGACTTAGGGTTAGGTGTGGATCTATGATCCATATTGAATCTTTGTTTCCCACTCATTCCTTGCACTTTTATTATTGGTTGCATGCCTTCTCCATTTTTCTTATTGGCTGCATGTAGATTACATAGGAAATACAAAAGATTCAATCTTATCTATTTAATCCTTCAAGATTCATCATATGTCAGAGATAAAATGGTTTACATATGAGTTTGTGCCTTTTCAAACTCATTTACGCATTCTATGTTACTCGACACTTACTAATTCTTGATGTTTGACACATATAACAAAACTATCTCACTCAGCTCATATTGTGTTCCTATTTTGCTTAGCATCATCTATGACTCAGCACCTAAATATTACTCGGCACTTGTATCATGCTCAGCACCTGAAGTCACTCGGCACTTGATCTTCACTCGGCACCTGAAGGTTATTCGGCACCTAAAGATCACTCGACACCTGTTGGATTTTCTAACTTGGCTCATGTTGTGGCTTAGCATACATAGTGTGCTCGGCTCAAAATTGGTTAAGTGTGTTGGCACTCAAATGTCAAAACCACTAACATGAATCAATTAAATCTCTTAACAAAGTAGTCTTGACAGGCTATTGTAAATCACTTAACAGGGTGCTTACTTCATTGTAAGTTAAAGTCCTTTTCCCAAGAACACTTTTATTAGGGTGTTGAAATCATTTAATAGGGTAATATTTAGAAATCTTGTAATCCTTTAATAGAATAGACCTTTTAGAGGGTAGTTCATGTTTCATGATCAAACATTGTAACCTTCATTGGATATGCTTTATTACTACAATAGTGAAGATTTGTGGGTGTCATCCCCACCCTAGTTATACCTTCTACTTGGAGGGTTTCTAGGTAACCAAATATCTTGCATCATACATGTATTGAATTATTTACCTTCATGCTATATATTTATATGATTAATTTGACATTTCAGTTTATATGCATAGATTGTGAGATGGATGTGTGGTGAATAGTTTTTGAGGTTGAAAGTTTTAAGTGCTAACTTAAACACCCCCCCTCCCCCCAACCCAACCCCCCACCCAAGAGTTTATTTTCCTATTATATTTCCAACCATTTTGGGCATGGCATTTATCTATTTCTTATCTTTTATGAGACTTTATTTTTTTGGGTACTTCATCAGGTTTTGTTGTCAGGACCCAAATTTACTTTCAGTAGTAGATTATAGGTTTTTAGCTACTCCCTAAGTTTATCTTATGGGGGGTCTTATAAAGTGTTTTCTTATTAATTAAATCATATTGATTTAATTTTTAATTCACTTATTATCTCTAGTTTACTTAAGCTAAACTTTTTGCATATAATTATTTATTATTTTATTATTTTATTTATTACTATCATGCAACCTAGGTTAGTTACCTATTGGGGTTTTGATCTCTTTGTAATTTATTTGTTAACTTTTGATAATAGAAAACTTAGTTTTTCTCATGAATATTGTCTCATGTATGGATATGGAAACTGTAGCCTCCATAACTTTTGGTTCTCTCTTTTTGTGACATGTGTTTGCATGTAGGTGATTCTCAAGAGTTGTGGGGTTGATATTTCATCAAATTCAATAGAATCACCCCTAGTTTACCTCTCAAATATTAATGAGAATGTTTAGGTAAATATTTAGTCAATATGTCAACAGTTTTCACTTTAGTATTCCCATACTCCAATTTTAATTCTTTCTCTTGAACTAGCTCTCTTAAGTAATGATTCTTGAAAAATGTGTTCTATCTTTGTTTGAATAATAGGATTATTTGATATATTAATAGCACTAGTGCTATCATAATAGATAATGACTAGATTAGTAATTTATTCCTTCATACTTTTCAACAATTTCTTGATCCATATGATATTTGAGCAATTTACTATTGTTGCCACATACTCAGCTTCAATTGTTGATTGGGAACTGCATTTATCTTTCTTTCTTGTACATGAAATTTTTCTCTTTCCTAGAAAGAATGCACCTCTACTTGTGCTTTTAATGTCATGAATATTTACTACCCAATCAAAATTAGTAAATACATTTACTTCAAACCTATCATTTTTTTTGTAATACCATCCATAGTCTTTTGTTCCTTTAAGATATCCTAGTATTATTTTAACTATCACCATATGGTTTTCCTTAAGAATTTTAGAAACTCTTACAAATACCCCAACTACTAATGCAATATCAAGTATTCTATGAACAACATATTACATTTTTCCAATCATTGATATATATATATATATATATATATATATATATATATATATATATAGATATATATATATATATATATATATATATATATATATATATATATATATATATATATATATATATATAGTGTATGGTTGACATCAGTAGAATCATCATTCTTAGATAGCTTGTGTCTAGTAACCATGGGTGTACTAGATAATATAGAATCTTCCATCCTATAATATTTTAGTATCACCTTGATATATTTGGATTGATTAATGAAGATACCTTACTTCATTTATATGGTTGTAAACCAACAAAGCATTTGATATCACCAAAAATTGGCATTTAAAATTCCTTCTTCATTTCACTAGAAAATGGTTTGCATAACTCTTCCTTGTCTCCAAATATGATATCATCAAAAAAAAATTCTTATAATAATACCTCATTTATTTTTCCAATCTTCAAGTATATATTGATGTTATCATTTGTTCCTACAAAGCTAATCTTCACCAAGTATTTATGTAGTCTTTCATAACATTCTCTAGGGGCTTGTTTCAAACCATATAAAGCTTTGTACAAATCATACACCATATATTTCTTTCTAGGACACAAAAATCCTTTAGGATACTTTATGTATACTTCTTTTTCAAGTATCCCATTTAGAAACATAGATATGACATCATTTGATATACCTTAAATCCATTGTAGGAAGAATATGCAAGAAGTGTTCTAAACCTTCTAGTCATACTACAAGGGAAAATGTTTCCCCATAATCAAAACCTTCCTCTTGTGCATATCCTTTTCATATTAGTCCATCCTTTTTCCTTGTGACCTCATCATTTTCATTAAGCTTGTTCCTGAATACCCACCTTGTTCCAATAACATTATTATTTTTATGTCTATCTGTACCAGTCCCCATTTTTTTGTTCTTTTGAATTTGCTCAATTTCATCATTCATTACCTATATCCAATCCATATTCTCCAAATCATGTATCATTTTTGTGTTTTTTTCCTATCATTACACTTGATTATGTGTCTCCAAAAACTTGTATTGATGTATGATGGCCACTCACATATTTTTCTAACACAATATCTTTTTTTATTTGTTCTATAATAGGTTCTTCTTGAAAAATGATTCTCATTATCTCTTTCTAGTTCAAGTTATAGTTCATGTTTTGCATGCTCGATATTACCTTTTTAATGTTATGCTTCCTCTATATGTGTCTCAACATCATTTCCTTGTTAATTGACACCCACAATCTATTCCTCTACAACTAGTTGTTTTAACACAGTATTTCTAGTGTGTTGTAGATCTCTAGCTTTGTTCTCATTTTCAGGTGGAGTCCTTGGAGCACTACCATTCACATATATGAATGAAAATTAGTCTCTAGGTCTTGTCTTGCATTTTTGTGACACATTTTTCTCCATCATCAATGTTTTAGCACAATCTGTGATTGATCTATTTCTTCTTTAAGCTATTCCATTTTGAGGAGGGGTACTGGGTGCTAACATATCTCTTTTGATTCCTATATCATCATATAATATGTTGAACTCACTAGAAATGAATTCAAAATATCTGTCAAATCCGAAGCATTTCAGACTCTCCCTTGTCTCCTTTCCAACTCTACTCAAATAGTAGTTAACTAACTATTCAAAGGCATCAGATTTTTCTTTAAGAAACATCACAATTATTACTCTATAATAATCATCAACAAATAGAATCACGTATTTGTCTCCACAATGGCTATTAACAGAGATGGGTCCACATAAATCAATATGAACTAATTCCAAAATGTCATCAGATATATATTTTTTTCTCTTGAAACTAATCTTTGTCATTTTTTCTAGTCGACATTGTCCACACATTGATTTACCATGTTTCTACAATTCTAGAAAACCTCTTGCTCTTTTAGTTTTACTAATGCTAACCAAATTTTCAAAATTTACATGAAATCACCTCTTGTGCAAACAACCATGTCTCATTAGATAAATTTAGATAGAATAAGTTACCTCTTGTTTGATCACCACTTCTAATTAGTTTACCATTAACATCAAATATTTGGGCCTTTATGTGATGAAATTCAACTCTGTAGCATAATTTGTTTAATTGTAAAACACTCAATATATTATAGTTTAGTTCTTCAACTTAGAAAGAATTGTCACATTTGACCATATCAATCAATTGTATCAACCCTTTACCTTTCACAAGACATATAATAATACTAAAAAGTTTAACATAACTACCCTTGTCTAGTCCAATTATTTGATTTGAAAAACCACTACCAATTATCCATCTATCACTTTTATTCACATAAGAGATTAAGGTAGTTTTCTCATCTTCTTTCATAGAAACATAGACTACTTCTTCATCATGACTTTCTAATTCAGTATCAATTTCTTCTTTAACAATATAACAAGATTTATTACCTTTGCCTCTATAGTTAGTTTTCTTCTTGTTTTCTTTGTCATCTTGTATTCCATTTTACTTGCATTCCTTTCTCTGATCCTTGTCTTCTTTGTTAGGACATTTAGGAACAATATGACCAACATTGTTATATGAAAATAGATTATGGGAAGTTTACCTTTGTACTTTCCTTTGCCTCTTAGAAGTCTCCTAGCCATCAGTGCCTCATTTTCATCAAGTTCATCAATTTCATCATCTAAAGTATCATAGTCATTTTTTTACATGCTTTTCTTTTCTTTCTTTGCTAAGAACTAGTGTGGTTCCACAATGCACACCAAATTTTTTTACTTTAGAATTGTGGACCCCCCATTTTTTTGGCTCACAAAAGATCATTCCTCAAAATAGGGTATCTTCCAAGGTATCTCAAGGAGTGGAATTTTTTTAGTATGTGTTTAGGAGTCTCGTTAGTTAGCATCATTTTTAATCCCTAACTCTAGTATACTATTTTTTATCTTTTGTGTAGATCATCAAGGCATCCTCATAATCCATATCACAAAAAATTACTATGGTAATGCATGTGCATTATCAAAATAGGTGCCTTGGGATTTCAAATAGAAGAATGACTTCAAGTCTATAAAGATGGTATAAATAATCTAAAGGGACAAAATAAGTACACTAGAGTACTCCCATACCCAGAAAACCCAAAAACCATTTCCAAAATTGAGAACTTTGATTTTTTGGTGAATTGAGCACCTCGTTTACTTCCTTGAATGTTCATACACGAAAAGGTACATAGGTGCAAGGGTGCTTAATTTAATGATTATATTGAGGAATTGTCTCTAGAAGGTGTGTATGTGCAATGCTGTTTAGGTGCACATGTGTGTATTATAATTTTGAAATATGCATAAGTTGAAGGACTCTAAAAGGTGTGTAGGGGTGAAGGTGCACATGTGAAAATGTGTGGAGGTATGCAATTATAAAGTCTTTAATATGGCCAAAGTCCCAAAGATGTTAGCAATTTTACAAAATTTTGAAGAGCAAAGTGCATAGGTGTGCAAGGTTCCCAAATGGGCCTAATGATTAAAAAGACCAAAATAAGTACACAAGAGTGATCTAAAACCCCATTTCAGAAAAATAATGAAATAGTTTTCAAAACTAAGAACTTTGACTTTTTGGTGAATTGAGAACCTTGTGCATTTTGATGAAGGTGCGCAGGTGTGAAATTTGAAAATTTATTCAATGAATTATCTCTAAAGGTGCATAGGTGTGAAAGTCTAAAATATCTAGAGGCTCCATAAGTTCTTTAGTATTACCATGGTTTCTTTTTCTTCTACAACAACTAAGATCACACTTAAACTCATGACTTTCAAGTTCTAAAAAATGTCGAAGAATTCACACTTTATGATTTTCACACAAAAGTAAAAGAAAAGTATGAAGCTTCAGACTTATTAGCTCCTCAAGGAATCACCTTTTCCATAAAAAACTAAAATGGGAGATATCAACACATTATTTTGGATGAAGGTCAACAATACCCAGATGGTGGAAACTAAAAATTGTATAGTTAAAAAAATTGTCACATTGAAAAATTGTGGAGTTAAAAAAATTCTATCTTGGAAATTTGTGGAGTTAGAAAAAATTCTATGAATTTTTTGGTCCTGTCAAAAAGGTGCACATTTTAGAGATTGTCTTTTGAAGGTGCAATTTTTGAAAGTGGATTTTTGAGATGTTCTCTTTTTCAAGGTGAGTTTTTTAGAGGTGCTCCAAATCAAGAGGTGTGCCAACAATTTTGAATAAGAAATAGTATAGTGATAGGTAATTGTCAATTTCTTTTTTGAGCATTGGAAACACATTTTAATAGTACTTCAATCCTAGAAACACCTAGAGAAGGTTAAACTTGTAATTTTAGAAGTCGCCTTGACTCTTGGATTATCTCATGACTTATTCTTTCATTATTTTAAGTTATATAAAGGTTCATGGACCCATTAATTGATCTACATAGAAACTTTAAGAGAGTGACATTCCCATCATTATGTGTCATGGCCTTCTTTAATGCCCACAATTCATCTTTGAAACTAACTAGTCCATTACATAACTTTTCTGAAAATTATGAAACATTTTTCCCATGGTTCATCTATGGAGAATTAGAAACGACATAAGATCATAATAAAATTTTCAAGGAAATTTGTTATCAAAAATAGATCCAACATATGGACATGGTCTATTACCTTTTCCCTTACTCTTTGGGGCAAATGACATTCAATTGGTACCTCAATATCCAACTAGAATTAATAAGGGATTGGAACTATTTTGAGAGAAAATTTCTAGCATAATTCAAGGTTTACATTGATCCAACTATCTTGCATCATCAATTCATCTCAATTAAGAGGGATTCGTACAAGACTCTTTTATAGTTTAATCATTACATCTATAGGATGTATCAAATAATAGAGTTTCCTTACACTATACTACAAGAGGTTGTCATACTGATCTATTTGGGAGTAATGGATTAATTAAATTCTATTTTTCTAAGAAAGCTCCCACCCAGAGACATTGATACCATTGAAAATGTCTTCAAAGAGGTGTTTACATTTATGAAGTGGGTAGATAATATAGTAGCCATACCATCTACTATGCCCAATCAAAAGCCCATGTTGAATCTAATTCCTTTACTACAACAAGTTACTACTAGTACAATAAAAATAATTACATATTTAGGTTATGAGCCCCAAAAGACTATATTCCTTAAGAAAGAGATTTCACCACCTACTAAAATCAAGAAAGATATGGATAGTGAGTTTGTTAGCTCCTAATTTAATAGTTTTTAAATAGCCCAATGATAAGAATGAAAATTTTTATGGTATAGGTAATTCTAATATTCAATAGACCTATCCAACATTGGGAACAAAAATAAGGATAAAATCCTTATTCTTCTTCAAAGTTTGCTAGACCTAGGTAGGTAGACCTTAGATTCTATTATGCCACCAATGTGAAAGACAATAAATTTGAATCTATACACAGTAGATAAAAACTCCAAATCCTTCTATACTTATACAATAACAAAGACATGAAATAGATAATAACATGACCTATACACTCTTAAGATAAACAAGAGTTAACCTTTTCAACTCTACAACATGAAAGGAAGCCATTATTTATTATAAAATGGTATCATCATAACCCACATATGAGATAAAAAGAAACATGTAGATCATTTAATTGATCAATTCCCTATTCATTGGGTATTCCATGAATCACAACATACATGTCAAGATATTGGCTATCTATTCATTAAAACTAAAACTCATACTCATCAAATCATTCTATGAAATCAATAACCCTACTAAGATATATCAAGAATTTACTTGGTTCTATAAATTTATGGAAAAACACACCACAACATGCAAACAAAGGAGTTGCAACTAAGATTTACATTCTTTTTCCATAAAACACAAATAATTACAAAAAAAAAACATATGAGACAATAATTGAGATGAAACTAAGTGCAATTCCTTCTTTTTTATTCACTCCTTTGAGACAAATACATTCAAAATGCATGATGATAACTCATAAAAACCAAGTAGACCATAACTAAAATACTATAACTTCATTGTAATTGTTTATAGAAGAAAAAAATGATAAGGATGTAGAAACATAGCTAGATCTACACTCAATAGACTAGAACTAACCAACCCTAAAGAATGAGAAAAGAAGAGAATAAGTAGAAGAGGAAGAATTCCTAGATCTAATATGGAACTTCCTATTGTCTGTTAGTTTGTGGTGACTGATCAAGAAAGTACTATACATACTTCATAAATCTTTTGGGCAATATTTTATCAAGATTTTTGGCCAACACGTAATTATTAATTATAACCCTAAAGTGGTAAAATACTTGTATAAAAGGGCTTAGGGTTAGGGATTGCTTCATAAGGTGATGCAAAAATTGGTTCTTGCAACAGTATTGAGCTATAAGGGATTATGGATTGTAATCAGGTTGTTATCATGGGATTGTAATAATATCAAACTTGTTGTTTGGTGGGCATAGCCCAAGGATTGGGTGAACCATGTTAAATTTTGGTGTCTTGTGTGCTTTTCTATGTGATCTATTATTTTTTGATATTGGTTATATTTACATGCAATTGTTATTTATGTTTGTGGTTTATTCCTAACAAGTGGTATCAGAGTGAGGTTGTTTTTTAGTTATCCTCTATGAGAAAATCTCATAGTTGGTGGGAGTAATGGTAAATGAGGGTATGATGCATGAGCATCTTGGGTTCTCTTGCAATATTGCATGTGTGGAGGGATTTTGATTAATTATTGTGGAGCCTGACATGGTCTTGGTTTCTTGGCATGCTCTTTGGTTCCTTGGCATGATCTTGGTGCTTGGTATGGTCTATGAAGCTTGGCATGATCATGGAGCTTGGCATGGTCTTGGAGCTTAGCATGATCTTGGTCGCTCGACATGGTCTTTGGCTACTCAACATGATCTTGGAGCTTACATGGTCTTCAAAATTTGGTCCTTTTTGTAGGTTGTGTAAGTAACTTTCCACAATGAGTTAGATGATGAAAATTTTAAGGATTGAAGAGGGCTTAGATTTATACCTATGGTTCAAAGCATGAGTTCTAACTCCATTGAAGCTAGGAGATATCATGATTTTACTTAGACATCAATTTTTGGCATTTAATTGTTATTGTTAGCTGACTTGTGGCATTTAATTTATGCATTTGTATTTAATTTGTGTTATGGTATGACTTGTGGCTTAGATTGGTATAAGTATAGGGTATGGGTGTAATGCCCTTCCTGGAGATCCTTGGAAACAAGGATGAAATACAAGCCAAGAATTTTTTTATTTTTTTTTACAAGTATGAATGCACATGACAACATCATACAGGGATCACAATGATCGCAATGGAAGACTTCACCACAATCCTAGAAACCAACAGATCTCCGAACACCACTACCAACTGCCACACATGAACAAAAGCCAACAACCACCACAACAAGATGAGGGCTCAAGAAACAACCACTCATCAACAAAACACCAAGCTGGGGTAAAATGTAGAATCATGAAACTTGGCTAAGCCTAAAATTCTGAAGCCTTGAAAATTGGCTAAGTCTGGATTTCTCAAGCCTTGAAATTTCCTAGAATCCTTAACTTATCTCTGAGAGGTCTAAAACCTATCTCAAAAGATTTTTCGCATATCTTAAGTATAAGAAATTAAATATACATCAACTTATACTTAAACAATATATTTTAAACCCCAAGAGACTAAAACAGAAACATGAAAACTAAGTTTCAAGAGAAACTGACAAAATTCAAAATGCAACAACATAGGGTCAAAGATCACCCAAAAGGGTAGCCAAATCAACCCTCAAAAATTCTAGAACATTATAAAAAGTGCCTGCTATCTACCCATGCAGGTTTTTGAAAAAATTTTGTGACACTTCTTACTAACGGAGGGCGACACTTCTTCTTAGGGCATGCGACACTCTTCCAGTGTCATACAAAATTTCTCAAGAAGTCATGCAACACTCTTCTAGTGTCGTATGACATTTCTTAAGAAGGCATGTGATACTTTACAGTATCATACAACATGGTTTGCATGGGCATGCAATACATTTTTAATGTCGCACCATGCTAAACAAATGTCACCCAAAGAACATGAAAACACTTCAAGAAACACAAAGGACCAACAATTGACCAAAATAGAGCAAAGAACCTCCACACTAGGGAGTGCTAGATCCACAAAAGCTCGAGGAATGAACACTTGAGTGCAAGAACAACACAAAATGGTGAACATCTATCCATCTGAGCTACAACAACAAAGAACATACTGAAAGAAAAATCATAGTAAATAGAAGTAACATCACAATAACTGAACAACCAAACTAAGTATGCAGTTCCTCCCAACTGTCAATAGCATCATAAAACCATCATGGGTCCTAGTCATCCCCCATGCATTACATCCCAATCCATTGACCAAATTATCGGTACTATCGTAATAGGGATGTCACTACTAAAAACATGCACAATATTGGCATAAGATAATCCTATAGTAGATAACATCACCTATCACATGCTAAATAATAGTAAGCAATAGATATACTACTAAATCAAATAACATCATCTAATCATATGCTAAACATCATAATAAAGGAATTCTTCAAATAAACTAACATCATCTAAACATGATATACAAGAATTCCAATGAAAGCACAAATCTCAAGAAAGCATACTCCAAAACCCAAAGTATCAAGTGAGGACATTTAGCAACAGTCACACAAGGATAAAAGATCATCTTTTTACACCGATCCCTAGTAGTGGTGAAGGTAGCTACGCCTCCCAACAACATGGAGCATGTAGGTCCACACCCACCGTGCTGATGGAGATAAAGATCCAACCAAAAACACACAAAAAACACAACATCCAAGACTAACACCCATGCTAGGCTGTATGATGGCTATAACCAAGAACCTAAGACAATGCAAGGAGTACAGGTCCTGGTCAAACACTCAATAGGCTACTAAGTAGGGGCTGCCATCATGGAGAGTTGTTTGGCATCAAAAAGCCCAAGCTCAGATCATGTGTGGCAACACTCTCAAGGGGCTCCCTTGGAACCATCACACGAATGAGGATCTTTTCCTTATTTTAAATTTTATTAACACTCACACATTTAAATTTAGTTATCACTTACTTAAAACTTCCTATCCTCCGTCAACCTTCGGTGCCATAAACACTAAGCTGTAGGATAGAAGCCACCTCCATATGCTACCCTACCCTACCCATGCTCATCCTACAACAAGTGTATGTGGGCATGCATACTCCCATCCCAACCCCAATGATCAAAACTTCCAGAAAAGACATGGAAGGTCGAGACCTGCAAGTCCTCCGACAAAAATATGTGCACACACTTGTGTGTAGCACACCACCATCATGAAGATCATAACACAAGGACAGGATGAGAACATAATGCAAAACAAAACAGCCAACCGAAAGCAACTCAAGAGGATAGATTCTACACAAATCCCAAACCCAATAAAACCATACATCATAAAACCACTCAATTGACCTCTCCAAGAGTATGGATTCTACATGAATCCCAATGATGAAACAAGACCAAAAGTCATGAATTCACTCCATCAGCCTCAATCTGAGAGTATGGATTCTACACAAATCCTAGCATTCACGAAACAAAAGAAAAGGTCTAAAAGAAATAATAACACAGGTATAAAATCACTCAACCGAACACAACGTCGAGAGTACAGATGCAACATAAAAGTGTAGAAGTGGTCTAATTGATATCCAAATGGATTATCCAAGCCCATGACCCACATTGTGCTAAGAAAACTTGAGAAAATAGGGCAGCATGCAAAATGAGGTAAAAACCCCAATTTTGAAAAAACTGCAAAATTAAAACCCATTTGACATTTGGGCACAAAAATCTCAAAAATCCAAAAATAAATGGAATTGAACACCATATGCAAAAATGGCCAACATAATGGCATAAAATCCCAAACCCTCATCCCAAAAAATAGGGAAATGTTTGTACCCGCCCAACCATGTAGAACTAACATACAGAAAGAAAGGGGAACACTAATTCTCAACCTCCAAACAAATAGCTACCAAAAATAGAAGCAGAAACAATAAAATAGGAATGACCTACCTCATAGCCAAAAGGGAAAAATGGGAATTTGAACCATAAAATAAATATCCTGTAGAAGTAGCTAAAAATCATGGCAATCCAAGGTTTTCCCGAGCTAGATCCAATGAGCCCAACCTCGCGATGATCCCACACCCATAGCTCCTACAAAAAACAAAGAAATAAATCCTCAAGAAGAGGATTTTGCGATTTACTCTCCAACTTTCCAATTCAAAAGTGAGAAGTGAGGAATTAAATTCCTTTTTGGATACTTATTCACTTTTCGAGTGAGTAATAGATTAGGGCAAATAATCAACCAACCTAGTTAAACCCTGAATTTCCCTAAATGAAAATAGGCTATTCCTATAAATAGGAATTCATCTATGTAAAAGCTGCCAAAAATTAAAATGAAACAATTAAAAAGCTTGAAAATCTAAAAACATAGAAATCTTCTTAACAACTTTCATGACAATGCGAACCTCTAAATGCACAGACACGCTCACCAGTCCAATCACATAATGCAAATGAGTTAAGATTTAATAATCAATAAAAGGTTTAAATTAAACATTTAATTAAGGATACATCGACCATATAAGGATGATATTGGTAAAATATGAATGGTTGAATCACTAACTCGATGTGCTATTGCCAGGGATATAAATCCTGCACACTAAACAACATGATCAAGTGCAATTTCATATAATAACATAGCCAAAGAAATAAATGCATTAAATCACCTAATTTAACCATTTAATTAATTATATCAAATAATCTATTTACATCACTCATGTTTGCATAAAGAATAACAATGCGAGAATGAAGTAAATAACCATAGTATTAAATCCATCACATAACATAATTAGAGGTATGTCCAAAAACCAAATAATTAGATATCATCATAAAACACAACGTCATCTCAAAATGGCATCGTCATGCAATATGATTAACTAAACAAACATAGTAGTCTAAAATCTATGATACTGGAATCAAGGTGTAACATCTGACCCTTAGGTCCTCTCAAATATAATGCATCACATAATAACATATATCTCTCAGATCAAAATATAACTAAGTAAATTGTCTGCAACACATAACCAAATAATCCCATATGAACAATCGATTTCTAATTACTTAAGCATTTAATAATGATTGATTAAAAAATTGACAAAAAGACACTTAAAACACATAAGAAAACACAATCATAAACATGACTAACTACTACTATAGGAACCTAGTCCAGTGTAGCATGGTAATAGAACATAGTGCAATCTCTGCACACATGTCAGGGTAATCATAGAAAAACCTCATGATACCACATCAATCTTGGTAACCATTGGCAAAAACCTTAGTGAAAAAAAAAAACACAACATAATCTCATAGATCAGTCAAAAGCATAAACAAAGAAACTGATATAGAAACATAAATCCAAACACCTCAACGATGTAGACCACTCAGGGTCACAATCATGATCCCTTCACAAAAAAATATCAACAAGGTTGTATCCATTAGGATGACTTACAAAAGTCAAATGGGAGAGGCACTACAATGGGGAAGTCTTTAGTCATTATTCATCCATTATGGAGAAAAGTAGCCAAAGAATGAGTTTTCCTGAGTCTGTGAATAGAGTGTCAAATGTGATGATATGCTTGTAGTTGGGTCTAATATGTAGATAGAGAATTCATGTATAGATAGAGAATGCATGTGTAGATAGAGAATTCATGGTGGGTATGAAGATTTTTAGAGATAGGAAGAATAGAATATTGATGCTATCTTAGGCTAATTATGTGGTGAAGGTTTTGCAACATTTCTCTATGGAGAATGCTAAAGCTACCAACACACCTTTACCTAGTCATTTGAAGTTGACTAAGGAGATGTGTCCCAAGACACAAGAAGAGGAGGATAAGATGTCCAAGGTACCCTATGCATCAGTTGTAAGAAGCTTGATGTATGCTATGGTATGTATTAGGCTAGATATTGCACATGTAGTGGGAGTTGTTAGTAGGTATATGAGTTATCTAGGAATTGAGCATTGGAATGTAGTCAAATGGATTCTTAGATGTTTGAGAGGAAAATCTAGTAAGTGTTTACACTTTGGGGCCTCTACTACTAATTTACAAGGCTATGTTGACTCAGATTTGGGAAGGGATATTGATACCTAGCAAAGTACTATGGGTTATGTCTTTACTATTGGTGGGGTAGCTATGAGCTAGGTTTCTAGTTTAAAGGAGGTTAATGCATTATCCACTACAGGTAAAGTATGTTTCTACTACAAAGGTAGCCAAGGAGATGATACAACTTCAATTTTTCTTTGAAGAATTGGGACATCCTCAGAAGGATAATTATTTGTTTAGAGATAGTCAGAGTACCATCTATCTTGTGAAGAATTCAGTTATGTATTCCAAGACCAAACACACAATTGTGGTACCATTAAATTTAGTCATTTTTGGAGGATTGATAGTTAAAGGTGGACAAGATACATATAGATGAAAATATAGTAGATATATTTACCAAGGTAGCGACAAGGGAAAAGCTAAACTCCTCTTCAAATTTGATTGGTCTTCTAGACTGAACATGAATAAAAGAACAGTAGAGTCCAGGGTGATTCAACCCAATGAGAGCCTCATGGAGTAGTGACATAGCTATAGGATTAGTCTCCAAGTTGCATATTGTTGTTTAGTGTGGAACCTGATCAGTCCTCAAGTGGGAGATTGTTAGTTTGTGGTGATTGATTAGGAAAGTACTGTACATGCTTCATAAATTCTTTGGGCCCTATTCAATCAATATTTTGGGCTGACATGTGATTATTAATTATAACCTTAAAGTGGTAAAATACTTATATAAAAGGGCTTAGGGTTAGAGATTATTTCATAAGGTGATGCAAAAATTGGTTCTTGCAGTGGTATTGAGTTGTATATGATTATAGATTGTAATCAGGTTGTTATTGGTAGATTGTAATAATATTGGACTTTTTTTTTGGTGGACATAGCCTAGGGATTGGGTGAACCATGTTAAATACTTGTCCACTTGAAAATCTTCCACCTGTTGCTTGCAAAACCTCCTTCCTCTTCCATATTCCAACTAAATCAAATTTGATATCCCTAAAGGATCCAAAGAAGCTGCCAAATGTTTGTTCCAAAATGGCTACAAAAATATTTTAAAGGAAAAATAACACCTCTAGAAACATTTATACCGAATTTGGTAGATACCCACTTCGCCAGTTGCTCTAAAAAAAATTTGATGCTGCAAGGTAAAGACAAGTTTTGTTTGAGAATGCCCCCAATTTTAGAAAAAAATTTCTAATATATTTTGATGGTGAAGACCTATATAGAAACTATTTCTAGAAATGGATTCCCCATTGTGCTCCCTTTACAATGATATATGGTACATGATATTTTGGAATAAAAGGATGTTGACGATAGGCATTTGAAGTTTTGGGTGTTAAATGATCACACTATTTAAAAATACAAATAACTCAATTTTTAATAAAATTTAAACTTTATAATAAAGCCCATTTTTATTTAAAAATCCTCACATGTTCAAATGAGGGAAATAATACAAATTTATTATTTTCATCATTTTAAAATTTCCCCTTCTCTAATTTTAGGACAAAGCCTAGTTGACCAATCTGACATATGGCAACTTCTAATTTGTCCATATAATCCCTGTCACCTATTGTTTTAGCATCCAAATAGCCACTACTACGTAGGTGTAACATGGAACAATCTCATCACTCTCCATTCTTCCACATCATCTCCTTGCAGGACCCACATGTTGGAAATACAATAGGGAAATAAAACTCTGAGAAGGGGGGAGGGGTGAATCACTCCTTCAAAACCTTAACCATCAAATCATTCACCATACACCCATCTCACAATTTTCATTTAAAATGAAATAGCTAGCTAGAAATATTGATCCATAGGATGAAATAAAATTGAATTCAACACATATATGACACAAGATATTTGGTTACCCAGAAACCATTTAGTGAGAAGGTAAAACTAGGGTGGGGATAACACCCACAAATCTTCACTACTATAGTTGTAAAGTGTATCCAATTAAGGTCAGAATGTTTGATCATAAACTATGATCTACCCTATGAAAGGTCTACCATGTTAAAGGCTTACAAGATTGTTAGATCTTATCATGTTACAATATTTCAACACCATGTTAGAAGTTTGCCTAATTAAAGGACTTAAACTTACAATGAAGTAAGAATCTTGTTAAAGGACTTACAACAACTTGTTAGTAAAACTCTATTAATATATTTAATTGATTCACCTATTAGAATGACTTAGCAATGATCTTGTGGTTAGCACTTTGTTGCTAGATAATAGATCACCTCTTTTCATGTAGCCTTTATCCTCTCTGATTAGATGTGTTAGTTCTATCCTATAAATTCTTTCCTCTATTCTCTTTTAATTGATTCTATAATGTATCTCAATTCACAAATCCTTAGCCACCATGAATGCTCTATCTACAGATGCAAACTTCTTTGTCCGCACATATAATGTTTAGATTTTTCCTTCCTTAAGAAGACCTAGGTGACTTAAGGTTAGGTATGAATCAACGATTGTGATTCAGCCATTTTTCTTCTTAATCCATCCCTTTTACTCATTGGTTGGATGTACTACATAGGGATCCTCAATATAGATTTGTTCTTATTATGTAAATCACAAAAAATTCCTTAAGTTAGATAAAAAATCATTTACCTAGAAGTTTGTGCCATTAAAAAGAACTATATCCAAAACTATTTTACTCAACACTTCAAGTCTCTAATGCTTGGTATCTATTGTATCTTCAATGTTGTAACTTGGCTTCTCAATGACTTGGCATCCATTGATCACTCAACATTTGAATCACCCAACATCAACTATCTTCTCGATACTTGAGTGACTCGACACTTAATAGTTACTTGGAATATACTCTATATCTTGCTCAAAATATTCTATTTGACAACCTATGCTCAACATACATTACTTGTTCAACATGAACTAACTTCTATCTTGTGAATGACTTAAATTTATTATGACTCATATGTCAAAACCAATTTGATATTAACTATCTCCCCCTTTGACATGAGTGGCAAAAGAACTTGGTCATGGAATAATATCCTTAACTTATGAGCATAACTTAGATAATATTTATTTAGTATTTGGCTTACATTAAAATTTCATTTTTTTTGTAAAACTTGTAACTCATTAATCATACCTCAAAATTTTACAACTCCCCCTAAGTTAATTGTTATGTTATGAATCTAAGTACTCCTACTTAGTAGATCTTTTGCACTATTGTGTTGGCTCTATTTCTTTGTACCAACTCCCCATTTGTTTGGTGTCCCCCAAAACTTATGTATTGATTCTCTTTATATTAGCCATAGTTCATTATCCCCTTTTTACCTCATTCTCCCTCTTTTTGACACTTATGTCATGGGTGGTACATGAATAGTATATTTTTCCAAGAATTATTTATGGACTTCTATTATGAGCTTTAGTGTTGCATCCCAGTTGTCACACACTACCTTTAGAGATTTGATTTGAACAACTATCTCAACAACAAGGTTAACTAGGCCTTCATGAGTAGAAAGATGTGAATCTTTCTTCATCAATTTTTTTGCAAAGGATAGTTACTTGTTTAACACCTCCATGTGAGGAGTTAACATGGACTAGATGCTAATCAGTGTAGCCCAAATATTGGCATCTTGAACTTGCAAAGTTACTAACTAACCTTGTGCTGACAAAAAATTTCTGAAATGATACTAAGATTGTCAAAGAGATTGTTGTAGTATTTTACCTATTGACTTCAAACCTCCCTCTATGTGGTCAATGTGTCTCTTCACTTCATTTGTGAATAGGAGTATATCACAAAACTTGATATAAAGAGAGAAAATATTTTCCAAGACTTTCCCCACACCAGCAATTTTGGTTGCTAACTCAACCTAACTAAGTGCAATAGCACTTGATATCTTTTTAGTTACCTTGGTATGAAATTCCTTCTGATACCATTCTAACAATTTGATATTTGTGTCTAGGCCTTCATCACTTACCTTTTCCACAATATTTTCTAGCTTTTCAATGATTTTCTTATCTTCATGAGGTGCAGATAAGCTAAATGCATCAATAAATATGTCCTTAATGTCAAGAAGTTTGTGTTCCTATCTATGCTCCCTTCTAAGTTGTTCTTGGTGTTTCTTTCTAGCTAAAACATCTTGCAATATGCCCATTTTTACTATGGTGATTGATGTAAGATAAAATTTTGGCAATTAAATCACCCCATCTAGGTTGATATCACCACAAGATGTGACCTCATCAAACTTAGGTGTGCTAGGACTAGGCCTTGATGATTGCAATGGTGTAGCTTCCAAATTTAGCCTATGAAGTGCTTGAATAAATATAGGATTAGCAATATTTGGTACGGTAACTAGTGTCTAAATTGCTATCACTTCCTCTAGTTTTGTAGTCAAGACTGAATATTCAGTCCTATCCTTCTCCATTTATGTGATCTTTGTATCACCTTGTACTTGTTTTGTAGGTGTAGGATGGGCTTCTTAACCTATTTGGGCTAGTGTCCCATCTTTCTCAACTATTGAAACTACATGTACTAAAATATTTTTCACTAATATGCTAACATGTGTTAACATTGTGTCCTTCCTTTTATATACTACCATAGGCATGGTAGATTGCACTTCTATAGATTAAGGTGGGGCACTAGATAATTCTTGATTTTTGTCCCCTATAGATACCAATTCCAACTTCTCAATCTCATCCACACTCACCAATATAGGATGGTTGCATAGTTATTCCTTCCTAGTGGTATCAATCAATATATTCATCATATCACCTTCTATTAATGGATTTATATTCTAAGTGGTGTTATCAAAGTCATCGTTGATCTTTACTATTTTATTTTTTTCATCATCTTTGTGCACATGTGGTGGAATAGCAATCGATATATATATATATATATATATCTAGTACATTTTGGTCTTATTATTTCTCTTCCTTAGTTGCAGCCTTTGTATTTGCTTCATTATTAGTGTTTTTCCTCATGTCCTTCCCATAAAAATTCATATATGGTTACTTCAACTTCCTCTAGTTTAATTTTATCTTCTCCTACCTCAACTAGTGTCTATTTATTTGACTCATCCATTGTTACCCCATATATCACTTTCCATAACTAGATAATCTTTTGAAAAACATCCTCAATTTTGTTATATAAAATGTTGAAGGCTCTATATTTTAGAGAAAATCTCCCATTATACTTATTAATTTCCTTTTTCATTGAAGACTTGTCCAAGTCTAGCATCACTCTTGCTAGAGTAGTCTCTTTGATATTCCTTTTAGTTGATAGATTGTATTGCAATGTTTTCTCAACTCTGTCATATAGACTTTTGTATAAAGAGTTGGCAATATCAATTGGAGTTTCATTAAATGGCATAAAAAAATTCTTCTACTTTATTCATTTCTAACTTCCTAAGTTTATAAAATTAAACATGTGTAAATCCTAATAAATTGGCATTATTCTTGATATTATCACAGAAGTTGTCCAAATTAGAAAAGGGAATTTGATTTACCACTTTGAATTAACTATTGTCATATAACTCATTCCTCTCCTCATTTGATTCAACAAGAGCTATATATTTCCTCCTTTGTCTTTGTTGAGGTCCATTTTCCTTAGTAGTTTTACTAGCTCCCTTTCCTTCAGGATTCTCAAATTCTTGAGTCTTCTTAGTAGTAGCTCTTGTGCAAGCTCTTATAATAGTAACTACAAGATTTTGTTGTGAATGTCTCACAAATTTCTTGGGTTTACTTGCTACTAGCTTCTTTTCTTTTCTCTTCTTCTTTTCTATAGTTATAAGTACTTCTTTAGCTTCTTCTCCCTCAACACCTCCATTAAATTCTAATTATTCTTCTCCTTGCTCATCACCTTGACCCTATGTGAGAGAAAGTGTTTCTTGGGAAGGTGTTGCTTCTTTATCAACTTCATTATCTTCTCCTACTTCATCTTCTTTTCCCTCTTCAGCAAATTGTTCCTCAAGATTTTTCATAATCTTCTTCTTCTTCCTCATCATAGAAATTGTCTTCAAGTACATTGTGATTTTGGACTTGGCTACATCATATTTTCTAAAGGTAGTAGCATTATTATCTACTTCCTCTATCAATAAAGATGTGATGGTTGTAGATGCCCCATCCACGTTAATTTCATAAGGTAATGGATTCAACTATTTCACCCTTGGAACAATAGCTTGAACAAAAGTGAAATCAACATCAACTAGAGAAAAAATATCATTAAAATGTTTCTCTACTAGTGATATTGGAATCCTTTGTCTTTATTTCATTGACTTCTTAAAGTCTTCAAAATAACTTGTCATTATAGTCTCAAAATTATCTCCAAATTTCTCTATGTATTCTCCAATCCACACTGCAATAGACCTGTTGGTCTTGCAAGAAACTTTACCAAATGAGGGAAAAGTGTTCTACACAGAAAAATATAAAAACAAGTATTGAACTAAATTTTCATTGTGAAGTTTCTTTCTTTCTTATGATTCCCAAGTTTCCTAATAATAGTTGGAGTTATAACTCAACAAGATTATAAGAGTAGTCCTTATTTACTATCTTATACCCTAAATCTATATCTATACATGGTACACTATTCAATCTACTGGATTGAAAGAACTCATGTGCAATGGCTCTAACATCAAATGCAATTAGTGGATCATTAACTATATCTATGGTCATCCTACTCTTGTCGCACATTGCCCTTGTATTATTTTCAATTGCCAATTTTGCATCACTCCTCATAGTCTTTTCTCTATCTAGGGTAGGATACCTTGTTACCCTTCAAATAATTCTCTTTGTAGTTTTTATAGGGTTGTCTTTGAACCATATAGAGATATCATGTATTTTGTTGTGAACTATCTTAATCTACTCTAGCTAGAATAGCTAGGAAAATATAGGGTACATGTTAACCCCTTTCTCTCTACAATTTTTCTTTCCTCTGTCACAACTCTATTTTTACACAATTCTCAATATAGGTCTCTAATTTCCATCTATACTATACTCCCTACCTTAAAAGAGTAGCAACACCTTACATCTTGTATCATTAAAACTTGTGATGGTATCATAGATAACATACCAGATAGGTCTCCTTTATATGTAATGTCAGAAATTTCTTGAAAATGTGTTTCTTTAATCTCATTACTAATCAATTGAATATACAAAACTTCCTTTCCTTTCTTAACCATAGCAGTAGAAGAGCTCGATATCATAACAACTATCTAGGTTTTGCATAAATTCAAATAGTGTAGTTAGTACATGATAAATACCTTGAGAAATATATTGTTTGGTCACAAGTAGCAGTTGAATTCAGTATGGAAATTCTTGAATCAATTTTTTCAATTCATCTTATGCTCTTTGTGATCTCTTCAATCTCAAATGAGTTGAAAATTGACCATATAGCCCTCAAAACTTCATAATAAATTCTTAGTGCTTACATAGTTGTAAGCTTGGCTCCAATATAAGTTTTAACTCACTCAACTTCCATATAATTCCTAGCATGCTCAATAACCATAGTGATCTGAAACAAAAATATCACCTTCAATAGCTTGCCAACAACTAAACTTTCACTTGGCAAAAATTGTTAAACTTTTCATGCTCAACAGTAACATGAAAACCCATAGATTTCTTCTAAGTTCTAACCAATGCTTTGCAACTTACGTCATGCATATATAATCTTATCAAAAATTAGTCCTTGGAAATGATGTATAATTGAACTTTAAAATATTAGTCCCACATGTACTACTCGATTGTCTAGTTAGGGTTGGTGTGATCACCTAATCCATTGGTTGATGTGATCCCATCTAAACCTAATGTGCTATAATCTTCTTTTTTCTTCCATGTCTTTTTCATCTACACTTTGACTTCTTCAGCATCAAACTTTCCTTTTCCTTTATTGAATTCACTTCTAGGTGCTCTTGATCTTGTTGGACAATTTCTACAAATGTGACAAGTCTTTAAATAGTTAAAACATGTAGATTGACTCAACCATCTATTGTAGTCACTTCTTGAATGTGTTCTAATACTATTTTCTACAACATGTCCATACTCTTGACAATAGTGAAAACTATATCTTGTATTGTAATCCTAATTGTAGGATATGTCAGTATGGCTTACCTTAGTTTACTTTTTTGGTGACTAGTTAGGCTTGGACCTGCACTCATATGCTTTATATCCATACTTCTTATAGTTGTAGTAGTAACCTTCAAATATTTGTGTGCTTGATGTCTTGGTATTGCATTCATGTGCCTGATATCCTTGTTTGTTGCACTTATAATAGTTACCCATGAATTTCATCTTAGAGTTCTAATTTACATTGTTTATCCTAAAAAAATTTGATGTATGACCTATCTTTCCACAATTATGACAAGTAGGTTTGTATTTCTTAACTTAGTTTCTTCTTTGTTCATCACTTTTAGATGATTCTCCTTCTTTAGTGCTAGTGTAACCCAATCAAGTAGTATCACCATTAGATCTAGGAGATCATATCAATTGATCAAAATACTTGATGGCTTCACTAGGTCTATTAAATCTTTCAAAAAAGTCTTTTCCTCTTTTAAGATCATTTCTTAGTTGTTCATTTTGCAACTTCAGTGTTGTGATCTCAATATCCTTTTGATTCAATTGATGATTGGTAATCATCATTTGATTCATTCTTTCTAGCTACATGTGAGAAATTCTATTCAACTATGATGTCTTCTCTTCAAGTCTATTGCTCAATATCCTTTTTCCATCTTCAATTATGATGTCTTGGACTTCTCTTTCTATCTTAAGATTTTTGACCTCTTTATTTAGGCCACCATTATTTTTCATTAGATTTGCAACTACTGCATTAAATTACACTTGTGTTACCATTTGCAAACAATTTAGTAGTGTCATCCTCTTGGTATTTTTTGTCATTCTCTCCAATGGCTATCTCTTTCCTTCTCTTCAATGAGTGCTTCAACTCATCTCTTGCTTCATTCAAAGTATGTAGGGTAAGTTGGATTTTAATCTTCTAATTCTCAATAGTCTTCCCCAACTTGATGACTTCCATCTTCAACATCTTTCCTCAAAACTACAAAGCTTTCCTTTCCAAAGAAAAAAGATTTTATACAAATTGTCAAAAATACAATACAGAAAGTAAACTATAGGGGGGCATGAATCAGCCCTTCAAAAATTTAACCAAAAAATTATTCACCACACATCCACCTCATATCAATTACTCAACCATGGGTCCTACATGAGCACACAGTTGTTGTTGAAGTGGTGTGTTAAAGACACTACTAGTTTATTTACCCTCTTATTAAAAAATCAAAATATATTTTTCCAATAAACCATTTCAGATAAATATTTTAGTTATTCCTCATATTGACACACCTAGAAGTAGTAGAAACAATGAATATTTTATATATTTGACTTATTACTATTGTTAATCAATCTATCATCAACTAGGTCATATGAATGACACTTTCTAAAAATGCATATACCCCCACAATGGTCTTGTCAATATCTACAACTTTCTTGTCTAGTGCATTGCATGAGATATGTTATTGATTTATGATAAATCAACATAGCACATCCCTCTTTCCCAAGTTAATCAATCCTTTGCAACTTTACATGGCTTTCATATTCTATTAAATACCATCTCTTCCATTAGAAGGGTTGAGTATTCATCTGCCAATCAGTGATTGCAACACTGAATCAATTTTGTTGTCAATTTATACTAGGACATCTACACCCACATTTGATTTGTGCTTTATCATACACATCTATTTGTATTTAGCTAGCAATATATCTTCTCAACTTGCAATTTTTTCAATTTTCTCTATTGTTCAAATCCCATACTAGAGGACTGTCCCAGATGCTAAGCATTCATGACCCCCTCAAGAACACCCATTTAGAGGTTTGATCTCTAACTTATGCACCTTTGGTGTATTCCTTATCTCTCCAAAATCATATCATTCATCTCCATGTTGAACTAGGTTATATCCTAATGGTGGTGACTAAACTCTCATGCATAGTGACTTCCATATTATGAAGGAGACTCAATTTGTTTCTAATCCCAAGTCAATGGGAAATGTATATTTAGGGTACTCTCTATTGATCTTCTCAATGATCATATGCCACTTTGGAATCATGGGCTATTTGTGGTATTCAACAAAGCCACATCTAATAATATTTGATTTTGAGGTACATTAAATTCAATGGATATCTCCTATTTATTGGTGACTTCCCATTTTTCTTTGGCATAATGCAACCATTTAGATGTTCCAAATATACCACTACTCAATAATAGATGCACCACTTTCTCATTAAAATTCTTTCCCCTAGCTCAAAATTCCATAATTTTCTAATTGAAAATTAAAACACTTTAAAACAATCTCAAAGAAATAATTTGGGTCCAAATCAAAATAGATCAACTAAAGACCTAATTGTGCTAACAATTTTAGGAATAATATTACGTGCCAACACACTAGAGCCACTTTGATATAATGGAGTTAGAAATTTTGCATATTCTTCACATTCATCTTGAAAAATACTAGACTCTTTTTGTTGTTATAGAATATGTGAATTCACCTTATCCACTTTAAATTTTAGATCTCTTGCACTCATATTGACTGTACCTCCCATACAAATCTAGCATACCTCATTTTGTAATAGGTATGAGAGACATGCAAAAGGTTAGTGAGTTTTAATTGAATTCTTGTAGAGGGAAATTAGAATAATTCATTTTATTTCAAGTCTCTATAACAAGAAAACTAAGAAAAGATTTCAAAAATGGAGGTATTTAGCTTTAACATCAATCATATTATCATAATTCACAACTTCTTTCTAGACCTAGGTTTTTTTAAATGATGAAAAGGATCATTACATATTATCCCATGAGAAAACTTTATATGATAGTTTTTTAGGCATGGCTATTGCAAAAGTGGACCAACCTCGAGATGTAAGCTTTGAAATCTCTTTGGCATGTTCAATGTCTTTCTCTATTGTTCATCATGTGTATAAGACCACATTCCCATTTATTCTAGAAAGATGATATGTGTATGTTTAACTATTTTAAATTATCATAAACATTAAATCTATTCAAGATATCATTCATCTCTTCACATCATCTTAGCCATTTGATGAAATAAGTCAAACCCATGATGGGGTATGACTCTAAATACTTTCATTTTCCAACAATTGATTTCTAAACTGTTCTTAGGAAACATCCACTTACTTATTAAATCTGAGTTTTATCACTTACTAAACATTTCAAACTTTTTTTTTTTTACCATCTCATAGAAGTATTATTGTTACGATGGAAGGCCTCAAATCTGGATTAAAAAACTTAAAAAATCAAACCATTGGGAGAAGAAACTTGGTAAACCTAATGTATTGTCCACATACTCTATGTTTAATATTTTGTCTCATGACAAGATTTGGATCAAAATATATTATCGTTTCAAGTTCACTCTCTAAAAAAATATTGTGCAAATGACTTTTTAGAAACAAGCAATCTCATTTGGATTTGGCTTTAGAAACAAGTCAAATAGTCAATTAAGGAGATGAAACAAGGGGAACCCATTCTTTCTCATATGGGGAATACATGGGTTCATTTTTGGCTCATGATGAATCAAGGGGAAGATTCAAAACATGTTCAAAGTTGGCCTTTGGGAATTGTAGGACTGAACAACCTGTCATAATAAAAGTTTTTGCAAACAAAATGGACCCTTTGTCAAGATTTGAAAATCGGAACACTTAAAATATTTTCAGTCTAGAACACATTGAAATAATCAATTTGGTACAATATATCATGGTTTTAACGTTATAGCATCCTGAATAGGGCTACCAATTAGTCTGCACTTTCAATTACGTAGTAAAACTTTAGAATTTACATTTCACATTCAAAACCTAGTCAAATAGATTCATGATAGCCTCAAATATGAAACATAGCATATCTCTAACCCATATAATGTAATTAAAAATTATTTTCTTAATAGGGTCAACTAGGTCAAAATTTTAGCAGGTCAAATAGAACCACCCATAATTTTGGATATTACGCATTAGCTTGACAACAATAAACAACCAACTTTGATGGATTAAAAACCTCTTCAAAACATATCAAAATGACTTGAAAGTTTAAAAATAGGCTCTTTGATATGCATTCAAAATGGTCCCAAAGTGGTGAGACTTGAAACTTTATTGGGTGGAAGATATTCAAATGCAAACATAGCTTCTGACTTGTGTTGGACACCTAGGCAAAAATGCAGATTTCACAAATGTTCAATAAGACACTTCACTGAATGATTTAGAATGTCAATTTATCATCATGAAACACATGCATATGTTTAATGGAAGGTGTGTAACATTTAAAACCCATTATAGGCCAAAAATTATAGTTAATTTTAAGTTTACCCTATGGAGGGATACTCCACTTCCCCACCCTATTTATCTTTCACAAGGGATGTCTACACATCATTATTAGTAGCTTTCCATGTAAGGGGGAAATATTCAAACAATTATTGAAAATATCCTCCCCCAGTTCCATGGCCTCAAAAGTGTTACAATTTTTAGAAATAGTTTCCCCCAAAGAATGGAGAATTTTGTACCATAAGTGAGGAACCTCCAAAAATTCATCCTTAAAGATACGATGGTTCCTTTCCAACCAGATATGCCAAATAATAAAGGAGGGTCCAAGAGTCTGAGAAACTTGAATAAATGAAGTCTTAATAGGAGCCTTACTCCAATGAGGAAAGAATTTTTCTAGTAAGGAAACATGCCAATAAGATTCATTCAACACATTCCACCAAGAGTGCCAAATATGTCTAGTGAAAGAGCATAGGAAAAAAGAAATGAGAGATATTTTATTCACTAGTCTAGTATAGAACACACATTGAGGGTCCTTGGAATCCATGCTTGCATAAATTATCCTATGTAAGACATAAGCTATGGACCACTAACCACATAAAATAAATTCCATTTGGGCCAAGAAAACTTGTACCAAACTTGCTTCCACCAAGGCATCTGAATGCGCCCCAACATCTACCAAAGAAGCTCAACATATCCTGCAAATATTGAAAATTTTCCAAAAAAATCTTTGCTGTCCCAAGAAAGAACATCATTACCCACCAAAGTAGTATAATCATGTGATTGTAAAATTTAAAACAAGTCCTTCCTATCCTCCTTAGATCCTCCTGAAGGCCATTTGGAAGGGTGTTTCCAACGAAAGAAAGGAGCCAAACCTCTAATACAACCTATCTTATAAAAATCAACTATGTCCCAACAAAAAACACTAAAATTTTGATAGAGGGCATGTATCTGAGGATGACTGGTAAGAAGAGGAGGGTGCCCATCGAAAGAGTCAAGCCAAAATTAAGCTTGTGATCTCGAATGACAAATCCAAAAGAGACCATCTTTAACCAACAAAGCTCCAAACTTTAGTGTATTCCAAATCATGGATCCTCTCCCTTCTAGAGGAAAGTGGTGAACATCAACCACATCAATATCTAGAAAATACTTATGGGTGAGAATTCAAGCCCAAAGTTGATGTTGGTTAGTACACCAATACTAATAAATTTTTGTAGTGAGAACTTGTCCATTTAAAATAGCTAATTGTAAGCCAAGGCCACCCTCCTTTTGAGGTCTACACATTGTTTCCCATTTAACCATACTCCATTTATAATTTGAAAGGTTTCCACTCCAAAGGAATTGATGGGACAGAGCATCAAATTCCTAAAGAAAATACATAGGACTAGCCTAAACAAAACACATGTAAATAGGAAGGGCTTGAATAATTAATTTTACTAGATTTAGGTGAGCAGTATTTGATAGCCATTGATGAGTCTATTGATTAACCTTTTGATGTACTTTATCAAGCAAAACTTGCCAAGAAGATCTAGGATATCTACCAATAGTAAGAGGAATATCCAAAATAACAAAGGGAAGAGACCTAATTAGAAACCTCAAAATAGTAGTAATGCACCTCTGAATAGCCAAGGGATTGTTGAAGAAAAAATGAAAGATTTTTCTCATTAAAATTTTGTCCTAAAGCTACAAGATACACATCCAAAGCATGCCTAAAAGAAGAAACTTCCCAAAGATACGCATGTCCCATAAATGAAGTATCATCCACAAACTAAAGATGCAAAATAGGAGGCAAGCTAGCATCACATTTCTACGCATGAATGATACCCTGGTGAGTATGAACCTTAATAATGTGGCCGAAACCCTCAACTAGAATGATAAAGAGATAAGGTGAAATATGATCCCCTTAGTGAAGTCCTCTAGAGGCACCAAAGGTCTCTAAAGGAAAACCATTCACTAGAATAGAAATAGAAGCTGAAGTAACACAACTCATAGTCTAATTCACCCACTATTGTCATAAGCCTTAGTCATATCCAACTTAATGAACATAGCTCACTATTTTGATGTATGCATAGAATGAATAACTTTAGAAGCAATAACAATTCCATCAATAATTTTCTTACTAGCCACAAAACCACCTTCTTCCTTTAAAATCACAACTTGAAGGGATATCTTGAGTCTGTTAGCAATCAATTTGGTGATAATTTTGTACAAAACATTAAAAAGAGAAATGAGATGAAAGGAGTCAAGATTGTTAGAACCTTTTTTCTTATGGATAAGAGTCAGTAAGTAAAGCTCAATGCATGAAGCATTTTCTTATTCTAAAGGGATTCCTTAACCACCACCAGGAATTTGAAAGTGTGTAGTAGAATTATAGAGTTTATTAATGTGTTAGATAAAAAAAATGATTGCCTTGCTGATATTAAATATTGGGTTGATAGGATTAATAAAATTATGGCAAATTTTTTTTGGTTCATACAAACCTTTAATGAGAAAATATCAATTTTGATACAGTCATACCTAGACTAGGTTGTAGAGATTTAAAAAAGGATGGAAAATAGATAAATCATAAGCCTAGGTTGGTGAACCTTGCAAAGGAAGGAATGATATATTATGGCTAGAAGTGTAAATATACAACCCATCCCTTTATACAAGAGGGAACTCTCAAAAAGCCCTCCCTTAGCACCAACTACTAAAAGGAAGAAGTTAGAACAATGTTTTCATCTAGAGCTAAGGAGTATGCCCACTCATAGACCCCCATTCATATTGATAATGCATATTCCTTGAGGGAATAGCTAAATAAAAGTGGAGGCCAAGGTGACATTGTGATAACTGTAGTACAAGTGGAGGAAGGAGAACCTCAAGAGCCTCCAATACCACTCCAAGCCCTCACTATAGAAGATTTTAGAGGAAAAGAGATTGATCTTGTTATGGAGCAAGAAACAAGAAAATTTTTGGATGATGATTTTTTGGTAAAGTTTAGGTCTTTATCTAGTTTTTATGGAGGAATAACGTTACAAATTTTGAGGCAAAATATAAGAAAATAAAAGTAGAGCTACCTACTAGACAAGATATGTCATTAAGGATAAGGTTAAGGTTAACATTATGCAAGAGTTAAAAAAAATAACCCCTATCGTGGGAAAATAGTTATTGATTGATTTAGGAGTCATGATACTACCAAGATGGGACATTACTAATGCAATGATCTTTGATGCAGTGTAGAAGGAAAATGAAATAAAATTCAGGACTAAAGAATAGATAAAGAAATCCCATTATGTGTTAAAGGATAGTGATGACCATAAAGCCTTGGTAATTTAGTCCATTCAAAAGAGAAATATGTCAAGGGATCAATAAATTTTAAATTTTGAACACATTGAGAGCTTGATGGTCCTTAGAGTGGAAGAGGTGGATAGGGAATGGGTAGCCCAAATGAATAAGGATGTAGCATATTTTGGGGTAGTAGTAGCTTCCAAAGATATGAATAAGTTCTTGAAGCTGAATGAGAAGTTTGAGAAGGCTTTGGAGGCTTATGATGAAAGAGGAAGAAAAATCTATCAATTAGAGAACACAATTGCAAATATGCAGAAACAATTTGGAAAAAGGAAAAGGGGAAGGAAATCCAGTCAACTTAGAATCGTAGCTTCCCCTATGCCACTATCATCATTTAGTCCTACTATGGAAATTACTAGCACACCTTAGAAATCAAAATTATACACACTTGATGAGCTAAATGAGTAAAAAGAAAAGATATGCTAACTACGTGAAGTTTGGCATCCAGTATGAAGACAAAATTACATATACAATTTTTTTTTGGTAGATAGAGTCAATTGGCCCCTTTTTTACTTAGAATTGTCGAGGTTGGTGGATAAATATAAAGAGTTAAATACTAATGAAGCCACCTTAAGAAAAATCTTGAATAAGTGTATCAACAAGGATGATTTCATCACCACTCTGTGTTGTTTTGTTATTGAGAATTCTCATCATCAAGTTGAGAAAATCTTTGATAAAGCACATAATCTACTAAATTTTGACCATAACAGAGATATATTGTAGAGAAAATTGAAATTCTTTTCTCAAAATATATTAAGCAAAGATTTTGATGTCTTTCCTCATGTTTTAAATGGTCTAGGTTGTATAAAAGACAAGGAAGAATGGGGAAATGAGTGAAGTTGTATATAAATAAAGTTACATCTAATTCTTTGATTCTTTTCATATAGATTTTTTTGAAATAAAAAAGTTAGGAAAAGATATTTTAAGGAGAAAGAATGAAATATTAAATTTTAATAAGTGAGATGAGATAGTTTTCATTAAGCTAATGGTAGATCATTCTTCAACAACACAATTGTTGTAGAAGGAAGCTAAAGAGAAGGCTGTGGACAAGGCAACAACCATAGAGGAAACATAGTTGGTTTATGAAGTTGTCAAAAAAGATGATAGAAAAAGATATCAACAAATTACAACAGTTGATATAGCCACCCAAACTAATGATTTGGCAGATAATGAACAACTTACAATGGATATCAGAATGCCAGAGCTTGGAAGAAAAGAAGATAAAGTGGTCCCACAACTTGAGGAACAACAAAAATAGGAAGTGAAATCATCAGGTATAGTGGATGTGCAAGAAACTATCGCAATAGAATCAACCCCACCACAAAGTGACAAATAGAAGGAGCACTATGTTACAAAGAAAAATATCAACAATTTTATTTCTTCTTTTCTAAGGTCCGATAGGGAAATTTTTTTCCTTTTTTAATACACTTTTTTTTTTAGGACAGGCTTCCTTTTTTCTATAAGATTGAAGCTTCTTGCAACTTACATTATATAAGTGAGTTTGCAAGGCTAGAGGAGGGTCTAAATTTCTTTGTTGCATAAGTCTTTGTGCTACACCCTTAATATTTGTGTATATAGGGTTATGAATAATCAACTTGTGGTTATCTTAGTCCTTAATTAAGTCATGTTTTCATTATTATATTATTATTTAGGTAAGTATGTCAGCCTAGGTATTATGTAGGGTTGTGTCTATTCAACCTAAGCATAATTAGGTATATATCAGAGGTTGTGAGTCTTATTTCAACATCATTTTGTGAAGTGTGTTCTCATTGGATATATTTGGAGGTTTTCCCCTCAAAGTGGCCTATTAGTCTCATTTATTATCAAGTATTTATATAATATTTTATATTATTTCTTCTATTGTGCAAGTTATTTCATTACAAGTAGTATCAGAGCATGATCTTGGCACCATAGATGCAAGATTTTCTCTCAATATTTGGGTGATTTTGGGAAGAGAAAAAGTTTTAGATTTTAACAATTTTCTCAAATATTTTTAAAGGGCTCTTGAAGACCATATTGAAGAAGCTATAGTCCAAAATTTAAAGGAATTAGTGAAAATTTGAGAAAATTATTATAGAATTACTATTTCTACACAATTTATTGAGATCTTCATATCTCTCACATCTTGCCAAATTGGAGTATAACTTGTATTTGGTTTTTGAATACATAGTAGAGGAGCCTAAATTTAAAAGCTTGTATAAATTGCAAAAAATAAAATAAAATCAAGATATTGTAAAATTGGAAAATTCTCTCTTAAAGCATCAAATTTGCTAATCTTTTGGGGATTTTTTCCAAGTAAGGGTATCTTGTTCCTAGTAAGTTAAGGGAAAAAAAATTAGAGGACTTACATTTCATGTATGTGATTTATTTTAAAAAATTGGTTTCCATCATTATGGGGCCTTCAACAAGAGGCAAAAAGAATACTACCACATTGGGGAAATCCTTTGATCAAGATTGGGAAGCAATAAAGGATAGCAATCCCAATGAGAAACTTAGTAAGTTCAAGGAAGAGGTTAAGAGAGATATGTATGATCTATGAGGAGATATGTTAGATATACAAAGCAGGTTAAGCACCTATATGAATGAAATAAGGAAGGAGCTCTAAAGTAATCAAGGTGAAACTTTCAAGTTGACTAATATTGATACAAATTTTGTTAATCCTATAGGATCTAGGAATAATTTTCCAAAGCTATATTTTTGCAAATTTAATGGCAAGGATCCTCTAACATGCAAAAATCATATTGAGATTTTTTTTAAGTACATCAAATCCCATATGGACAAAAGGTCACAATGGATTCCTTATATCTAGAACCAAATCAATTCATTTGGTATCGTTGGCTTTGTAGTCATAGGGGGAAAAATGGTCTCACTATATCATGGGAAATTTGTATAGAAGTCCAAGCACAATATTGCAATAGTATGACTGAAAATTTCTTTATCTAACTTGCTAAGCTTCAACAAACAAGATCTATTAAGGAATATAATCAAAAATTCCAAAATATATCCTTAAGAGTGGATATAATTATAGAGGAGAACTTGAATGTTTAATTCATGGGTGGTCTCAAGGATCACATTCAACATGAGGTATACATGTTTTGTCCTATCTTAGTAAATGAGTCTTTTATATTGGTACAAAGGGTAGAGGAGAAGTTCTTGATACCAAGAAAGAAAGGGGCTAATGTGACAATGAAAAAATGATATTCAACACTAATATAGGAGCATCCTAGGTTTTCTTTTAATCCTAAACTTTTTATCTTTCTTCTAGTTGCTACTGTGTTCTAGTTTCTACAAAGTTATCCTTCATTTGCCCAGTTCTTAGTGGGTGCCGAGTACTTAGAAGATGTTGAGCTTCCTAGTTGATGTCAATTTCATAGTTATTGCCAAGTGTTCTTTGGTTACCAAGTCAAATTTTAGTTGTTGAGTTCGTGTGATTTTTGAGTGATCCTTGGTTGTTGAGTGTACATTTGGATACCAAGTGTCAGAATTTCATGGAGCATTTCTTTTCTAAGTTGTCTATGTCTAGTTCTAGTTTGGGCTGATGCTGCACATATTTAATTTTGATATTGGTAGTTAATATTTGATGTGAGCCAACTTCTGGTTGTGCATGCATTTAATGTAAGGTATAATTTTGTGATAAGTTAACTTGTGGCTACACAAGTATTTAAGGAGGTCTAAGATTTAGTTTTAGGCAAAAGGGTGATGATGTAAGAAAGTTGGAAGCATATGTGTCTAGAATCCAAATTCAACATTGGATTGTGGAGTTGTATGTATTTTGTATTTGGTAATAACCCAAAAGGCCTTATAGCTAGGCATGTATATAGATTATTTGATAAATCAATTAGTGTTTTCTCTTGTCCTCATAGAGTTTTTGTTCTTTGTGGTGTGTTTCCTCTATGAGAACTCTTACAAGGTGGTTTAGATCTCTAGGTGTGCCTTTGGCACTAGTTATTCTCATTACTCCTTATGTCAAGTGGTATTAGACCTCAAGGTTCATCTTTATGAAGTTTGGATTTTATGGAACCCTATGTGAATTTAGTTGCAGGTTTGTAAATCTATGGATTTGACCTATATCTTGTAGAGGATTACGATCTTGTGGGAATCTAATTTGTAAAGATGCTTTGAGGTAGAGAAAATGTTGATAATGCAACATTAGATGCATTAAGACAAATTGTAGCTTGATTAGATGTTATAGAGCTAACCCAAAGGAGAGGAGCACATCTTGATTATGTGAGTGATGATGAAGAAATAACATCAAACCCTAATTCAAAACCTAAAGAAGATCAAGATGAAGTGAGGTTGTTTAGAGTATTGTCTAGAGAAAATTCAAAACCTATTGTAGAAGTTGTTTCCTATAATGGAAAATTGTATACCAATGTTATATTAGATTGGATTTGTGAAATGGAGAATTTAATTGAGTATGAAAATACTCTTGATAATAAGAAGGTGAAAATTGTAGTTATAAATTTGAAAGGACACACTTCACTATGGCGGGAACATTTGCAAATTGATAAACAAAGGAGAGGAAAGAAGAGGATTAGAACTTGGTTGAAGATGGTGAATAAGGTAGACAAAAAAATCCTTCCTACTGATTACCAAGTTAGATTGTTCAGAAAGATGCAAAATTTGAGGCAAATAAACATGATTGCGAAGGAGTAAATTGAGGAATTCTATAGATTCGACATCAGATCTGATCATGTGGATGATTCAATGCTAAGAAAATTGCAAGGTACATAAATGGATTAATATTTGGAATTCAGGATTAAATTAGTTTTTTAAAATTGGAAAGTGTGGAAGAAGCATACCAATATGGCTTGAAATTTGTGGAGATCTTGACAAAGAGACATGAGCAAAGACCGAGACATAGAGGTGGTAGATTCTAGAGAGGTAGAGGTAGATCTTATGAAGAAGGTGGAAGATCTAACAAGTATGTGCAAGATAAGGGTAAATCTGAATGAAAGAATGATGAAAAAGTCAAGACCAAGTACTAGTTCTTACTGAGGAAGAGGTAATTCTTTTTCTAGAAGGGGTTTTCATGATAATTGTTTTCGATGTGGTAAACAAGGGCATATATCCTTTGAATGTAGATCTTCTAAAAGTAGGCACGGTAATAGAAATGATTTGTTTCAAGGAGAAAATTTGATAGTAAGAAGGACCTTATGTAATAAGAGAAGCGATGAGGAACATATCTTAATGAGAAGTCTTTTTAGGAAAAGATGTAAGATGGCTAGAAAATGTTGCAAAGTGATAATTGATAGTGAAAGTTCTACATATTTGACATCAAAAGAGTTCATGAAAAAGTTGCAATTGCAAAGGCTAAAGCATCCTAAGCTCTATCATGGTTCATGGATCAAAGATGAGTATAAGATATTGCTAGGTGACAAAAGCCTTGTGAAGTTCAAGATTGGAAATTATTTTGATGAATTTTTGTGTGATATTATACCTATGAATTATTCTCATATTTTTTTGGGTAGACCATGGCAATATGATAGATATGCTATACATGATAGAAGATTGAATCGATATACCCTTTGGATGAATGAGAAGAATCAAATATTATTACCTTTGATTGAAATTTTAGATGAGATTAATTGTACTACTATGAGAATTTGCATGGTTAATGAGAAATAATTTGAAAGTGAAATGAAAAAGAATCAAGTGTGTTTTGTTATAATTCCAAGAAAACTAAGTTTTGTCAATAGTAATTGAGCGCCAGAAAATAGTGTTAACTGAGTGCGAGTTAGTGGTGACTAAGTGATAGCTAATAGCATTGATTGAGTAACAAAAGAAATTATAGAATTGTTGGATGAGTATAAATAGATAGTTGCAAATGATATACTTGATGGTTTACCTCCAATAAGAAGTATAAGTCATTGTATGGATCTTATTCCTAGAGCTAGTTTTCTGAACAAAGCACCTCATAGATTGATACCTATAGAGAATGAAGAACTTAATAGACAAGTGCATGAGTTATTGGAGAAAGGTTTGATCAAAGAAAAATTGAGTCCATGTGTTGTACCTATTATATTGGTGCATAAAAAGAATGAAGAATGGAGAATGTGTACTAATTCCAAAGCTATTAACAAGATCACAGTGAAACATAGGTTTCCTATGCCAAGGATGGATGACATAATGGATTATTTGAGTGGAGAAGGCATGTTACAAAGATTTATTTGAAGAGTTGTTATCATAATATTAGAATTAGAGAAAGTAATGAATGGAAAACTACTTTCAATACAAAAGATGGTTTGTATGAATTGTTGGTTATTCTATTTGGTTTGACTAATGCACCTAGTCATGAGGTTGATACATGAAGTTCTAAAAATATTTTTGGGTAAGTTTGTGATTTTTTATTTGGATGACATTTTGATATTCAGTAAGACTAAGGAGGAACATTTTGAGCATGTTAGACAAGTATTGTAGAGATTGAAAGATGAGAGGTTGATGATTAATTTGAAGAAGTGTTATTTTATGCAAGAAGAGATTGTATATTTGGGATTTGTTATTTTAGCTAATTGTTTGAAGATAGATCCTAAGAAGGTTAAAGAAATTTTGGAATGCCCTACACTAGATAATGTGGGTGAGGTAAGACCATTCCATGGTTTGGCTGGTTTCTACAAAAAGTATATAAGGAATTTCAGTTATGTTTGTAATACTATGAATGAGATAATGAGAGGAGATAAAATAGAATTCAAGTGAACACATGGAGCTGATAAGAGTTTGGGACTTTGAAAGAAAAGGTTGTTGAGTTACCTATATTGGATTTACCTAATTTCAATAAGGTATTTCAAGTTGAGTGTGATGTAAGTGGTAGTGCAATAAGAGTTGTACCAAGTTAAGAAGGTAAACCTATTGCTTTATTTAGTGAAAAGTTAAATGATGCTAAAAGGAAGTATTTTGTGTATGAACAAGAATTTTATGCTATTGTTGAAGCCTTGAAGAAGTGGATGTTGAAATTACAATCAATTTCTTTATAATTGATACACACTTATTCAAATAGATAGTATCTACTAAGCTTATTGTATAGTTAATAGGATTAACTAAGCATTTTAGACTATACTGAGTTCTATAGTTTATCGAGTTGAAGGAAAAATCATTAAGTTTGTGCTATGTAGTTTCTACCATAATGGTGATTAGGAGTGTAAATCGAGCTTCTTAATGTTTACCAAGTCACTTAGTGCAAACCAAGTTGTGTAGTGCTTACCAAGTTCATAGTTATAGTGATGTGAATCTAGCTTTAATTGAGCTACTCAATGTTAACCAAGTGATTCTATTTATATTGAGCTCATATATGCAATGTGATTCAAGTGATTTAGTTTATATGTCAAGTTTCATATTATTTACTAAGTCACCAGCGCAAACCAAGTTAAGACCACTTGAAAGTGATTAGTATGCACCAAGATTCTATGTCTACCAAATACATGATGATTCTAGGCATTGGCAGTAGATGTTGAGTACTAGAACCTCACCATGTTGGTCTTCAATACCCGAGTTCTTGTAGTTGGACTGACTTTGTGTATTTTGTGTAAACATGTATTGTAGTTGACTTTGTTGATTTGTAGATTGGATTGGTATATATATAATGTATTATATCACATCCAATGGTATGAATAATATGACAAGAAGGATAATGAGAATTTTAAGAGAAGTATGAAGTAAGAAGGTTATAATAGTATAAGGAGAAAAAAAGATTTATCTATTAGAGCAAGGTAATCATTAAACTCAAAGGAATCAAATTCAACAAACCAAGTTGTAGATCAAAGATCAGCTACTGTTTCATCCTAATAGGTGGATTAGTTAAATCCTTACACAAGATAGACAAGTAACAATCTTTCATAAATCTATTTACTAGGTCTATACTACATTGTATGCTTGTAAATCCTTTTTTAAGGTGGACCTAGTAGTCTTTATTGCTCCTAAAAGGGTAGATCATCTAAAGTGATCATTATAAGCCTTAATAGGCCAACTTTATATTGTAGTACTAAAGCATGTAGGTAGCATCCCCACCCTAGTTATACTTTCTATTTGGAAGGTATTTGTGTAACCAAATTGTGTGTCAAAAGTGTTAAGAATATTTTAATGATTTCAATTTTCATGCATGCATTTAGATCAGAATATATGCAAAATATTAATTGATAAAATAAAGGATTGAATTTTATTAGTTACTGATTCAACCCTGTCATCAAGTAACTTATCCTATCATATATATTTCCAAAAATTGGTATCAGAGCTTTGTGATTCTCAGGAAAGAAGTTCAACAATTTGATCAAAGATTAGAGGTTCTGGAGGTATTTAGACTTGACAAGGCTATTGACAATGAAAAGTTGAATCTAGAATTGGTTATTGGATAACTCAAGAAACAAAAGGAGTAACTCTCTCAATCCTTGAAAAGATGAAAAGATCTTGTAGAACAAATAAATGACCAGCTCTACATTGAAGAAATAATTCAAGACATCCATTCATAAAGCAATTCAAATAATGTATATGAGGCAATCAAAGATCTGTTAGAAAAGAATGGTACACTTCTAGAAGAAGTAAGAAACCTAAGAAGAGAAAAAGAAGTTTATTTATTTAGATAGTGTGAATTCATGGAAGAGAAAAATAAGATAAAAGAAGAGATATAAGGAAAAGAAAATGAAATTTAGCACCTATCCCTTTAGCAAGTAGACTTCATTAATCAACTTACCAATGCAAATGAAGAAATTATGAAGCTAAGATCAGAGAATGAAAGAATTCAAAATGATCTAAACACTAAAAGGGAGACCAAAGAAAGGATGATGAAATCTCAAGTAGATATGATTCAATTAAATGAAGAAATCCAATATAAATAGAAAGGAAAAGCAAAAAATTGTTATATAGAAGAAGGTGAATCAACCAAGCAAGGACCTCAAAAGAATCAAAGACCTACTTGTAATCACTATGGTAAGTTAGGCCATACATCAAAAAAATGTTGGAGCAATGGAAAAGCTAAATTCAATGGAAAATTCTACAATTGCAATAAGCATGCTCATAGAGCTAATGAATGCAAAGAGAAACCTAAGTTTGAAGGCAAATGTCACAAATAAAAGAAATATGGGCATGAATCTTATGAATGTAAACCTAAGATATTGAACCTTGTAGAATAGATTATAAAAGCTATATTTGGTTGGGACTATAAAACTTGGTGTAGATTTCATTATTGTGGAGAATATAGACATATTGGAATGAATAACATAAAATATCAAATGAGGACAAGAGACACCACCAGAAGATGTTTTATTTGTATAGAACCTAGTCATCTTACCAAGAACTATATGAATATTGGTAGAATTGAAGATGAAAGGAAATACAAGGCTAATAACATCAAAAAGTATATGGGATAGCAATGAGCTCCAAAATCTTCTGAGAATGCAAGTTTGCATAATGATGATCATGTCACTCAAGAATTTCCACTTGATCTCCCACAAGGAGAATTGAAACTAAGATTCTGAAGCAAACATCTTACATCAGTTCTAGTTAGTAGAATGAAAGATCTATATCAAATTTTAAGATGCATAGGGTACACCAAGTGTTGAAGAAAATGCCAGTCATTACCAAGCAAGGTCGGGTTGCAAGACCCTGCCGAGCTAGGTCAAGAGTCGCTAAAATTATTGTGTACACTGAATCATAGATGACTTTGTTGAGAATTTAATGCAAATGAAGTGGAAGACAATCTATCATCAACCAAGTGATTGCACTATTCTTTTATGAACAAAAGGAAAAATTTGATGAAAAGGGAGAAATGGAATTCATTTTTCACCATGAATTTTAAAGACATATCTATGCAAAGAGAATTTTAGTGCATCTAAGGTATTTGTGCAAACTACTATTGAAGATTTTTGTGTCTTTACAAACCCTATAAGGAAAATGACATCCTCTAGGAACAAGGCTAATAAAGGGTCAAAGATGCTAGATTGAGGCATGGAATAGAAGGCATTAGACTTTAAGCTTAGTCCAGTGGTTTCTAAATCCCTAGTTCCAACTAGAGCACAATCTCAAATTCTATCAATACTACTATTGATTAATGATATTTTTTCACATTTTTGATGTTCTATCCAAGACATAGGAACCCTAGAAATGGATGAAACCTTGGAGAAGCTATGTGTGAATGGTGTATTAAAACCAAAAAATCAACACCTTGAAGCTAAGGGTTTAACTCAAATTCCTCGCATGCCAGGAGATTTTCAAATTAGACAAATAAGATTTATCATCAACTATTTGCATAATGGATAGTTGTGGTTGGAGAAACATATTGTGATAAAAAAGAAAATGATTCATAGGATAATAGGTCTTCCAATGCTAACCAAGACAAAAATGAATAAAATCCTAAGTCAGGTAGAACTATAGAAGAAAACAATTCTCAAGTTGGATAAAAGTGGAATGAAAATCAACTATGTCATAGATATGGAATTGAAATTTAGGATACATGTCATTGCACATAAGATATATAGTTTGATTAGACTCAATAGTGTATCATGTGAAGCTGTGGATCTCACATACAAAGTGGTCAAGAATAATATGACATTTGACCTTGCCGAGTTAATGTTCAATCAGTTCAATAAAAACATGGAGAGCAGTAAACTTCAAAATACAATCCTTGTATGATCACTTCACTCTTTACTTCTCTATTTTTCTTTGCGCATAAGTTCTTCCCATAAAAAATTATAGTTCTATGGAGAAAAGACATACTTGGTCTTTATAAAATAAATGAATGTATATTAGAAATGGGAGAAAACCTTGTTAGTATTATGGATTACTATTTTGATGGATTTAAGGAAAAGATGAATAATAGATTCAAAATCCCCAAAAAACTTGTAGATGACTACAAAAATGATATTTGTTTCATGGTTGATTGTGATAAAGTATATATATAAGTAGTTAGACCAAGAATTGTATGGATCAAACCTTTAGGTTATGAGGTTAACATTGATGAAACCAAAGATGTCATTGAAGCACTATACAATGAGCCTGTTGATCCAAAATCTACATGCTTTGGCACATATGATGAATAAAAATCAAGAATAGAACTTGAAATAAAACTCCCTTAAGAAATTAACAAAGGGAAGAAGATGATTACAAAATTGAAAACTAGCTCTCCACTCTTTTTTTGACTAAAGGTAAAGGAGATGACATTGATTAATATGAAGAAAAAGATAAAGAGAAATCTAAGGAAGAAGAGCCTATAAAGAAGAAAGGTAAGGTTATTATAACCAAACTTACAAAGCCATTTTCTATATTGTTCACAAGGAGGGAATCCAGGAAGAAGCAAGGAGGATTGTAATCTTCAAATGACCACCACCATCATTTCAAGAAAAGTTGAAGGAAATTTACTTTGGAGCTGGTATGGAAATTTTTAAATCACATGGTTATATCTAAGATGGGCAAATGGAAATATTCTCTAAGATAACCTTGTTCAATAGAATTTGAGTGAATTGATGAAGAAAGTTAAGCCAAGATGGGTGTTGGTGTTTTTACACTACTAAGAAACAAAATAATTAATACCAAGATGATGAAGATCACAATAACCTTAAAAAGAGCTACTTACTATAAATATCTATATTTTCTTTATATCGAGACCAAACTTACACAAAATCATGAAATATTTTCTACTCTTTTGGCTCTACAAAACTAGGGCAGGTGCATTTGAGGGATAAAAGATTCACAACTAGATACTAGATTCATATTTCACTCATTCTATGACATTTTACAACAATATACCTTATAGTAGATTAGTCATAATTCTTTCTAGATCTATAAATAATCCTAGGCAATAGCAACTAACTAAGACTCAGAGGTTAATTTTAAATAAGTGTTGACAAGCTTTGATATTCTTCAAACATTTAAAGTAAAAATGATATTGAATTTTAGATCTTTCTTGACATCTATCTATGTTCTTTCCATATGCTAGCTGAAATAATTGATTAATGCCTCATCCATTGGGATTCAAAGTCTATCCAATGTCTTCATCTAATTGGTTGCATTACAATCAATTTTGTCAGCAATTCTCACTAAATCACATTCTTTCACATATATTATTGCTTCCTGAAAATCCTATCATATTCACTTAAGAATTTACTTAATTTATTGAATTAAAAGCAATAATAAGTTGATTTACAACCAATCCTACCTGTATTCAATTGGACAAGATTTTTTTATACAATCTCAAGATAACTAGATGATAATAATGGAGACAAGATTCAGAGAGAAAAGATAATAAGGACAATTTATCTTTGTATTAATTTTCTTTGAAAATTATAACATTCTAGTGTAACTCAAAACAACTCAAGATAAGACACTAAATTCTTAGAATTTGGAGAGAAAATATATCAAAGAGTTGATATCAAGGGAAAAAATGGACCAAACAAAGCTTAGTAAAACTAAAATTGTACAATGACTTAGACCCTTTCTCTAGCCCTGGAATCTCACTTATATAGTGTGAGATGCAACAAGCTTTAGGCATAGAGAAACTAATAGTTTTCCTTAAGAAAAAATATATTTATATTGTTACTTTCATAAAATAAAAAAATTGGTGCAACAGAATGTCTTTGAACATGAATATTCTTTATTAGGGACCACTTTCTGCTACACTATTTTGTTGTTGAGGATTTTATGATTTCCTTTATTAATGTTATTCTTCCTCAAAGTATGTTATAGTTGGTTATGTATGTGATGGGTCTTGTATTGATACTTGCAAGATGATCTAAACTTGAGGTATCCCATCCATGTCATTTTGAACTGACAGATTAATAGTCACCATCAGTTGTCCTGTTATCAAGTCATCATTTTGGGGCGATTTCTAGTAACTATAATTAGTTGCTTACCCTTGTCCTCTTCTAATTTATTTGATGTGTCAATTATTTGTACTTCATCCTATTCCATTTCATCATCATCAGTTTCATTAATCACCAGTTGCTTTGCATGAACAAAATCTACCATCCACTTGTCAAAAAGTGTATCTCTAGCCAATTAAAATGCAGATTATCATTTTTCTTCTTCATCGCATCCTCATCAATTTTCTCAATCTCAACAAAATCTTACCTCAAATAATCAAAGTATAATTAAACTTTTACAACTTCTTTAGTTGTAGCTACCCACCATGCATTTCCCTTTTCATTTATGACCTTATTCATTTGAAGTCATAATAATTCATTCAATTCTTGGGCCCATTCCTCCTTATTTTTCAACTTAACCTTTTTATCTATGGCATGTGCGAAGAGTTCAAAATTAATACTCTTGTACTTGTCAAGATAACTTCAGATCCTCTTTTGTAATAAAACTCCCTTATCATAAAATTATGATAGATCATTAGTTAAATCATAAGTATTTTTTATATATTCATAGGATAAACTAATAATAGAAAAAAAAAAAAGTGAAACACTATCATTCCTTCTACTACATTTTTTGACAATTGGCTTTAGGGCATCATCATTTTCTTTTAGCTCATCCCAAATATCAATTACATTTGTTAATTGTTCATAGAAAGTTGGCCAATAAATTTTCTTAACTAAATACATGATAGCTTTCCTTAACCCATCCTCATATTGAATCTCTAACTCTACATGCAACACTCACATTTTACTCTTTTCTTCCTCAAAATCCTCCATAGTGTAATACTGAGGTCTTTGTGGTGTGCTTGGAATCTCAATAAGAGGAGTGGATTCAAAGGCTTCATTGGTGGATAAGGATAAGTGATTCTAATCCTACTAGACTATCCTTGGTGTCACATCAATTTATTTTCTAGTTCAATTCTCTTTTGAACTTCATTATTATAGGCAGCTAAAACTTTCTCATACTTTTCCTATAACTCTAACCTTTCTCTTTTATTCCTTTGATTTGTGGCTAAAGTGAAATGGGCTGATTCAACACCTAAGTCTCTAGCCTCTTCACTAGTGGTTTTTTCAACTCTCTCTACAATTATGTTTCCTATCAGGCCAATGTCATTAGGCTGGGAAGAGCTAGTCCTGGATACTTTTCTCATTTTTATTTCTTTGTAACAGAATTAAAAATCATTGCATCTACAACATCCCAACTAGGCATCAGCAAAACCCCAAATGATTTTATCATTTTCCTTCCTTTTTCTAGAGTCAAGTTCTTAAATTCTTGCATCATTTTCTCTTTTATTTAGTTTTGCAGATCTTCATCCTCCATTTTAGGATTCTCTATCTTCATTTTAATACATTTCTCTTCAAAAAGTCCCATGGTTTTCCTCCAAGAAAACTAATAAAAGGTTCTAGACTTAATGAAATTATCATCAAAAATGAATTCTTGGTTGGTCTATTCCACCATAGGGTCCAACTCAATTCCTCTATAATCAGCAATGGTTAAATCAAGGCTTGGCATAGGAGGTTCCTGAGGATTTCCTTCCTCCAATTCTAATGTAGTAATGAAAATTCCTCCTTGGGATCCCAACTATTCCACCTACTCCTTAGTGAGTTGTTCATCTTGTATGTGTAATAGGGATTAAGTGGGTGAATACTCCTCTATTTGAGGCACTTGTTCCTATTCTATCCATTGCCTCTTGGGCATAGGCTTATTAGGTCTCTCCTTTACTATAACACTAGTTGACCCTATTATTTGTTTTATTCTATCAACTATGGGCTTTTTATTTTGAAATATATAATAACTAGGTCTTTTTTGAATAATTTTTTATCCTGATCTTACTACAAGGGTGAAAGACAACCTTCTCATGACCTCTTGGGCCTTATCAAGAAAAGAATTAATAAAGAATAACTTCTTCTCATTCATGACCTCTCTAATCTTAGAGAAAGTAGTCATCAGTTTATTCAATTTATCTGCCTCTATTTTTGTATCATCTAGAGGCTTATACTTATTATCAAAATAATTAATGAATTCCAAAACCCTTCATTAAACTCGTCAATCCTTTTTAATCTCTTGCTCTTGCAAAGAAATAAGTCCTTATTATGTCTTTATGGAAGTAGGGTTTATGCTCTTTTGAACCAATTTTAGCCCTTCATCTGAATACATCAAAAAACCCCTCACTATCACAAAAATGGACATGAGATATAGCCATTCATATTGGTCCAAGAATTTATACAGGAACACCAAACCACCCTTAGTGATTATGAAATTTTGAATGAAAGTACAAGTGAAGAAAATTGAGCCCCTAGATCTACCAGTCAATTATGCTTCCTCCAATCGACCTTTTTTCCATAGCATTTCAGCTATCCCTACCTTCAAAGGCACTTGATAAGGTAGTACATTGGGAGTCCCTTGGAAACCATAAACCCTAAAAACTATAGAAATAAGGTAAGGTATAATATCATCCCAGTTGTGGGATACTTTCAAACCAGAAGGATTGTCCATAGGCCTGATAAAATATAGTATTTCCTTAGGAATTATGGGATTGTCCCTTAATATGAGGCTTCTCAAACTAGATGCAAAATGCCTATCAAATCTAACAAAGTTGGCCTCCTCTGCATCCTAGGTCATATCTACACTCCATAGCTAGATTGGTAGATCTTCTCCTTCATATTCTCTATTCAAAACCATCTCCTTTTCAAAGTAACTAACCCTTTAAATAAGAACATGTGCATAAATAATGAATAATGGCCAAATTTCTTTTCCACTTTTCTCTTTGCAGTCCCATTAAATCCTATATGAATCTCCTCTTCTATATAAGATGCAAAATAAAAGATGATGTCCACACCAAGAGAAGAGATCTGTGTCATCATATAGATGAACTTCATTGGCATAACATTTTGTTCATCCTCACCAATTGACATAATTGAAGAACCTCTTTAGAAAAAAGCTAAGAAACATAGGCTTAGAGAAGAAATGAATAAGTAATTTCAAGTTCTTGAAGATGCTAAGAATATTCTTGCAGAGGAACTCAATACAGAAGTTGATACTACCAATTTTGGTTTAGTTAGTAGAAGTAGTCTTGAAATTTAGTGAAGATTTGAATGGACAAGAAAAATTATTATAGAGAGTAGAGAAGAAATTCGAGAATCAAGTGTAGGATCTTGTAGTATAGAAGATTACAACACATCAACTAGACTTGTCTACTATTGTAAGCACATTGGAGACCTTTGCCATCAATGTGACTTCTTTATTTGGTAAACTTTGTGAAACTTTCAATTTCACCAAGGAAATCAAAGACAAATTTCAAATATTGATGAAGATCTCAAGGTAAAGTGCACAATAGTTACAACTTGACCTGAGTTATAGCTCTGCCCACTATACAAAGATCAAATTTCTAACTGATACACAGGTAGAATTATGAAGAGAAGAAGCCAAGATAAGAGGTACACTAGTATACACATAGGGCATAATTCTCCTAAACATCAATCCATTAAAAAAGTATATTGCACATGCTAAAACCATCATCCATGATAATAACTTCTCTATTGTTGATCACATGATAGAACTATTAGTAGAAGTTTAGATTGCATTGCACACAAGCAAGGTGTTTCAAGAAAATCGGGACAAGACAATGGCACTAATTCTAAAGGTACATTCTAATTTCTTGTCACATTTTGGCATTACTATATAGTATATAGAATATCCTTTGCCATTAATGTCAAAAAGGGGGAGAAGATGTATATAGTATACTACAAAGGGGGAGAATATGTAGATGTATATAATTGATATTGTAAATGTATAAAGGGGAGAAGATGTGAGAAAGATGTATACAATATTAAAAATATATGTATGGGGGAGAACCATCATATTATATACATGTATATATATTTAGAGATACATCTCTTACAAAAGCAATTGTGAAAAATCTCAAAAAAGAAGTATGCTACTAGGTTGAAGATACAACATGAAGAATAAAAAGTGTTTTGAAATTTTTAAGAATTTAGTTTTTACCATTATGTGTTTTTGTCACTAATGCCAAAGGGGGAGATTGTTGACATTATAGTCAAGTCTTTTATTAGTGATATACACTTACTTAGATAGATAGTATCTATCAAGCTTATTTTATAGTTAACAATATTAACCAATCATTTAAGACTCTACCAAGTTCTATAGTTCCTACTGAGTTCAAAGAAAAATATTTAGTTTGTACCAAGAAGTTTCCACCATAATGGTGATTAGTAGACTAAGCTTCTTAGTGTTTACCAAGTCACTCAATGCAAAATGAGTTGTGCAGTACTTATTGAGTTTGTCGTTATAGTGATGTGAATCTAATTTTTACTAAGCCACTTAGCATTAACCAAGTGATTTAGTTTATACCAAGCTCATATATGCGGTTTGAATCAAGTGATTCAATTTATATACCGAGTTTCATAGTATTCATCAAGTCACTAGTGGAGACCAAGTTCAGACTACTTAGAAGTGATTAGTATGGAATGTGCTTCTACATCTACCAAATGAATGATGATATTGGGCATTGATATTGGATGTTGAGTATCAAAACCTCATTGAGTTAGTCTTCATAACTCGAGTTCCTATAGTTGGGTTGACTTTGTGCTTTTTGTGAAAACTTGTATTCTAGTCAATTTTGTTGATTTGTAAATTGTATTGGTATACATGTAATGTATTGTATCACATCTAATGGTAATAATAATATGAAAATAAGTATAATGAAAATTTGAAGAGTAGAAGTATGAAATAAAAAGGCTACAATAGTATAAGGAGTAGTAAAGATTTATCTATCATAGCAAGGTGATCATTACACTCAAAGGAATCTCATTCAAAAAACCAAGTTGTTGATCAGAGATCAACCACTATCTCATCCTTCTAGGAGGATCAATTAATTCCTTTCATAGGGTAGACATAGTAGTCTTTTTTAAATCTCTTCACTTAGTGCATACTTCATTGTATGTTTATAAATCCTTTTGCAAGGTGGACCTAGTAGTCCTTATTGTTTCTAATAGGGTAGATCATCATAAGTGATCATTATAAGCCTTAACAAGCCAAATTTTTACTACAATACTAAAGCTTGTGGGTATCATCCCCACCCTAGTTTTACTTTCTATTTGGAAGGTTTCTAAGTCACCAAATTGTGTGTCAGAACTGGTATGAATGTTTTAATGTCTTCAATTTTTTTTGCATACAATTAGGTCAGAATATACATAAAGGATTAATTGGTGAAATAAAAGATTTTTTTTTATTAGTTACTGATTCACCCCTCCCCTCTTAGTAACTTAGCCTTTCATATGTATTTCCAATAGTGGAGACATTATTTTATTCCTAAGGAGTTTGTGTTGTATATTGATCATAAAGCTTTATAGTACTTGGGAAGTCACCATAAATTGAATCAAATTCATATAAAGTGGGTTGAGTACTTGTAGACTTTTACGTTTATTATCAAACATAAGAGTGGAGTTACTAACAAAGTTGCTAATGCATTGAGTAGATGACATTCTTTATTGACTAAGATGAAGGTCTAAGCTCTTGGTTTTGATGAAATGAAGGAAATGTATGATATTGACCTTGATTTTTCTAAGGCATAGAGAGAGTGTAGAGCACCCAATTTAATAGATCATATAAGTAAGTATGATGAATATTTCATTCACGAAGGTATGTTGTTTAAATGAATTCAGTTGTGTATCCCTAGAAGTTTTATGAGATTAAATTTGACCAAGGAAAAGTATAGTGGTGGATTGGCTAGACATTTTCAAATTGATAAGGTATAGAGTTTGCTGAAGGATAAGTATTATTGGCCACAAATGTATCATGATGTTCAAAAATTTGTGAAGAGTTGTGGAGTTTTTCAAGTAGCAAAAGGAGTAAGTTAGAATATTGAATTGTATAGACCTATTTTTGTTCCTAAGAAACCTTGGAGTGACATCAGTATGGATTTTGATCTTGGATTTCCTTAAATAATGAAGAGGTATGATTCTATATTTTTTGTTGTGCATAAATTTTCTAAAATGGCTCATTTTACACCATGTAAGAAGACACCACATGCTGAGCATATTGATGAACTTTTCTTCAAAGAGATTGTGAGATTGCATGGATTACAAAAAAGTATTATTTTTGATAGAGATAGTAAGTTTGTTGGTTATTTTTGGAAGTCTTTGTAAAAGAAGATGGGCATTGAGTTGAAGTTTAGTTCTACATTCCATCCATAGATAGATGGACATAATGGACAAATAGAGGTTATGAATAGAAGCTTTAATAGTTTGTTGAGATGTCTAGTTGGAGATAAGCCAAATAATTGGGAGATGGTATTGGCACAAGTTGACTTTTCATATAATAATTATGTGAATAGTAGTATAAGAAAGACACCTTTTGAGATTGTTACTGAAATATAGCCTAGAGGAGCATCATATTTGAGGGATGTTGCTAGTAAAGGAGAGAGAAGTGTTGTAGCAGAAGAATTTTTTTGATTTTATGTAATATTTGAATAAGGAAGTGAAGTTGAGGATGGGACAAAGTAATCAAAATCATATGGAGAATGTTAATAAGTCTTAAAGACCCCATAATTTTGAAGTTGGTGATGAGGTGATGATTCATTTGAAGAAAAGAAGATTTCCCATTAGAACATACAATAAGTTGAAGGTGAAGAATTTTGGACCTTGTAAGACCTTGAAGAAGTTTGACAGTGGTAATGCTTATGAAGTTGAGTTACTTGATGACATGGATATATCCCCTATATTCAATGTTGTTAATTTAGATAAGTATCATGAGGTAGATGATCATGTCGTTGTATTAGAAGATTATCCCAAGAAGCAGATTGAAGAAGTTGGAAAGGTATTGCATGAAAGAGTTGGAAAGAGCACAAGAGGAAAATATTATTATCAGTATTTTGTGAAATGGAAAAATGGACTAGTTGAAGATGCTACATGGAATTTTCAATCTGAGTTGGATTCAACTTAGGTTGTGACATTGGCATGAATACTTTTTCTCTCTCTTAGAACATTTGTTGTAAGAATTTTCCTTATGGAAAAATTTCCCAAGACCAAGAAGCTCAATAACTAGTACAAAATAGACCAACAAAGTATGATCAAAATAACAATATGTTATTCAATTAATTTTATAGTACACTAGAGGTTCCTATATATAGAGGAGTCTAAGACACATCTATAATGTCGAGGAGTTAGCAATATGATAAGCCTCACAATTAAGAACATGAACGCCAAGAGTGGGTTATCCTCCATTATGCACAAGAGTTAGAGCAACAATGAGAGGATAAGCCTACAAAGGTGTGTTACATAAAATCATGTTTTAGACACCATGTACTCAATCAAGAGTATGAACAACTATGTTTTATACATGAAAACTCATGCATTATGCAAACTCTAGTGTTATAGACACCATGTGATAAAATAGAGTTGCCTACTCCTGTATTGTCAACAAGAAAATGCATATGAGTACGCAAAATCCTAGGTTTATAACCTAATAAATAATAAAATAATGCATTTATCCTAAGTAAAATTAAGTAAAGTGTAAATAAAAATTATTTACACTAACACCCCTGTTAAGTGAAACTTAGGGGAATGCACTTAAGCTCACAATAACTATGATGAAATGCATAATGGATCTTCGATACTAGGCCATGTTAGGTACCCAAGTACAAATGCAATACTAAAATGCAAGGAAATCTCTTTGGAAATAGAGAAAGAGGGAAAATCTCATGTGAAATTTTTTTCCCCCAAAAAGAGAGATAAGTAGAATAAGGAAGAGAAGGATCATGTGACCCCCCCTAGTGAAAAATCTTTCACCCCCAAGGGATCTTGTAAATAAAGATACTTGACCTCTATGAAGGGCTTGATGAAGATGTTGAGTACCCACTACTTTGTAGGACAATATTGCAATGTGATAACATGCTCATGAATCAGCTCTTTGATGTAGTGTATATGCACCTCAAAATGTTTTTTTTTCTTATGTTGAACTAGACATTTTGAGATCTCAATAGCACTCTAGTTATCACAATGGATGACTGTGGATCTGGGTAGATCAAAACAAAAATCCTTCAAAATATGTTGCAACCAAATAGCTTCTATTACCACAATCATAGGTCCTTGATACTCAACCTCAGTTGATGAAAGATAAATGGTGTTCTAATTTTTACTCTACCAACAAATGGGGTTAGAACTAGGATGAAACATATATCCTGAAGTAGACTTGTGAGAATCAAGGTCCCCTACATAGTCTAAGTAATATAACCCACTAACTAAAGACCTGTATTAGTTACATAGTGTATCCCATGTGTATGTGTACCCTTGATATAATGCAAGATTCATTTGGCTACCTTCCAATGAAATTTGTATAGCTCTTGCATAAAGCAAGAAACCATGTCAACTAAAAATGAGATGTTAGGGTGTGTATGTGTCAAGTAGAAGAGGCTTCCAACTAATTATCTATACAAAGTCACATCGACAAGTGGAGTGGAACACTTTTTTTCTAACTTAGCACCTGAAAGGAATGGGGCAAATGCAACCTTTCAATCATTCATGCAAAACTGAGCAATTATATCAAGAGCATATTGCAGTTGTGATAAGGTGATCCTTGATGAAGATTGATGTATCTCGATACCAAGAAATAATGTAGTAGACCCAAGTATATCATCAAAAACCTATCCTACAAAGTAGCCTTGACACTATCAATGATGGATGCTATGCTTCCTATTATGATCAAGTCATCAACATAAAGCACAAGAAGCAAATGTGAATCATCCCTTTTGAGAATGTAGGCATTCAGATTGGAATGACATCTGATGAATCCCTTGGAGAGAATTATAGAATACATCTTATCATACCAAGATATTGGACCTTATTTAGGCCCATAGATAGACTTCTTCAATTTGCATACCAAGGAAGAATCGTATATACATCCATGTGGCTGCACCATATATATCTCCTTATAAAGATCCCCATTCAAAAATGCACTTTTCACATCCATTTGATGAACAACCCACCTCTGAGCTACTGCTATAGCTAGTGTCAAATGAATAGAATTCATTTTTTTCCACTGGTGGAAAGGCCTTAGCATAATTAATGTCAGGTACCTAAGAGAAACATTTTGCAAAAAGTCAAGGCTTATGTTTATCAACACTTCCATCTGTTGCAAATTTGTTCCGATAGATCCACTTACACTAAACCAATTTTATTTCCTTAAGAAGAGAGACTAAGTCCCATGTATCATTTCTCATAAGAGAATTATATTCTTCCTCCATGGCTCTATCACATTTTGGAATACCTAATGCTTCTTTAAATGATTGTGGATATGAAGCAACAACAATATAATCATGTGGGAGAAAATTATGTTGTGACCTTGTCCTCCTATTTTTTGAAGGATTCACTGTCAATGCTCCTACCACATCCAATGTCTACTTAGCACATCTAGGTATATTGGAAGAAGAGTACTAGGAGTATTCTCAATCTCAACTAGTTGACGACTCTATGTTGGTTGGGGACGTACATCTATCAAGTCACTATTATCACTACCACTCTCTTCAATTAAGGAGGAAGAATGAGGAGTTGAAGAAGTAAAGCTTGGACAACTTTCTTCAAAATGTACACTCCTCTCATAGAATATATCATGTGTCTCTTGATCCATTAACTTTTAGGCTTTATATGTGAGTCTACATATCCAACAAAGATGCAAGGTTTTATTTGAGCTTCTAATGCCTTGCATTTCTATGGGGGTATTCTTGCCCATGTTGGACAACCAAAGCCTCTAAAGTGTTTAACCATAGTTTTCCTCCCTGTCCATGCTTCATAAGGAGTTACATTATCCAAAGCTTTATGAGGACTTCTATCTTTAATATAGTTAGTATAGTTCATAGCTTCAGCCCAAAAGACTTGATGAAGGGACTTGTTTAGTAGCATGCAATTGGTCATTTCTTTGAGAGTTCTATTTTTCCTTTCAGCAACACCATTCTACTATGGCATATATGGTAGTTAATGTTGAAGGTCAATATCCTCTTGAGTGAAAAGGTCAATTAGTCTTGTGTTTACATACTTCCCCCCATTATCTATTCATAGAAATTTGATGGCTTTCCTTGAATGCTTTTCTACTTGAGCCTTGAAGTTGACAATTTTTTCATACACTTCACTCTTTTGATCCATGAAGAAAACCCAAGTAAAGTTAGAGTAGTCATCTATGAAGGTGAATTCATAGCAAGACTTGCCAAATGATGGCACTAGAAATGGTCCTGCCACATCACTATGAACCAATTCAAGAACAAATTGTGCTCTCCAAGACTTTGCCTTTTCATATTTTTTTTTGGATGTTTTCCAAGTGAGCAACTTGAAAAATCACCTTCTAAAAATTGAACTTGAGGTAGCCATTGACCATTTTCTTATTGCTAAGCTACCAAAGATATCTGTAGTTGAGATGTACAAATATCTCATGCCATAGTTTTCTTTCTACATTTGAATGTAATAACAAGGCTTGTGCATTTCATTTTGGCACAAAGGAGGAGAAAGTGTAAAGCCTTGAATAATGAGTAGCTTCACCTATTGCGATCATAGAGTCATACTTAATGCTTTTCACTTCCACTGAATCTAGAAGAAATTTTACTTTATTTCCACCTCCATAGTGAGTCATTTGGTAGACTAGAAGAAGATTGGAGGTAAGATTAGGAACATATAGAACATCCTTGAATGCTCCATTGTTCATCTCAACTTCAGGTTTACCTTCACCTTCCACCTTAGTATCATCACCTACAAAGATATGAGGTACCTCTAAATGTGTCATGGAAGAAAAATCTCTCTTTAATACACCCATATGATGTGTGGCACCTGAATCGATGATCCATTCTCCCTGACTAATAGTGTTTGTGAGTAAAGCATGTCCTTTGCTCTTGGAATCTGAAGATGAAGATCCTTTCTCCTTATAAGCATTAGGTAGTAGAACATTATGTTTCTTCATGATGTTCTTAAACTCATCAATCTATTTATGATAACATTGACGTTCATCATGACCCATTTTCTTACAATAGGCACATTTTTTCTTCTCCTAATTAGTGTCCCCTTTTTTGTTTATATTTGAGGAAGACTTTCTTTGTTGATTTGATGTTGGTGTTTTCTTTTCATTATCCTCTTATTTTTTGTTCTTCCAGTTCTTCTTCTTGCCCTTTCCTTTGCTTGAACTTTGACCAACTAAATTTTGAGAACCCTCATTATTAGCCACCAATGCCTTAGAATTCGAAGACTTGAGAATCCCCATTGTTAACAACTTATTTTTTTCATCTTCTAATAGTTGAGTATAATAATCAAAACTGACTTTCTTATAGGTAGTCCCTAATTTAGTCTTCATGGTGTTGAAAGAAGAAACAAATGTGAAGTACTCAGATGGTAGCTTATTATGAATGAGATAGATCAACTTGTCATCCTTCATAGGACTACCAAAATCATCAAACTTTGTTCTTAATTAATTCACCATAATAATAAAATCTTGTATTGAATAAAAGGTCTTAGGATCTAGGGAGACAAGCTCATCTTCAATTTTGTAAATGTTCTCCTCAGTCACTTTACCATATATTTTCTTGAGACCGTCCCAAGCTTCATTGGATGTATTATACCTCATGTTTTGATAGAGGATCGTGTTTTCAACCATAGACCTAATATCACCTAGGGCTTTCCTACCCATCCCTTCCCCAACATTGCTAACACTTTGAGTTAATTTATCACCTATTGATTGAGGAAGGGTACCATCTACATATTGAGAAACTTCATTATGAATTAATTGACACCACATTTTAATAGACCATGTGGAATAGTTATGTGGTGCTAATTTTGGAAACTTAAGATTTCCCATGATGCCAAAAATGAAAGATACTAGAAGAAAAAGAGGAACAAATCACCAACAGACACCCCCCCATTCACTCAATCTTTTGGCAATTTATACTTAGTGTGATTACAATAGCCACTTGACATTTAGCCCTTTGTAGTCTTTTGATTTATTTTCTTACAACCACCTTTTGGAGTACAAATCTAGAACTTTATAATGTACAAAAATTTTGAACCAATAAAATACAAAGAAATTTATGCACTTTCAAAAAAAAATGGAATGTGATTTAGAGTTTAGATAAGCCCATATAGAGCAATTGAAGTTGTAAAATGTAGGATTGGATAGATACATCACCAAAAACTACATTTTGTAACAAATCTATGTGCCAAAACTAGAAAATAATAGAACCACTAAAAATTTAGGAAATTCTATAGAAAATAAAAAAAATTGTACCTAATTTGGAGTCTGGATGTTTGAGATATGCCCTCCCAAAGTTGGATTGTCAAATCAAAATAAAATCTAGAGAGGGGTTTGATCAGTAAACTATGAGGTTAAATTTGACATCCAAATGGCTATCATAGTAGTTCTATGTGTCCTATAGATGACAATCAAATGGTTCTCAACTTTAAGATAGTGAAATGCTTATGTCAGCAAAAATTTGCCCTTCCTAGGTGATGTGGCAGGTATAGAATCTAAATGTATATGTTAGCACTTGTACAACATATTGATGTGGATGTATGACATTGTACAGTGAATGATGATGGGAAAACGTAGCTTTTAGCAGTCTAACATGGCACTTGACCACTAATCAGGTGGACTGGCACCATGTGAATGCTGAGCTGACCTCTAAGTTGGTGGTGGGTGGGCCTACAAATGTCATGTGTCTACAAGGAACGGTGACCAAAGTTCTCAAATTGGCCAATGAGAAGGAAATAATAGTAGCTAACAATGCCTTTAGCGGTGCCAGGAGTTGTTGATGTTTCTTGTGGATGGAGTAGGAGATGCCACCATTGATTAGGGAATTTTGTTGCTATAGGTGCCACTAGAAAAGGGATGGCATTAGGGAGAAGGGTTATGTGTGCTAGAAATAATGTGATGACAGCACTAAGAAACTATAGAAGCTATCAGTTTTAATTATTAGTGAGGGATTATTCAATCCCACATGTGCAGATTATGTGAACTATGTGGTATTTAAAATGAAATGCCTACAAGTAAATAACAAAGCAAGCCTGCCAGATTTGGTGGGTGCTTACGAGAATGTTGAGGTAGATACTAGAATTTTCTATGAGTTATATCAACCAGATTTAGGTGTGATATGTAATTGCCTAGAAATTATGAAGGAATATTTAGGAATATTCAACTTATAGTGGCCAAGATTTGACCACCTAGTTCCTACAAAAAAAATTCTCTGTAGGCCTAATGGGATAAAAAAAATTGAACAAAATGCTCTAAAAATATATAGAGAAAATAAAATTAATAGATTTGAAAATAAATTAAGTAGATTTGAAAATGATCATAATGTACTTGCAAATTGGGACTTCAGGTGCTAGTTTGCAAAAAAAAAATTCCTCAAATTTGACTATGGCCCAATATAATAAAATTTATAGTCAATTTTCACTAAATTGATGCTCTAGATGCAATGATGATGTCTGCTTTGGCTCCAGACACTTCCAATACCTTTAGCTACTTTGGATTTGAATCGATCTATTGTTAGAGAGGTGAAGCAAGAAAGGTCTCCAATGGCTATGAAATGACATCTCTATGGATCTAATACCATGTAAGAATTTTCCTTAGAGAAAAATCACCCATGACCAAGAATCACAATAACTAGCACAAAATAGACCAATAGAGCATGGTCAAAATAAAAATATGATATTCAATTGATTGTATAGTACACTAGAGGTGCCTATATATAAAGACCTCTAAGATGCATCTAGAATGTCTAGGAGTTAGCAATATGATAAGCCTCACAACTAAGCACATGACCACCAAGAGTGGGTTATCCTCCATTATGCATAGGAGTTAGTTTGATGATGAGAGGATAAGCATACAAGGGTGTGTCACATAGAATTATGTTGTAGACACCACGTGCTCAATTAAGAGTGTGAACAACTATGTTGTCTAAATGTTAACTCAGTTGATTATGTAAACTCTAGTGTTGTAGACACCATGTGCTAAAATAGAGTTTCTTATTCCTATGTTTTTAATAAGACAACTCATATGAATATGTAAAATCCTAGGTGTCTAACCTAATAAATAATAAAATAATGCATTTATCCTAGGTAAACTTAAGTAAAGTGTAAATAATAATTATTTTACACTAACATTTGGATGCATAATGACCAAATTTGTTACAAGTCTAACATTTATCATCTTTTTCTCTTCTCACAAGAAGGGCTATTCCTTCCTCTATCTTCTTGTCCTCATCAGCTTTGCTACTACCAACAAAATCTCCACGGGTGATTGCACTCCTTGTCAAATTAGGTTGAATGTTTACGGCACTAAAGGTTGCTTCTGTATATGAGCAATGTTAGTATGCTAATAGAAACCAAATTTAAATAAAGCTTCTACAAACTAAACAAAATTCATAAACTTCAAGATAGACTAAGATGAGCTCTCAATTGAGAATATGAGCCATTAATGGGCTCTCTCAATGAGAAGTTCTCTTGTTGAGTAGCTTTTTCTAAATAGATAGGATGTATGCTCAAGCTTTATGCTTCAAAAAGGGCTTCAAATGGAGTTGAAATTTGGGTGTGAGTGTATGGTTTTGATGTAAAATGGCTTCTCAAAATGGCATTATGAATTTTCTTCATGGATTGTGTTATTTTGCAAAGGGGAAGGATCCAATTTATAGGCAAGAGGCTTGAGGAATTGAGGGCTAAGATGCAAGGATGGGAAAAAACTCATGGAGGGCTTAGATTGCATGAGAGGAGAGCACATGGATTGTGCTTCCTTACATCCAATCAAGGAGTGACACATGTCATATGGTGAGAGGATGGAGGAAAGGGGAAGGATGAGTCAACAAAGGAGGCTTAAGGGATAAAATCTTCATAAAGACCCTCATAATGGCTTGTAAGAGCAATAAAAGGGCTTGGAAGAGTCATTTATGGCCTAGTGGGCTTCATAAAGTTTTATGGTTGAGATATTTTGAGGGTGATGAGAGAAAATTCGACTTGGACTTGATTAGGAAGGTTTTAAGCTTGCTTAGGCTTGTGCAAATGATTAGAGGATGGATTAGGATGGTTTAGGATTAGCTTAAGGATAGGCAAGTGGATGGAATTTAATGAGGGTGGGTGAAGGAGGAGATATTTGTTAACTTTGGCTTGGGTTAGTAAGTTTTAACCCATGTTTAGGGAATGTGACAAGGTTAGGAGGGGATTAGGATTAGTTTTAAAGACATCTTCTAGAAGAATCTAGACTTTGGATGAGGATAAAGACTTTCTAGAATAGTCTAGAATTTCCTAGGATGAGGATGAAGACTTTCTAGAAGAGTCTAGAACTTCTTAGGGTGAGGATAAATTAGATTTTTAGGAAATAAATAAAGTTTTATTTATTTCAAGGGTTTGGGTTGAGGAGATATTTATTAAAACTTTTTTAATAAACATGAGGATTAATATTTAATCTTAATTAAATATTTTGAGTTGGGATTAGGGGTAGGAAATGATGGGATTAGCCTTTAATCAAAATTAAAGAAGGATTAGAAGATTTTGGAAGAGGTTATTGGTCATAAGGAAATTGGCCAAGTTTTTGGGCAAAAAATAATTTTTTTATTTATTTTAGGATTTTTGTCAATTTATTAATTAAATAATTAATAAATAAGGAAATAATGTTTAAATAAGATTTAAACATTTTTGGGAGGGATTCCTTAATTAAATATTTTTAATTAAGATAAAGGGATTTAATGGCATGAAAATTAATTAATTAATTAAATAATTAATTAATTAATAAATGATGATGTCATCAGGACTTTTTCAGAAAATAAAAATACTTTATTTTCTAAAGGTTTTTAGGTGTCTACATTTTGCCCCTCTTTGATGTGATGCCGCAAGTGGCATGGCATCAAAGATAAGAAAATAAGATGCCCAAGGCTAGAGCAGAAGAGGAGAGAATGGACTGTGAGATGCCCCCTCAAGAAGGTAGTGAGGAGAGAAAGCGAGGCTCGATGGCTTCTTGAAAAGTACAAGAATCCGAGATGAGCAAGGAGACTCAGATTGGCAAAGAGAAGGGGCTGAATTAGCTCAAACTCTCACTATGGGAGAATGATAAAGGAGAATCAGATGCATAAGAGGAAGCAAGCTTAAGACCTTAGGGAAGGTGGAGGATGAAGGAGCAGAGCGCTATAGAAAGGAATCCAGGATAGGGATATGGATGAGGGGATTATAAAGCGGATGCAACAGGATTTCAAAGAGTTAGATTGGCGAAAGATGGGTTTCGGAGATCCCTAGGACTAGGATTGTGGATCTCGAAAGATGAGGCTTGGTGGGTTGATTTGGATTGGTGGATCCCTAAGACTAGGATTTTGGATCCCTAAAGCTAAGAGTGATGAGTGATTCAAAGAGATACTGATGCATCAGCTGGGGTAGGAGGGACGGATGCTAGATATGGATGGGGGATAATGGAGATGAAGGAAAACCATTGAAGCTTTTTGAGCGGGGGGATACTTCAAAGAGAAGTACCACCATGTAGTTGAGCACTAGATTTGCTATAGGACTATTGGTTAATTGCCAAGGTTACCAAAAACATCAAGGCCTTTTCACCAACTGTCTAGAGGACTGACAAACTAACCCAAAACAAACATGCAAGGATTGCCTCAGCATCACACATGAATCCTAGAGGAAGCAGCGTGGAAATGACACTGGAGAACCCACAAGCAGAAAAGAAAAATAAACGAAAGACTTGATCAAGACCTTACACTCTAATTGCCCCATTCACAGCATACCATGATATGGAAGATCATGGCAACCTTGAGGAGGGAACAAGGAGATTGCTTGGAAAAGATACTTCAAGACCCAAAAGGGAAGATCCCAAATCAAAAGAAAGTGAAAATCCAAAAGAGAGTCGTTTGCCAACGAGATGGGTAGGACAAGGTACTAACGAACCAAGATCAGACATGAGGAAAGCTATATCCTGCAAGGACCTATCGGAGAGCATCGAAGCTGGTGGATTTGGATGAGTGATGCGTCTGGCAAGCTGAACTAAGAAAGATAACACTTTGGTGATAGGAAATCTAGCTAAAGGATGCGTTGGAATAGCTAACCAAGATGTGTGATGGGTGCAAGATGCTAATCAAGGATGAACTGACACAAACGCTGGATAGATACAATGGTACTAAGCTAAAGAGGATGTTCAAGCTGATGGACCAAGATATGTTACAAATGTACAATTCTTTTCATGTTTTGGTTTTTGTGAGATGGAAATGTTTGTGAAGGATGGGATGTCTATAATTGGTGATAGGTGGATAGGTAGATGGTTTGCAAAAAGCTTAAGTGAAAATGGGGTTTTGTGTGTGCACGTGATAGTATACAAGCTAGGATACAAGATTATTTATAGGCTGGAATATGGTACAAACCTTGGACAAGATTCGGATAGACAAGGTATGGTACAAGATTTACAATGTATAATACAAGCTTTGGTACAAGATTTACAAGCTATACAGGAGGTATTTACAAGCTTCATCAGATTTTGGATATTTTGTTGGAACACCAAGGGAACAAGCAAGTGTGTCTTATGGGATGGTGGGTAAATGGATGAGGGATAGGATAGTGATAGATAATGGATTAGTCTTTAGTACACAAGGTGCTTGAATTACCAGGTTTTCACCAAGGTACCTATCCAAGGTGCTTGAATTGCCAAGTTTTCACCATTGGACGCTTATTTCTCTTTACTATTTTTTTCTTTTGTATTTTTCAAAAGCTTGGTATACCAAGGATCTTCAAGCATAGAACTTCTTGAGATGAATGATGTTAGTAGGATCATTCAAGAGTTCTCCTTCTGGTGTAGATAGCTGATAAGCTCCAGAGCCAAAGGAAGCAGTGACAACATAAGGACCAAGCCATGTAGGTTCAAACTTGCCTTTCTTTTCTCGATCTACTTGGACTTTCATGTTTTCTTTGAGGACCATGTCACCTGGTTGAAAGTGTCATGGAAGCACCTTCTTGTTGAAATTTCTTTTGAGACGAGTTTGATAGACTGTGAGATGATCATAGGCTTGTTACCGCTTCTCGTCTAAGAGATCTAGCTGGGTGAGTCGAGCTACTCTATATTCTTCATCTGATATTTGCCCTTGCAAAGATATGCGCAAGGAGGGAAGTTTAACCTCTATAGGTAGTACCACTTTGGCACCATAGACTAGGGAGTATGGAGTTGTGCCTGTGGATGTACGGAATGAAGTTCGATAGGCCCATAGGGCTGGATTTATTTGTAGGTGCCAATCACGGCCGGAATCATTGACAACTTTTTTTAGAATTTTGAGAAGGGTTTTGTTAGTTGCCTCGGCCTGGTCGTTACCTTGTGGGAAATATGGGCTAGAAAAGTGGTGATGGATGTGGAGGGAAGTGCATAATTCTTCCATGTTGAGATTTTCAAAGTTACCTCCGTGGTCGGTGAAGATGGTGGATGGGATGCCGAAGCGGCAAACAATGTGGTACAAGATGAACTTGGAGACCTGAACTCCTGTAGCTGAGACTAGGGGGACTACTTCCACCCATTTAGTGAAATAGTCTGTAGCTGTTATTATCCATTTATGTCCATCAGATGAGAGGGGTGTGATAGTTCCAACTAGATCAAGGCCCCAACAAGCGAAAGGCCAAGGTGGTGCAATAGGCTGTAGATCCTGTGCTGGAGCGTGCACAAGATTTGCATGCTGCTGACATGGGAGACACTTTTTGACAAAGTCACAGGAATCTTCTTCAATGGTAGGCCAATAGTAGCCTGCTCTAAGGATTTGTCACGCTAGGACAATACCACTTGTGTGGGCACCGCAAAGTCCAGAGTGTACTTCCTTTAACACCATCGTGGCCTCATTTTGGTCTAAACATCGAGAGAGAGTATCATGATAACCCCGACGATATAGGGTATTGGCTATGATAACATAGCGGGATGATTTTCGGATGAGGTTTTGGCGTTGGGTACGTGTGAGGTGAGGGGATATGATACCATCGTTAAGGTAAGCATGAATCTCATTCTACCAAGGGGATTGGGGACCAACCAAGATACAAACACGGTTTGAATCCTCATTCGCATAGGCGGGTGTGAGGAGCTGCTCCACTAAAAACTCATACTGTGTAGCTGCTTGGGGAATTTCCAAGAGCGAGCCTATAGTAGCCATAGCATCTGCTGCTTTGTTCTGTATTTGAGGCACTTGTGTAAACTGAAGCTTTGTAAAATGTTGGGTTAGCTGATCAACTAGCTCTTTGTAGGGTAATAGCTTTTCATCTTTGGTTTGATATTCATTTAGGGCTTGCTTGTTGATGAGCTGAGAATCGCCAAAGATTTGTAGCTCAACAATGTTCCATTCTGCAACTATCTTTAATCCTGCTATGAGGGCCTCATATTCAGCTATATTGTTGGTGCTAGGGAATTGTAGCTTGAAGGCTTTTGGAATGTAATCTCCTTGAGGTGTGACCAACAATATTCCTGCCCCTGATCCATGAGATGTGTATGAGCCATCAAAATAAAGTTTCCATGGGGGTTGTTCTTCAATTAGACAGATATGCTCATCTGGAAATTCTGTGATCAATGGATAAGCATCTATTAGAGGTGCATCAGCTAGGTGATCTGCTATAGCTTGCCCTTTGATTGCCTTTCTATCCACATACTGGATGTCAAATTCACTAAGGAGCATAACCCATTTGGCCAAACGGCCTGTAAGTGCTGTTCTAGAGAGCATATACTTGAGAGGGTCAATCTTGGAGACTAGTTGGATGGTATGACTTAGCATGTAATGGCGAAGTTTTTGAGTTGAGAAAACAACTTCCAAACAAGCTTTTTCCATAGGAGTGTAATTGAGTTCATAACCAACTAGGGTTCTACTAATGTAGTAGATGGCTCTTTCTCTGTTGTAGTCATCAAGCTATGCTAGAAGTGCCCCTAGAGCAGTAGGTGTTGCAGATATGTACAAAATCAGGGGATGACCAAGAACTGGTGGAACCAAGATAGGGGGATTGATGAGATACTTCTTGAGATGGTTGAAGCTGCGCTGACATAAAGGATCCCACTTGAAGTTCTCATCCTTCTTTAGTAAATGTGAAAATGGTGTACACTTATCTGCAAGTTGGGAGATGAAGCGTCGAACAGATTGGAGCTTTCCTTGAAGAGAGAGAAGCTGTCGTAGTGTCTGGGAAGGAGGCATGTCTAAGATAGCCTTGACCTTCTTGGGGTCGATCTCTATACCTCGTTTAGAAACTATGAAGCCTAGAAGCTTGCCAGATGTGACCCCAAAGACACATTTCTTGGGATTTAGCATGAGATGATATTTGGCTAACCTATCAAAGACTTTCTCCAGGTCAGCAAGATGATCCATGAAGGTATGAGACTTGACCAAGATATCATCCACATAATCCTCCAAAATGCTATGGATGAGATCATGAAAAATGGCTGTCATAGCTCTTTGATAGGTAGCCCCAGCATTCTTTAGGCCAAAAGGCATCATGTTGTAGCAAAAGGTTCCCCAAGGGGTAGTGAATGCTGTCTTATGCTGATCCTCTTCTGCAATCTTGATTTGATTATACCCAAAAAATCCATCCATGAGGGACAAAATTTCATGTCCAGATGTAAGATCTACAATCATATCGATGTTGGGCAAGGGAAAATCATCTTTTGGACAAGCTTTGTTAAGATCTCTAAAATCAGTGCAGATTCTGATGTCACTGGAAGGTTTAGTGAGATCTACTCTGAGTAGTCGATAGGTCTGATAACCTTAGCAGCTAACATTCTTTCTAATTCAGCTTTGACCAATAATGCCACCTTGGGGTGCATTTTTCTAAGCTTTTGTCTGATGGGCTTGATCTTTGGATCAACTGCAAGATGATGAACTACAAGGTTTGGATCAAGTCCTGGCATGTCTTGATATGACCATGCAAATCAGCCAATGTTCTCTCTTAAGACCTCAAAGAGGAGGTCAGCTTGGTCTTGTGATAGGGATGCAACAATGTGAACAAGTCTAGGGATCTCTGAAGAACCAATGTTGACTTCTCGAGTATCCTCAATTAGAATAGAAGACACCTCTGGTCGATTATCTTGAGGAGGCAATGCTAAATCCTCATGTTCTTTTGGATTTTCTTGCTGAGGGGTTCTCTTCGTTGCCTTAGCTAGTCTTAGATTCACCTTAGTTCCAGTTTTGGGTGTATCAGAACTAGGTTGGGGATTTTCTCCAAAATACCCCTTGGGATCTAGCTTGTAGATATAGGCAGAATCTGGCTTTGTTTTCTTGTGAGGAGTTTCGGCTCCCATGAATCTTAGAAGTGCCTCCTCTGATGTGAACTCATCGATGTGTATGACACATGGTTGGTCCCAATCTATGAGTTGTGGATGGGCGAGTGGTAGGTCAATGAGGTGGATGGATAGTTCTTGGAGAACAGAGTCTCTGAGGGAGATTTGGTCTAGGATATCATCGTAGGCTCTCTTTTCAACTTCCTCAGGAATGTCTTCGATTTTGACAAGGTTGCGGTGAATGTTTAAAAAAGCGTGACCATTCTCATTGGTGCCCCCAATTGTGGGTATGCCAAAGCCAAGACCTAATTTCGATTCCCACTTGTGTGCGTCGATGGGGCACTGCATGCCTCTTTCTTCTGGTCCTAGACCACCACCTTGATAGTTCCATTTGTCAGTGATGAGCTTATGTTCTTGGGGATACTTTTGGCTGAAGTGATCAAGGCGTGCTTGATTTCTTTGAGGTGCATCCTTATGTAACCAGTTGTTGATATCTGGAGTGAGCTCCTCATGAAGAGGGATTTTTGAGGATATAAAGGTTGTTGGGCCAAACTGTTTGTATTGAGGAGGTGGAACCTCCTTAGCTTTGTGATATGTCAGTCATCCATGGGCATGTGGATCAAGTGGGAGTGCCCCAACAGCAAATGCATCTGACAGACTATACTCTGCACAACCTTTGTTATTGATCTTCACGGTAGACAGGGTAGAGGCAAGGATGGTTTCTGGGTCATTATAAGTGTGGGATGATCTGGCGATGGATGTGCCGATATCAATTCTAGGGCAATGGTTTGTATATGAAGCTTCAACCGCATTGCAGTAAGCAAAGGGTTCTGGATCGGTATGGATGGTTACCTCAGTGCCTTGATGCAGAAATTTGACGCACTGATGGTAAGTGGATGGAACGGCTTTCATGGCATGAATCCATGGGCAACCAAGGAGGATGTTAAATGGTAGGTTTGGATCAATAACATGGCAGAGTGTCTCTTGGATGACTGGCCCAACCTTGATTGGCAGCAAAATAGTTCCTTCTGTGGTTCTTTCCAAGTTGTCATAAGCTTTGATGGTGATAACCTCACTGATGATATCTGCCTCAGTATACCTAGCTTGTTTTATGAATTTTAGGGTGCAAATATTCAAGGCTGATCCATTATCTATCATTACTCTTTTTACAGCAAAGTTGGATACCATGATGGCTATGCGAAGCGGAAGGGTGTGATCTGGCTCGACCACAGGTATGTCGGTGGGTTTGAATGATAGGGCACATGAGGATGAGAGGTGTCCAACAAGATTATGAAAATCAGTAGCATTGATATCAGAAGGGACATGAGATTCTATGAGAGCACTGTCAAGGATGTTCTTGTACACAGGACTAGTGCGAAGAAGGTCTAAAATGGAGATTTGGGCTGGCATGTTCCCAAGGTGTTCCAAGATATTGTACTAGCTTTTTGATGGAGCTGATGGTGTTGGTGTAACAGGTGGGCCTGTGATGTTAAATCGCACTCTTTGAGTGGTGACTGCACACTCATTGTTTGGTCCTTGGATATTGATAACATTGACAGAAGGCTCTTTCTCGGATATACAACCTATAAGGCTACCATAGTCTATATAGGATGAAGTGTGGTCATTGTTCTTCCCATGCTGTTGGTTTGGCTGACGGTTGTTGGTGTTGTTGTTGTTGGTTTGGATAGGTGCTTTTCCAGGATTTTGGTTGTGGTGTGGAGGAAAAACATTTTGATAGATCTGTAAGCCTGCATTGGGAGAGGTTTGGGCACCAACAGTGATTTCCTTCCGATCAATGAGGTCCTGCACATAGTCTTTTAGTTTCATGCATCTGAGGGTAGTGTGACCTTTTACCCTATGAAATTTGCAGTACTCATTATCTTTGTACCATGCAGCTTTGGATTGGCTGGGGTCAATTTGCTGGGTAGGAGGAAATTTGATGAGGTTTTCTTTCACTAATTTCTCAAAAATGACATCCAATGGTTCACCAAGGGGTGTATAGTTTCTAGGTGTAGGTTGGAATCTAGGCTTTTGTCCTGCAACTACATTGATGGCATTAGCTTGATTGCTAGACCCTTGGAAGTTGGGTCTTGGATTGTGGTTTTGATAGCTTTGGTTATTCTGTTGTTGGTAGTTGATAGCTTGTTGATTTTTTGGTTGATATGGTGGGTTGGACTAGTTGTGAGAAGGACCAACAATATTCACATGTCTGGTGTCAGTGACGCCATCTGTTGCAACGTGCTTGTTTTTGTTCCAATACCTAGACTTGTCATTGGAATGTGATTGATTTTGGTTGGCTTCCTTGTAAAGCTTGACTACACCATCTTTAATGAGTCCTTGCTCAAGGATCATTCCTTTCTCTTTGATATCTTTGTAGGTTTGCAAACAGTTCATGGTCATGTGGTGAGCCAAGCTAGGATGGGCATTATCAATAAACATTTTCACCACATGGCATTCTGGCAAGGTGTAGGATATGCGGGTGGTAAGGGTTTGCCATCTTTGCAGGTATTTGGCAAGGCTTTCTCCACCTTTTTGCTTGGTGTGGACAAGATCAACTATTGATAGCTCTGTTTCAACAAGATGGGCATATTGGGCTACAAATGCCTCAGATAATTCCGCAAAGTTTTTAATTGTGCCATAGGGGATTCTATAAAACCATTCAAAAGCTGGTCTAGCTAAGCTTTTGGGAAAAAGGTGCAAGAGGAAGACATCATTGTATGCTACGTCCTGGTAGTGCATGTAAAATTCTTTGATATGTGTGACAGGGTCTCCTTTTCCTCTGAATTTGTCAAATTTGGGTACCTCAAAGTGTTTGGGAAATGGTGTCATGGTAATGGCTCTGTCAAATGGGTAAGGACACACATTCTCAAACTTGAATGTCTTCGGATCATTCCCTTCTTGGATGGCTTTCAGATCTATCTTCATTTGCTCCCATTCTGAATTGATAGGTGATGGCTAGGGTGCCCCCAATGTAGGAGTGCCTTGAGGTAGGTATGTGTTGGATGGGGCCACTGAATATGGATGTCTATGAGGGATTTTCTGATAGGGATTGTACATTGTTTGGGCAGCTGCATGGTGGATGACAGGTTGCTGAGGGGGAGGTGGCGCATATTGCTGCATCTGCTGTGAGGCTTGCTATTGATATGGGATTTGAGGTTGGGATTGAGGAACATAAGCTGGCTGTGGGATAAATGGATTGCTTTGTGGAGGTAAGGTATAAGATGGTTGTGAGGCTTGGGGAAAGGATCCGGGGGCTTGTGGGGTTTGACCAATATATGTGGGTTGTGCCCCCATTTGGGATGGTATCTGCAAATAATTGGTGGTTGGCTGGGGTGGTGGATTACCTCCTAGAAGTGGCATTGAAAAGTAGTTGGTAATTGGAGGTAATGGATTAGTTGGTGGTGGAGGTGGTGGGAATTGAAAGCTTGGGAATGGAACTGATGGGGTTTGATAGCTTTGTGGTTGGATTTGGAAGCTTGGTAGAGTGGTGGCAGGGGCTGGGGTCACTTGGGAGTTTGGTAGAAAATTGGTAGTAGCTTGTGGGATTTGATAGCTTTGTGGAGTGAGGGTAGTAGCTTGTAGATTTGTGGCTAATGGTATTGAGCTCCCAAGACCTAATGGAAATGATGGGATTGTGCTTTGGGCTGCAGTGAACAAGCTGGGGGTGATAAAAGGTTGATTACTTGGCCCCATGGGTGGCATCCCTGTTGTATATTTCCGAGGTTGGCCAAAGATGCTAGCATTGATTTGGGAGATGGGTGGATTTGGAAGGCTGGGTTGGGGAGCAGCAACAGCAATAGTGAAGGGGGTGAACGGTGAGCTGTTTTGGGTAAAGGGGGTTTGGAGCGGAGAGGTATGAACCAAGGATGGAGTGGTGGTGGATGGGTTGGCTTGCGGCATGGAGATTTCAACTTGGGTGGATGATGGTATGTTTGGGTTTGTTGGATCATATGGATTGGCTGGAGGCTCTTCTTTTGGCATATATTGAGGATAATTTGGATCATAAGAGCCTATGGGTGGTGGTAGCTACCCAAAAAATGGGTGAGATGGATCTGATAATGGAGGGGGTCTTCCAAAGTCAAAGGTTCCTACATTTTCCCTTTGAAAATTAGCCATGATTGTCTCTTTGTTCTTGTCTATAATGGCATTTACCAATACTGCATTTCCTGGTTGGTTCATGAAAGCTTCAATGTCAGTACATGATGGCATAGCTTTCTCTGGGCTGAAGGATGGCTGAGTGCTCAAGGGGGGTGAGGTTGTTCGATCCAAATGATAGGGCTCCATTGTTTCTTTCTTCTTGGCTAAGCGAGTGACGGGTGGCATGAAAAATGCTCCTAGGGATGAGATGCAATAATGCTGATGGATGGAAAAGGGGGAAGGCTTCTCTATGCAAATGATTTCCTAGGTTAAGGCAAAGCTATATGACAAAACCTAAGGAGGATTGGGTTGGAGATTTTAACTTCAAAGATATGTTGCCAAAGCACGAAAGGTCTGCTTTCCTATGTGCAAGCTTGGTGGTGATTGTGTCAACTTAAGGATAGACTGATGATCCTTTAGGAAGAACATGAGATTGACCACTTGTGGATCCCAACCTTTAGCTCAAGGTGATGAGGGATAACAAGTGACAAAGCTAGATTACCCTAGACAAAGCTCTGTCAAAGGGATAACCTTGGTGAGATTGATGGATTTGGAAGATTTTAGGAGTGGCTAACTTTTGGCAAAAGTGACAACAATTTTGAAAGCTGAGATGTGCAGATTTTGGATTGCTGGCTAGATGGTTTGATTCTAAATGAGATGGATGAGCTAATAATTCTTAAGGGGATAACCTAAGATGGCTGGCTTTTCTACAAAGATGACTCTAAAGTGAAGCTTATCCAAGAGGATGTGGGGAAACAAGGGGGTCTAATCATAGAAATCATGCCTTGTTGGTAAGGCATAAGTAGGATTAACTCCTGGATTTTGGCTAAATTTGATGGTGCGCTCTAACCAGGCCTCTTGAAGTGCTTTGTCGGTAGCTTTGTCCTTTGCTTTGTGGAGTTTGGCAATTCGTGGGCTTGGTGTTATTTCTTTTCTCTTGGCTGAAAGTTCTTGGTATGCTAGAGATGGTTTGAGTTTAACTTTGTGGAACTTCTGTTTGGGTTTGGGTTGCTCTGACATCAATTTCTGAATCTACTTGGCTTTGAGAGATCTTGGTTGTTTTGCTTCAACTCGTTCAACTTTTGGAATAGGTAGTGACTACGCTAAGTATGCCCTAAGCTAGGATTGACCAAGTTTGGCAAACATTCATTCAACAAATAAAAGATCAAGCAATAGATAGAAACAACCAGATAGAAGTTTTTGATTCTCAGAAAGTGATACTTGCGCCAAGGAGTGTGTATGTTCTACAAATGTTTCGATCAGTCACCTCAAAGACATTAACATCCTAGATGGTTGTCTACAAGGTTGACAGTTGGTTTAGCTAAGGAGTCCTCGATATACCCAAGGTACGTGAGGCCCAAATCCGTAGATGAGACCAAAAAGATGTCACACAACTGAGAGGAGCGGTAACCCACTTCTCCTCTTTCACTTCTCAAGGGTATAAAGTTCCTTGAGGCTTAGCCCGAGTGACAAAATCTTGATCCCAAGAGAGGTGTCTTTCGATTCACCTCCCAATTCTTATACTCCGCCAGAACACTGGAGTTGAGATCGTCCAAGGGGTGATGAAATCCCCAAGCAGGCCTCCTAAAAAGAAACAAGGTTTTAGATCCTAATCTTATGCACCCAAGATGGCCTCGAAAGACGACAAGGGGAGAGAAGACTTGGATGACCTTGGGCTAAAAAAACACGCTTGTTCTTTTACCAACTAACTCTTATGTGTGCTAATCTAGACTTTGCAAGCACTCATGTTTAAGAGACAATGTTCAATTCTAACTTGAAGCGCCAACAAAAGTAAATCGATCAAAGAATGAAAACAATAAGAAGAGTTAGGGTCAACAAAAGCAAACTCGTGCGCCCAAAGGCCCTCCACGTCAAGTATCGATTAATTTTCTTTAAGGCATTCAAGATTGAGTGTGAGTTTGTTTTTAAGCCCAAAACAAAAGTGTGTGAGATTCAATTTTCAAGCGCGCGCTCGGAGGCTCTCCACGTCAGTTGTTGTTCAATTTTAGTTCCCAAACTTGAAGTGTGATCGATTTAATCTAGAGTTTTGATTATTTAAGAATTTTGATAAAGTTAAAGCAAACATTCAAAGACCAAGTGAGTGAGTTAGATTGTGGAACATTTAACACCTTTTTCAAGTAGACCCATCCCCATAAATGGCGCTGAGATTGCAACCAATGGTTAATATTTGATGGATGATTAGAAAAGAGGCAAGTCCAAGGAACTACTCAAATTGAGTTTTTCAAATTTGTATTTTAACTTAACAAGGTTTCTTAAATGTCCAAAAATCAAACTTTACCTAGATTGCATGTGGAAAAGAGATTTGTTTTGTTCAATTTTTAGAAGCTCCAAATGAAGTGTTTGATATTGCAATGGTTAATTGATCCTTAGAATTCAAGATTGGATTTGTTGTTTTAATCATGCATTCAAGGAAAATTTGATTTTAGTCCATGGCATTCAAGAGTGATTTTAGCAACATGCATTCAAAGAAAAGTGGTTAAACATTCAAGTGTTTTCTTTTGAGCATTCAAGATTGAGATTTTGTGTGTTGTTTTAAGAACTTTGAAGTGCTTTGTTTTAACCTTAGATCATTCAAGATTTTTTTGGACTCAAAAGTGAAAATGACTCTTTGGACTTTGGTTTTCATTCAAGATTTTGTGTTCTAGTTTGCATATTTTAAGCCCAAAAATGATATTCCTAGATTGTTTTGATGCATGAAAATCCTAAGAAACATTCAAGATTTTGCAATAAGACATTTGTTTGGAACAAATAACAAAGCTTTTAGGACAATTTTTGGCAACCATTTAGGACTCTTAGTTTTCATGAGATTTTTTAAAAGAACTTTAGTGTGCACTTAGTGTGGATTTTGAACCTTTTAAAATGGAAACTTGAAGTTCTTTTTAAATTCCCAAAAATGAAGTGTTCCTAACTTTGCATGAATGCATCTAAAACCTTGATGTTGCAAGGATGTAAATGATTGGGTTGGTTTAGTTTCACTTGTTAAAAGATTTTTTCTTTTTTGCAAATTTTTAATTTTTAATGGATTTAAGTATGATTTGGGGGTTCATTTTAAGCACTAAAAAGAAGTGTGTATGATTTTTCTTCCTTAAAAAAAATGGCCAAGATCTCCCACAAGAAGAAGAAGAAGAAGAAGTAGATGGAATAAGAAGAATATAGACAAGAAGAGGAAAAAGAATTCCAAGTGCTTTGTCCACCTATAAGCTTGAAAAATCTGCAAATACTATGAGATCGACTATGAGTTCATTTGTCTTCTTCATGCTCATGTGGACCTACAAAACCAATTTATACAATCCTACCAATCACAAAAACAAGAAAAATTAGCCAAAATTAGCAAATGACATACAAAATTTGACTAAAAAAGCTAATGAAGATGACCCATGCGGGGTCCCACCGGGCGTGCCAAAATGTATATGATCAATGTTAGTATGCTAATAGAAACCAAATTTAAATAAAGCTTCTACAAACTAAACAAAATTCATAAACTTCAAGATAGACTAAGATGAGCTCTCAATTGAGAATATGAGCCATTAATGGGCTCTCTCAATGAGAAGTTCTCTTGTTGAGTAGCTTTTTCTAAATAGATAGGATGTATGCTCAAGCTTTATGCTTCAAAAAGGGCTTCAAATGGAGTTGAAATTTGGGAGTGAGTGTATGGTTTTGATGTAAAATGGCCTCTCAAAATGGCATTATGACTTTTCTTCATGGATTGTGTTATTTTGCAAAGGGGAAGGATCCAATTTATAGGCAAGAGGCTTGAGGAATTGAGGGCTAAGATGCAAGGATGGGAAAAAACTTATGGAGGGCTTAGATTGCATGAGAGGAGAGCACATGGATTGTGCTTCCTTACATCCAATCAAGGAGTGACACATGTCATATGGTGAGAGGATGGAGGAAAGGGGAAGGATGAGTCAAAAAAGGAGTCTCAAGGGATAAAATCTTCATAAAAACCCTCATAATGGCTTGTAAGAGCAATAAAAGGGCTTGGAAGAGTCATTTATCGCCTAGTGGGCTTCATAAAGTTTTATGGTTGAGATATTTTGAGGGTGATGAGAGCAAATTCGACTTGGACTTGATTAGGAAGGTTTTAAGCTTGCTTAGGCTTGTGAAAATGATTAGAGGATGGATTAGGATGGTTTAGGATTAGCTTAGGGATAGGCAAGTGGATGGCATTTAATGAGGGTGGGTGAAGGAGGAGATATTTGTTAACTTTGGCTTGGGTTAGTAAGTTTTAACCCATGTTTAGGGAATGTGACAAGGTTAGGAGGAGATTATGATTAGTTTTAAAGACATCTTCTAGAAGAGTCTAGACTTTGGATGAGGATAAAGACTTTCTAGAATAGTCTAGAATTTCCTAGGATGAGGATGAAGACTTTCTAGAAGAGTCTAGAACTTCTTAGGGTGAGGATAAATTAGATTTTTAGGAAATAAATAAAGTTTTATTTATTTCAAGGGTTTGGTTTGAGGAGATATTTATTAAAACTTTTTTAATAAACATGAGGATTAATATTTAATCTTAATTAAATATTTTGAGTTGGGATTAGGGGTAGGAAATGATGGGATTAGCCTTTAATCAAAATTAAAGAAGGATTAGAAGATTTTGGAAGAGGTTATTGGTCATAAGGAAATTGGCCAAGTTTTTGGGCAAAAAATAAATTTTTTATTTATTTTAAGATTTTTGTCAATTTATTAATTAAATAATTAATAAATAAGGAAATAATGTTTAAATAAGATTTAAACATTTTTGGGAGGGATTCCTTAATTAAATATTTTTAATTAAGATAAAGGGATTTAATGGCATGAAAATTAATTAATTAATTAAATAATTAATTAATTAATAAATGATGATGTCATCAAGACTTTTTCAGAAAATAAAAATACTTTATTTTCTAAAGGTTTTTAGGTGTCTACAGTTTCAACTCTTGTAATTTCACCAAACTATCTTGGATTTTCTTTTGTTGATTACAATCGACCAAGAAAATTTTCCTTGGTGAAATCCTTAGTGCAAGGCATTACTAGCACTATCATCTACACAATTGGCTTGAAAGGTGGTGAAAAACTTTTCAAAATCTTCCATATAGATTCATCATCATCTTTGGTTCTATCATAAGATAAAATTCCTACAACCATTTCTAGTATTATGCCAATATAACTTCTTAAACATTCATCTTCCATCATCTTAGCATCTTGATATGCACATCCAACTTTGTAACCTCATTCTTTAGCACAATCATCACCTTCAAAAGTATATTCTAATGCTTTCCAAATTTCATGAGATGTTTCAAGTGACTTTACCTAATTGTATTCATTCTCTATAAGGGCCAGTAATAGAGCCTCTCTTTCTCTCATATTACACATGAACTAATCTCTTTCTTTCTTACTCCAATCTTCTAGCTCTAATTCTTGAACAATTTTCTTCTTTCTCTTTGTCAATATCCATTATCATGGACCCATGCACAATGTATGAGTCTTCATCTTATCCTTCCAACTCTAATAGTTGGCCCCATCAAATGTCAAACTATCCTTTTTGAAAATATTCATCATGGATCTCCCAAAGATATTAGGCTTATCCTTCAAGGACCTGATGCTCTAATACCAATTGTTAGAATATATAGTCTTCTTATATAGCTAAGAGGTGGGGGTAAATTAGTTATATGAATAATATTAGAAATAAAAACTTTAAACAATCTTAACCATATGATTAATGTAAACTAAAATTATAACAAGATACTCATACACAATAACACCAAATATGTTAATTAGAAAACCCTTGACTAGATCAAAAACCCCAGTGGGGATGGTATCCACAAGATCATGTACTAATATAAATATTCCTTGTGAGAGAATAAACCCTATTAGGAGTCTATTATAACATTTAGTATATATGAGTACCTATTAAGAGACTTTGAATCCCTATTAGGAGATTCCAAACCTTTTAGGAGTTGTGGAATATAGCTTGATACATTGCCCAAATAGCTTCTAGGGAAATATCAGTGAACCCACTATCTAAAGGATATTTTTAATTTTCCTTGCCAAATAATAGAACTGAATTATACTTTTTTTCATTGTCTCAGTCATGTCAGCCAAAATTTTCCTCCTTTTGATCTTGTAACTAGATCGTGAGTTGCACATCTAAAAATGCCTTGGATCTCTTACATGCATTCAATCAACACTTTGCTCCTTTTCACATGTCCTTAACTGTGCATAACTTAACCCTTACTCAATTACTTCACAACATAAGATATTTGAGTGTAATTCTTCCAATCTCTATTATTATGTTGACATCAAAGATAAATGCAGTCATGAATGCAACATATACATACTACCCAATTCTTAGGATACTCCCTGAATGTTGTATCATCAACATTCATGCCAAAAAGTTTAACATGTGTTGTGAAGAGAATTGAATAGAGAGATACTTGTCTTCACCCAAGACACTTGAGAAAAATGGGATTTCTGAAATAAGAAATAGATTAGCAGTAGAGGTAGCAAGAGCAATGATTTTTGAAAATGATATATCCAAGACATTTTGCAGATAAATAGTCAATACAATAGTGTGCACTATGAACAAAGTACAAATCGAAAAAAGGTATGGATAATACTCCCTATGAATTATAGTTTGGTCATCACCATTAGTTAAGTATTTTAGAATCATTGGTAGAAAATGTTATATAAAGAGAGATGATGATATTGGTAAGTTTGATCAAAGAAGTGACAAAGGTATGTTTCTTTGTTATTCATTGAAAAGTAAAGCTTAGAGATGTTTTAACAATAGAACTAAGACTATAGTTGAATGGGAAAATGTAAAAGTTGATGAAAAGTTTGGAGTTAAGAAAAACATGATGGATTATAATTCTAATAAAGAAGAGTATAATATTGGAATTGTTAGATAGAATGTAGAATTTTTCTTTGGGACTAACAATGATCTATTGAATGATGTGTGAATTGTTGAGAAAAGAGGAGAAAGATTTGAACCAAGAGAAGAGATAAGAGTTGAATTAGAAGCTCTTACCTCAAACAAGAACCTGACAAAGAATCATCATCTAGAGTAGATAATTGGAAGCAAAGTCAAAGGAATGATGACAAGAAATAGAGTTAAAGAAGAGACATGTTTGATCTCTCAAGTTGAACCTAAGAGTGTAGATGAAGCCTATAAAGATAATCATTGTATTTTAGTAATGAAACATGGGAATTAGTTCCAAGGTCTAAAGACAAGACTGTTATTGAAACCAAATGGGTATTTAGATTAAAGATGAATGAGCAAGGTGAAGTTGTAAGGAATATTGCTAGACTTTTGTACAGAGGATATTTATAGAAAGAAGAAAAAGACTATGGAGAGACTTATGCCCCTATAGCTAGAATAGAATCGGTAAGAATGTTCTTGTCTTATGTAGTAAACATGAAATTCAAAGGGCATCAGATTGATGTAAAATGAACCTTCTTGCATGGAGAACTTGAAGAAGAGGTATACATTGAGCAACCTAAAGGTTTCCATTTAACAAAAGAAAAAGACATGGTATGTAGACTAAAGAAAGATCTATATGGTATGAAGCAAGCACCTGGAACCTAATATGCAAGATTCGACAGTTATTTAGCAAAGCTTAGATTTTCTAATGGTACAATAGATAGTAACTTCTATTTAAAATAAATAGACAATAGTTTGTTAATAATTGTAATATTTTTAGATTACATAACATCTAGAGGTGATGATAATATTTTTCCTAGGTTTGCAGATTGTGCAAAAATGTGATGGTACCTTTAGATCACAAGATAAGTATTTGTAATATTTGTTAAAGATATTTGGCTTCAAAATTTGTAAGCCTATTGGTACACCAATGATAATTGTGACAAGCTATCTTACAAAGATAAGACACCTAAAATTGAGCAAAAGAAGTATAGATCCATGATTGTAGGTTTGTAATATCTAATTTCTACTAGACTAGATTTAGAAAATGTTATTGGGATTCTAGCTAGATTTCAATCTGATCCTAAGAGTATCATTGTGTAGTAGTAAAAAGGATATTCTAATATTTGAAGGGAACATCTAATTATGGAATATGGTATGATGAATCAAGTATGATGCAAGCAAAGGATGAATAACTAGGGCCAAAGGATCACCTAGCTATTGAAACCATCCTACAAGAGTTAAGACAATAGAAGCAAACACAAGGGACAAAAATCATAGGAGGAGAAATACTTTTATTGATTCATCAATGCATCTTCATGCATGCCTAGCTATAAAGAATTCTAGGTTATGGCCGATTACAAATACATTCACATTCAAAGATTCAACTGCAAGTTTGCACTTTCAATTCTACTCTCCAATCTTTTTTTCCCAAAAACTTGCCTAACTCTAAGCCTAAAAACTCTATATATACTTGTCAAAATGGCTTACGGATTATTCTAGAACATTACATAAGAGGAGGTATGACCCAAAAATGGTCTAGACACATCCCAAGAAAAGATCTTAACATAAATGTTGTGATTGTAAATAAATCTTGCAAGTTAGCTCACAGAAATCACATCCAAATGATAACACTTAGCATACACTGGGTAACTCGACACATGAAGAAACACTTGACATACATTGGGTAACTTAGCACATGAAGAGTCACTCATCATACACTAGGTAACTTGGCACATGAAGGACTGCTAGACACATGAAGGACTTTCTACGCACCAACTTGCAGAATGAATTAAAATGAGTAGGATAACAAGGCAACCTAGGATGCTCCTACATTAGACGAATGGGGTTGAAATAAATGATTCTCTTGAATCATTGAGATGTCACAACCTAAGCTAAATCCAACTCAAATTTAGAAATCCATGAAGCATCTTCAATAGGTTTGTTCTTCCACGTCACTAAATATTCATAGTAATTTTTTCCTCTTGTGCACTTGCAAACTCTCTAATCCAATATCTATTCAAATTCTTCAATCTACTTCTTAGAATAATCATCTCATACAAAAAATTCATCCTTTGACTCATGATACATATACAAATCAACAATATTGAATATAGAATATATATCCATGTCATCAGGTAACTCAACTTCATAAGCATTACCACTATCAAACTTCTTCAAGACCTTACAAAGTCCAAATTTATTCATCTTCAGCTTACTGTATGTTCTAACTAGGAATCTTCCTTTCTTAAAATGAGCCATTACTTCATCACCAACTTGGAAATCATGTTATCTTCTAGACTGATCAACATTCTCCTTATACTTCTGATTACTTTGTTCCATCCTCAACTTCACTTCCTTATGCAAAGACTCCATAAAATAAACAAAGTCTTCTCCTACAATGCTTCTCTTTTCTTTCCCAGCAGCATCTCTCAAATCTGATATACCTCTAGGATGCATTTGAGTAACACTCTCAAAATGTGTCTTCCCTATACTCCTATTCACAGAATTATTATATGAAAATTCAACTTATGCCAATACCATCTCCCAATTACTTGGCTTATTCCCAACTAAACATCTTTACAAATTTCCCAAGCTTCTATTCACAACCTCTATCTATCCATCTATTTGTGGATGGAATGTAGAATTAAACTTCAATTCAGTACCCATCTACTTCTACAAAGTCTTCCAAAAAAAACCAACAAACTTATTGTCTTTTTCTGAAATAATACTTCTTGGTAATCCATGCAATCTCACAATCTCTTTAAAGAAAAGTTTTTCAATATGCTTAGCATTTGATGTCTTCTTACATGGTATGAAATGAGCCATCTTAGAAAATATGTCCACTACAAAAAATATGAAATCATACCCTTTCACTATTTTAGGCAATCCAAGAACAAAATCTAGACTAATGCCAGTCCAATGTTTCTCAGGAACAAAAATAGGTGTATATAAACCAATATTTTGACTCATTCCCTTTGCAACTTGACAAATTCCACAACTCCTTAAAAAATTTTGAACATCCTTATACATCTGTGTCCAATAATACTTCTCTTTCAGCAAACTCAATGTCTTATCAATTCCAAAATGTCCAACCAATCCACCATTATGCTTTTCATTAATTAAATTCAACCTCATAAAACTTCTAGGAATACACAACTAAATACCTTTTAACAACATACCTTCTTGAATGAAATACTCATCATACTTACTTATGTGCTCTATCAGATTTGGTGCTCTGCACTCTCTCCACACCTCAGAAAAATTAGGATTAGCATCATACAACTCTTTCATTTCATCAAAACCAAGAACTTCAACCTTCATTTAGGTTAGCATGGAATGTCTCCTACTTAATGCATCAAAAAATTTATTAGTAACTCACTCTTATGCTTAATGATAAATATAAAACTCTACAAATACTCAACCCACTTCATATGTCTCTAATTAAATTTATGTTGACTTCCCAAGTATTGTAAAGCTTTATGATTAGTATACAACACAAACTCTTTAGGAATCAAATAATGTCTCCAATTCCTCAATGCTTGCAAAATGGCATAAAATTCTTGATCATTCATAGAGTACTTCCTTTTAGCATTATTCAACTTTTCAATAAAGAAAGCAACAAGCTTATGTTCTTGACTTAATATAGCTCCTATTGTATTACCACTTGCATCACATTCAAATTGAAATACTTTGATGAAATATATTAAAGAAAATACAAGTAATTCAACAACCTTTTGTTTCAAACTCTCAAAACTCTTATCAGTACCATGTGTCCACTTGAATTCCTTTTTATCTCCCCTTATTGTCTTAGTCATAGCATTACAAATAGCACTAGAATTCTTTATAAACTTTCTATAAAAACTAGCCAAACAATGAAATGATATTTTCTCACCCATATTTTTAGGTGTAGGCCTTTCCAAAATTGCTTTAACCTTCTCAGGATCTATCTTTGATCGATCAACTAAAATCAAAAATCCCAAATATACAATATTATCTTACATAAAAGAACACTTTTTAAGATTAATTAGCAACTTTACCTCTGCAATACTTTTCTAATATGCTCAAGATGTTCTCCCTTCGTCTTACTAAATATTATAATAGCATCCAAATAAAAAATCACAAACTTACCCAAAAATCTTTTTAGAACTCCATTCATCAATATCATGAAAGTAGTAGGTGCATTAGTCAAACCAAAAGGCATAACCAACCATTCATACAAACCATCTTTTGTCTTCAAAGAAATCTTCCATTCATCATCTTCTCTAATTCTGATCTCATGATAGCCACTCTTCAAATCAATCTTGGTAAAATACTTTTCTCCACTCAAACAATACCTTATGTCATCCATCCTTAGCTTAGGAAACTTATATTTCACTATTATCTTGTTAATTTCTCTAGAATCCATACACATTCTCCATTATCCATTCTTTTTAGGTGCTAATATAGTAGGTACAACACATGGACTCAAGCTTTCTCTAATCAAACCTTTCTTCAACAACTCATGCACTTGTCTATTAAGTTCTTCATTCTCTATAGGTGTCAATCTATATGGTGCTTTGTTTGGCAAACTAGCTCCAAGAATCAAATCTATACAATGACTTCTGCTTATTACTGGAGGTAAACCATCAAGAATATCATCAGCAATAATATGTTTATATTCATTCAATAATTCTATAATTTCTATTGGTTCTTGACTATCACTATCTGTTTTCACTTGGTCATTACTAGCTTTTGTTGCTCGGCTATTACTACCAACACTTGGTCCTCTAGCAACTATGGAAAAATAGATTTGATTCCTTTTAAATTTTTTTCAAATTGTTTCCCATTAACCATGCAAATTTTTACAATAGTACAATTAAGCTCATTTGGACTTTCAATCAAAGGTAGCAATGTTTGTTTCTTCCCATTTACCCAAAGAGTATATTGATTCAATCTTCCATCATGTACAACATATCTATCATATTGCCAAGGTATACCCAAAAAAATATAACAATAATCCATGGGCATAATATCACACAAAAATTCATCAAAGTAATGTTCAATTTTGAACTTCACAAGGCATTGCTCACTTAGCAATATCTTATGCTCATCCTTGATCCATGAAATGTAATAAAGTTTGTGATATTTTAACCACTATAACTGTAACTTTGTAACCAACTCTTCTAATGCCATAGTTTTAGAACTTCCATTGTCTATGATCAATTTACAACATTTTCTAGCCATCTTACATCTTGTCTTGAAAAGACTTCTCCTTAAAATAGGTTCCTCATCACTTACCTTATTACATAAGGTTCTTCTCACCATCAAATTTTCTCTAGCCTTAGGTCAACTGGGTGAACCCTCATCATCTTCTTGAATCACAACATTTATGTTACCTTGCAAACTTTCAGAGGATCTACATTCAAAAGATCTATGTCCCTCTTTACCACATCTGAAACAATTACCATTAAGTCCACCTCTACAATAGGAATTACCTCTTCCTCAATAAGAATTATTGCCTCCTTTATAAGAACTACAACTTTCCCATTCAGTCTTTTCATTTTCCATCATTCTTCCATTCAGATTTGCCTTTATCTTGCATAGAACTATTAGATTTTCCACTTTCTCCATAAGGTCTACCTCTACCTCTCTAGAATCTACCACTTTGTCTTTGTTCATGCTTCTTTGTCAAGATCTCCTTAGATTTCAAGGCATATTGATATGCTTCTTCTACACTTTCCAACTACACAAAACTTATTTCATCTTGAATTCTAGATCTCAATCCATTAATCTACCTTTCAATTTTCTCAACATCATCATTCACATGTCTAGATCTGATGTTCAATCTATTAAATTTCTTGGTATATTCTTTCACAATCATGTCCTTTTGTTTCAAATTTTGCATCTTTCTCAATAGGCTAACTTGGTAATCAACAAGGGGTAAATTGTTCTTTACCTTGTTCACCATCTTTGGCCAAGTTCTAATCTTCTCCTTTCCTCTCCTTTGTCTATCAGTTTGCAAGTGCTCTCACCATAGTGATTCATGACCTTTGAACCTAGTGACTGCAATCTTCACCTTTATATTATCAGGAGTGTTTTCATACTCAAATAACTTCTCCATATTAGAGATCCAATCCAACACAAAATTGGTATGCAATTTTCCATCACAAAGAAAATCTTCTACAACAAGCTTTGAATTTTCTCTAGACAATACTCACAACAATCTTTCCTCATCTTGATCTTCTTCAAGCTCTAGATTATGGTTTGGTGTTGCTATTTCATCATCACTTACATCATCAAGATGTGTCCCTCTCCTCTAGCTTGTCCCTACAACATCTAATCTAGCTATAAATTTTCTCAACTAATCCAATATAGCATCATCAACATTTCTTCTACCACAAACCATCTTTACAAATCAGGTTCCTGCAAGATCATGACCCTCTGCAAGTTATAGGTGAAATTTTTAAATTCATTGCCCTACCACCAAATCCAAATTATGATTCTACATGATCCAATATCCACAAGTATGAACCTCAAACTCTAATACCAACTAGGGCAAGAAAAGGATGAATAATTAGGGCTAAAGGCTCACCCAACTATCCAAACCAACCTTCAAGAGTTAACACAATGGAAGCAAACACAAGGGACAACAACCAAAGTAGGAGAAATAAATTTATTGATTCATCAAAAAATCTTCATGCATACCTAGCTATAAGGCCTTCTTGGTTATGGCCAATTACAAATACATTCACATTCAAAGATCTAACTACAACTTTGCACTTTCAGTTATGCTCTCCAATCTTCTTTTCCCAAAAAAATTCCTAACTCTAAGCCTAAAAAATCTATATATACTTGTAAAATGGCTTATAGATTATTCTAGAACATTACATAATTGGAGGGCTGACCCAAAAATGGTCTGGACACATCCCAAGAAAAGATCTTAACATAAATGTCATGATAAAAAATAAATCTTGCAAGTTGGCTCATAGAAATCACATCCAAATGGTAACACTCATCATACACTGGGTAACTCAGCACATGAAGAACCACTCAACATACATGGGGTAACTTGGCAGATGAAGAGTCCCTCAACATACACTGGGTAACTTGGCACATGAAGGAATTGCTATAGTAACTCGGCACATGAAGGACTGCTAGGTAGATGAAGGACTACTAAGCACATGAAGGACTGCTAGGCACATGAAGGGACTGCTAGGCACATGAAGGACTACTAGGCACATGAAGTAATCAGAACATGAAGGACTACTAGGCACATGAAGGACTTTCTAGGCACCAACTTCCATAATGAACAAAAATGAGCAGGATAGCAAGGCAACCTAGGATTCTTCTGCATCAAAGTGATTCACTCTATGTGAATTAATTGATGTAGATTGGGAAGGCCATATGGATGATAGAAAAGGAACTAGTGGTGGATCATTCTTTCTTGGAGGAAGATTGGTTTCTTGGCTAAGCAAGTAAAAACATTGTATATCACATAGTAGAGCAAAGACAAAACATGTGGTAACAACAAATAATTATAATCAAGTGATGTGAATGAAGAAAAAAATGAATGACATTAGGATATAATTTTTAGAATTTGTTATCATATATTGTGATAACACAAATATAATAAGTATATCTAAGAATCCTATATTGCACTCTCAGACTAAGCATTATCTATTAATTATTATGTTTTGAGAGAGAATGAAATAATAAAAGGAGATTAGATTAGAGCATTTTCATATTAAAGATTAGATTTTAGATATGTTTACAAAGATTTTACCTAAAGATACATTTGAGTACTTAAGAGGTATGCTTCGGGTTCTACCCCTACTCGCTTTAGAATAGATGATGTAGAGAATGCAGTAGTTGAGTGGTATAGAGTACTATTATTTGATTGGACTGAATGTTGATGCTTCCTCTATGGTGGAGGATCTATGACGAGTATAGTCATCAAGGAGGAGGTCTTTTTTCATTGATGTCAATTGAGGAGAAAAGTGCATGAAAAAAATATCCTAAACATGTATTGGGGAAAAGAGTGTCCTAATCTTGTATGGGGGTGAAAAGTGCATAAAAATCTCTACTTTACTAGGGAGATTTAGAAGGATTCATGAATATCACTATGGAAGAGATATGTAGCATGAAGTAACATAATAGAGAAGTGTTCAATAGAATTTTAGATATGATTGTTGAAGAGGATCTAAAAAGATGACAACAAAAAAAGTAGCAGGAGACTATTGTTTCATATTCTTGGAATTTAGATGTTTTTTGTCCACGTTGTCATCAATTCCAAATGGGAGGATTGTTAGGATGAATGCTAATAGTATTCCTTTAGGGGAGTATCCTAAGAATTGGAAAGTATTGACATGTTGCATTCATGAATGTGTTTTTCATTAATGTCAACATAGTAGTAAGTTTGTGAAGAATAGTAGAGTAACAGATAAAGATCATACGTGTATGGACAAAGGTTTGATGTACAAGTGAAGCATGTTTAACAACATGCTGTACCTTATGTCTTGATAAAGAGTTTAAATGCATAGAGTTTATGTTGAAGATGTAAAAAAGCTATAAGTTATTTGCAAAGAGAAGTGCAGAGACACAGTGCATGGAAAGTAGCATGTGATGATCCTATTACATCTTCTAGTAGATATATAATCTGGTGATGCACAATTAGGTGGTGACAAAGGAATTTGTGATGGTGACATCAACAAGTATGTAGGCCCTAAAGTTGTACATGTAATAATTTGTATAGACTATGAGCTAATAGTGCTATTGTAATTACAAATTAATTAATTATCTTATTATGATTAATTCAGACAGCCTCAAGGCCGACCCAAGGAATTATTTTGAAGGAACAATATAAAGGAAAAATGTTTTCCTTGTTTGTAAAATGTATTCAGAACATGTTCCATGTGAAGTGAGAAGAGGATCAGAGTGTGTGGTGAATTTGAGTAAGTGGGCAAAGGGATTATTTAATATGATATATGTGATCTTGTTAGAAGATTAGGAGCAGAGGTTTCATTGATAGGATAGAGAAAGATGAAGGAAGTACAATTCAAATATATTATTCTACAAAGAATAACTTATAGATCATTTGGATAGTGGGTTCATTTTTCTTTCCCTTGAAGCTATTTGGATAGTATGCCCATCTACCATCTACAACTCCTAGCAGGGTTTGCACAACTCCTAAAAGTGGTGGAATTCCCTAAAAGGGATTCAAAGTATCCTAATAGGGAATAATATGTAATAAATATTTTCATACACTCCTAAAAATGGTCCATCTTCTAACAAGGAATATTTAAATTAGTGCATCATCTTGAGGGTATCATATCGAACAAAGTTTTTCCTCTAATCAAGGATTTACCTAGTTAACATATCTTGTGTTATTGTGAATGATCATCTTGTTGTGGTTTCTAATTATATTTTCCACATGGTTAAGTTAGATTAGGGATGGTAATTGTGATAATAGTTGAATAATTGATTTTCTCCAGCCCCCCTCTCATTTATATTGGTGGACTATATATTTTAATAGTTTCTATATTAAAATAAGTAATCATTTCATCTACCCAGGAATGTGGGATAATATACTTAGTTAATCTCTATATGAAAAAACCCATGTGGTCATATTCCATTTATGCGCTAACACTTTTACTAGCTCCCTCTATATTTAGCACACAACCTCGGAAGAAGGAGAAAAAGCTTAACACTAAAGATGAGTGAAATATCTAGTGATAACAATCTTTATCTATTTTTAATCCACATGTCATTTTTGGGAAAAATTGATGACTTGGACTACACACAACTTCATCTAATAGTCTACATTGGGCTTTCACATTCTAAAAATTTTTTCTACTAAAAATGTTCAATCCCCATTAATGAGATTTAATTTGTGCAAATCCCCAATTTTCTTATACTACTATAAATGGAGTAGCCAATTGAGCTTTTCCAAATGTAGAAAAATGTAAAAATCCAAGCCTCTCTATATATGACCAACTACGAGATTGGGTGATGTAGCTTAGTGCCTGAGTCATAATACTCATTTCTAAGTACAATGATTCTATTAATTCACACGTGCTATCACTTGGTTTCCAAACACAAAATTTATTATGTTGGGAATATTTCTTTCATCTTCAAGCTATCTATTGGGCATTAGAGATGGTGTGGCATGATCCTTCAATATGAGTATAATTGTATCATCACTATTTTCTAGGAAATATGATTCCATCATACACATCTTTGATTTGGAAAATATATATTGGTTTCAATTTCATTCTAATTTTGATTTGAAATTTTTCTTCAAAACCATTATGTATGTGTTCTTTGGTGTTGATTGGGAGAGGGATTCATAATTAGATGTCACTATCCTTTTCCTTAGTCAAAACCATGGCATGACCACTTCTCTTGATTATGGCTTCACATGAAAATGCATAAGAGACAACTTGTGGTGTGGAATGGTAGTAGATGTGTTCATAAAGTATGATAGGAAACCATATATTAGTGAAGTATGGATGGATGCTACCTATTTTCTAGAACTTTTAAAAAATCCAAAAACCATACATTTCTGGGAAGGTAAAATTTCTTTCTTCCACACTATACTTTGTGTAGATGGTCTTTGGATGTCCTTAACTTTTTTGCATGGGAAATTTACACTTTCAAACAATAGCACTCACCCAAGTGTCATACCATAGTTGTGTCACCTAGACTGCATCTAAATCAGACACACATGGTTGGCTAACCCCAAAAATCAATTTTTTAGGGAGTAGAAAATGAAAATTGGGGTGGAAACCTAACTTCACATAATGGATAATAAATTGTAAACTTCTAGCCATTTTATTATTGAATATATTTAGAATATGATTTTAGGAATATAAACTATTCCTATGGCTACATTGATGGAAATAGGTCATCCTCACTCAATCTTAATCAAACTTCTTTTAGGAAATTTATAAATTCCCCCTTTATTCATTTACACCCAATGATGAAGAGAATACGATACATAGCTTATAAGAAAAAGAGCTAGGCATCTTTTCAAAGGGAAAGCTAGTATTGTGATGTACCCCAAAAATTGTGAATACTAGGAATCCCTCAGTGCTTTTAATCAAGAAAGTGACCTCCAAGATGAAAACTATGGTTGATCTTCTATTTCCTTTGATTTTCCTCTAAACAACTTCAAGGAATTGAATTGATATCTCTAATCCAATACAACTCATTAGATCCCAATACTAAATCCTTACTAATATTGAATCTACTTATTTTGACAATTGACTTCAAGTTGTGAATTATGATAATTTGTTTCCATTGAATAGTAACCGTTATTTAGATTTGAAACTAATAAATGCTTCAATAATTTGAATAAAATATCATATTAAATTGACAGCTTTAATCATGATGAAAATATCTCACTCTTAATTTTTTATTTGTGAACCATTTCAAACTATATTTTATACTTCTTTGATAACTTTTTATTTTGTGCTAAGATGTTCTCAAACGAGCCTTAAAAATAGATAAAATCAAATAACAAGGCCCTGAAACCTTACATTCATGCTCTCTATCATTCACATTATCATCCTATGAAATTATGCCTCGTGATGAAAAATAGGTCAAAAATTATTGACCGTCAAAGTTGCCTTTAAATATTTGTCCTGGAAGTAATATATCAAAAAATAATAAATTGCATTTGAATTTGGCCTAAGAAATTAGTCAAACGACTACTTAAGGAGATGAAAATTGGGGTATTAGTTCATTTTCATATAAAGAATATAAATTTGTAATTTGGGATCATGACCAATAACTCGAAAAATTTGGCAAGCATATAAAGTTGACCCGTAGGAAATGTAAGACTAAACAACCTAGCCAAACAATGATTTTTGCATATGGAATAGTCTTAGGAAAGCATGCAAATAGATTTTTCAAGACTTGAGAATTGGCATACTTGAAGTATATTAAGAATTGTACATAGTGGTTGAATCAATCTATTCTCATCAATAATAGTTTCAGATTTGCAACATCCCAAATAGACCTTCTTGCCAATCTACACTTTTAGTTACCAGTAAAATTTAGAAATTGCATTTGGAATCACATTTGAAAACTAGTCAAACAAATTTTTCATAGGCTCAAATTTGAAACATAGCAAGTCTTTGACCACTATAATGAAAATTAAATATAATATTTTCATTAGGTTCAATTGCATCAAAGTTATAACTAGTCAAAGTAGGCTACTGGTAACTTGTTAGAAAAGGCAACTTGACAATTTTAGGTTTTTGGACGTAGAATTAGCTTGGGATACTCATCAAAAGAATTCATTAAATCTTAAAAATGTAGAAATATTATTTCATTTAATATGGTCATTTATTCAATATTCTCAATGGGTCACAAGATATTTGTAGCCAAACAAGGCCCTCCAGAATTTTGAACAATGTGCATCATCATGACAACAATGAACTACCAACTTTGAGGGATTCAAAACATTGTCTAAACATATCCAAATGACTCAAAATGTGAAATATAGGTTCTATGATATACATAGTAGATACTTCCAATTTGGAGAACCATGAAACTTTACTATATGAAAGATATATAATTTCAAACTAGACTTTCTATCATTATTTGACTCTTAGGCAAAAATGTAGATTTCTAAAATGGTCAAAATGACACATTACGAAATGACTCAAAATGGAAATTTTTCATTATGGAGCATACTCATGTACAAAATTGAAAGTTTTAAACACATGAAACACATCATAGGACCCAAAATGAGGGTCAGGTACACATGCATGAAAAGATTTTATATGGGCTCATTTAGACTTAGTTTTCAAAATGGTACTCAAAATCAATATATCATTTTTGAGTCCCAACAAGGAGCATATCCATACCATAGTTAAAAAGGTGTGGCACTTGTACCTTTCTTGACTTTTACTCTATTTTAGGTATTGAAAATAGTATTGATAACTTTTGTCCAATATTTCTATAATACATTCTTCTCCATCATTAATGCACAATCCATTATTGATCTATTTTTCCTATTTTGAGAAGGGGTCCTTGGTGATGAAATTTTTCTTTTAATTCCTCTATCATTATAGAATGTGTTGAACTCATTGGAAATGAATTCACCACCTCTATTAGATCTAAGACACTTTAGACTTTTCCCTATTTATTTTTAACTCTGGCCAAATACCTCTTAAATAACTAAAAAGCATTAGATTTAGCTATGAGAAATATCACATTCATCATAATAGGGGAATTATCAAAAGAAAAATGAAATAATTATCTCCATAATATCTTTCAACATCAATAGGTCCACCAACGTTAATATGAACCAATTCCAAAATATCATTGGATGTGCATGTTTTTTGCCAATTGAAATTGTTTACCCATAGTATTGTTAGGCTTCTTTAGTTCTAGAAATCCTCTTACTTTTTCTATTTTACTAATTTTCACCAAATTTTCAAATTTTACATGACATAACCTTTTGTACTATAACCAAACATCTTATTGTGCAAACAAACATGTCTCATTAGATAAATCTAGATAGAACAAGTTACCTCTTGTTTGATCACCACTTCTAATTGGCTTGCCATCAAAATCATATATTTAGGCCTTTCTAATATGGAAATCAAATTTATACCCCAATTCCTTTAACTATGAAAAAATCAACAGAATATAGTTAAGTGCTTCCACCCAATAAACATTGTCATGCTTGACTTTGTCAGTCAATTGAATAGTACCTTTACCTTTTACAACACATGAAATATCATTGTCAAATTTAACATAGAAACTATTCAACCAAAGTAAATAGAAACCATAATAAGATGCAAATAGAAACCATAATAAGATTCACATAGACAATTACACCAAATATTTTGATTAGGGAAACCCTTGATTAGAGGGAAAACGTCGGTGGGAATGATGCCCTCAAAATGATGTAATAATATAAATATTCTTTGTTAGAGGATGGGCCCTGTTAGGAATCTATTACAAAATTTAGTACATAGATTCCCTATTAGGAGACTTTGAATCCCTATTAGGAGTTTCCAACCCTATTAGGAGTTGTGGTACAATGTATGCAAGAAGAGCCTACTGCCCAAACATGCAATTTCAACTATAAAAGAGCTCACAACTCAAAGAACTAATTTACTTTTATGTTCTTCTTTCCACCATTTTTTCAACTAAACCAATAACTTTTAGACCTTTTAGACCAACTCATAAACCTTGAATCATTCGACAAAACCTTGGAATTGAATTTTCCTTCACTTCCACACTGCTCTTCTCAAATTTGCATAGCACTCTCACTGCTTCTTATTATCAATCATCAAACATACATATCCATACCATGATAAATGAAAATTTACTTTCTTTATACAAAGTCCATAAAAAAATTCCATGAGGAAGCTATTAGACCTTCTCAATTAATCATTATAGGACAACATTAAGAACATGCTATAGTTAGTGTTAACATTAACCTTACACCTTACAACTTAAATAACTTTTTGTATATGCAATATTATGATAAGTGATCTTAGCCACATCATCATAAATATGTCTTATGCATATCCTCAACCTTGATTCTCATAATAACAACTCTTCTAAGAGGTATAACAAGGTTACAAGAACATGCCTCTATAAACTCTATCTCGGAACAAACATCACCGAAACTTACATAACTTCTTCCAAACTTATCATTTCTTATTTTGATATTAACTCCATATACTAAATACTTAAACATATCTCCCATAACCTCTAATAGTTAGAATAATTAACTAACCATCTGTACCAACTTGATCATTTTGCTATTTTTCTATCAGATACCATAGAAAATTGCTATCTTGACATCAATTAAAAACTCAGTCATGAATGTAACATATCATCATAGTAACATATCTACAATACTCCCACATAGGAATATCATCAAAATTCATGCTTTGAACAATATTGCAACACTAATATCCTCAATTTTTTTTATCACCACTCAGATAATTAAAATAATCACTATCAATTATCCATCAGTGACTTTTGTTCACATAGGAAATTAAAGAACTTTTCTCATCTTTATCTGAATTTTATTTCATAGATATATAGACAACTTCATCATCATTACTTTTAGATTCAATGTTAGTTTCTTCCTCACCAATATAACAATATTTCTTATCTTTTTCATCCTTGTTCTTGTTGTAGTCTCAAACATCTCTCTCTCCTTTGTACTTCCTTTCCTTTCTTTCATCCTTGTCTTCCCTTTTAGAACATCTTGTAATAATATGACTAACCTTATTGTACAAAAATAGATAATAGGTAATTTTCCTTTATATTTACCTCTACCTCTTCCAAATATTTTTGCAATAAGTGCTTCAAGTTCATCAAGCTCATCATCAAAAGTTTCATTGTCACTCCTCACATGGGTGCCTTTTATTTTGATAAGAACTAATTACGACTTAAAATTATTTCAATAGTTGCAAGTGTGTGGTTATCAATATTAGACATTGTTACCCATTTTTGCCCCCCGCAACAAAATTTCAAATTTGTATATCCAACCTGTCCAACAGCTAGTTCCCAGCTTTTATATTATTTTTTTGGCCTAGAAATATTAAAAATGAATGAAAAACCTTATGTTATTTCCTTATTTCCTAAATTTCCTTCCCCTGGCCTGCAACCTTGTGCATCATCAAATCTCAAAGGATCAACGGTCAATGCATCCCCACATTTTCAAGATGCGAGATGTTTAAAAAATGTGGGAATGCCCCTTCCTAACATGTGGATAGCATGACATCATGTGAGGCCTTCATCAAGTTTCAATGGAAATTTTTGGCACCAGAGGGTTCTATGGCGCTATCGAGAAATTGGTTCTTCTTACCGTTAACAACATAGCGCTCAACCGATAAAAGAATAGATGGCGGATCCCCACTTTATTCCTTGTGTTTCTCCAACACCAAATTTTGATAAGTCCCCAAGGACACTATGGCTCTATCAAAAAATCCATGCCCCTCGCCGTTAGTGACATAGCGCCCAGTCAAAAAATGATATGGCAGAAACATCAGACGATTGTGGGTCCTACTTCCTTTGACAAGCCGCAAAGACAAATTTGTTAGATAGGTGGGCACATGGCATTTTCTTATTGGTTGGTACAAAGAGAGGTCAGAACCATCTTTCTCGCTGCCTGATTTAAGGAACATCAACGGTGGGCGCTATGTCGCTATGGGAAGTTGCACAATATATACCCATAGCGACATAACATCTTGGTGACATGTGCCCTAGGTGACATCATGATAGATGGTTGTAGAGGTTTTAGAGTGCATGTTTTGATCATCATCAGATCTTTGAGGATCGAGGACTGGCGCTTCCCCACATTATGAAGATGCAAAGACTTTAAATAATGTGACAAAGCGGGTGGAGGGCATGTGTCCACCATTTTCCTACCCTCCTCACAAGAAGATACTAGATAAGCCTTCACCATCTGATGCAATCTAATCCACGGTTGGTATTATGTCACTATGGAAAGTTGTACATTGTTTTGCCATAGTGACGTAACACTTTGCCACCACGTGTCTCTGCAGGACCAATGTCTCTATGAATCACTAGCTATAGTACAATTACTGAGTCAGAAGCCAAGTGGTTCATGGGCCCAAAAGTTTTAAGGGCATAGCATATTATTATGGCAAGTCCTCACGATCGTCAGATCAGTTCAAATCTACAGTGGGCACTATCTCGCTATGGGAAAGTGCTCGGAGGATATCTATAGTGACATAGCACCTAGGTGACACATTTCTTTGCGAGCCTAGTTAGGGTTGACAGTTAAGGGTTGGCATTTATGTTGTAGGCTATCATAGTCAGGGTTTAAGAGGTTGGCGCAGTTAGTAAAGAAAGGGGGCAGTCAACTCAAAAAGACCCTGTGAGGTGGCAAAAAAAAAAGAAAGAGGTTCATTAGCCCATGTGGCTCTTCCTGCTTATGGGTCTCATTTGACTTGCTGACTGTGTTGACTCCTAGTCCAAAAATAGGGGAAATCAAGAGTTTTACATGAATCTTATCTTCATGATCGACTCCAGCTACCAAAAGTGAATGCAAAACATACAATAATAGTCTACCACCCCGAGCTATCTATCTACCTGGTCAGAGCAATTTAATGGCGCTATTTCTATCCTCTCAAGGTACTTTTTTGCAACAAAGATAATATTTTCTTCAAATCCTCATGATTGTTCCCTGCAAGACTTAATAACAGGTGGTTGCAAGATAGTTTTGGAGGGAAAATCTCAGTTATGCCTATGCTATAAAGGGAAATTATGTAGATTTTTCCTCAGGTTGATCATTCTCTATTGTTCTCTATTGTTGCTCTATAATTCTAGTGTAAAATTCCCTTTGCCTCTGAACTACATGATTTTTTCATTATCTCCTTTAGCCATTGGTATGAAAGTACAAGAATTCTTTGCCTCTTATTAGTGTTTTGTAGAGATCTATGATCTGCATGACTGTATCTCCTTGGATCTATGAATGATAATATAAGTGAATATCCCCTTCCTTGTGTCATTCATCTTGGTTTTCTAATCTACATGTGATTATTAGATTAAAGTAAGCCTAAATGTGTATATCCTTAGTTTCATTCTGGTTCAATAGTGCATATATGGGTAGAGATTGGTCTGAACAGTCTATTTTGGTGCATCACTAGTTTAGATTAGATTAGGTAGATTTTATTTCATGTCGTCCTTCTCCCTTTTCCTCTCCAAGAGTAGTTAGGTGCATCCTGATGGTAAGAGGAAGTGGACCTTCTCTAGAGACTCAACCTCATAGTTCAAGTCCCACAGGTTGGAGGTTGTTTCCATGTTTCACTAGGTTGTCCTCATGCATAAGCTTTGGACAAGGGTGCAAACCTAAGTGACAACAAACATCTCAAAAGTAGTAGGTCTACCAATTACACCTTCCAAAGTCAAATTGTTACCTATAGTACATCTTAGCTCTTGCATTTCAAAAACCCTAATGTTATATATAGGAAGTAGAGTTCTTAATACCTTTATTGTCACTTTTTCATCTTTAATCTCTCCATTTTCACCTTGAATAACATTAACAACATACTTGATTCTTGTACAATATTGTATTATGTTCTCACCTTCCATCATTCTCATTTCATCAAATTTACCTCTTAGGCTCTATGATTTGGCTCTTAAGACATTATCATCTCCTCACATATTGTCTTTAGTTTTTCCCACATTTGTGTTGCAGTATCACACTCTTTTATAACATCAAAATCAATATAGCTTAGGGCTAACACAATCTCCAACATTGCTTGATTGTGTTCTTTCTTTTCTTTTAGTTGTTGGGTAGTTAGAGGAATAGTGCTTATCTTCACATATTCATTGTTCACAAAGTTTATTGCAGCATCATTAATACTAGACATGTGTAACCTCATCACAATTTATCATGTAGGAAAGTTCTCCTTGTTCAACTTTGGTACCTCCCTTTTGTGAGCCGTTATCTTTAGATTTTAAATACCTTTGAACTTCTCTCTATAAAACCTAGTTCTCTAATACTATTTCTTAGAATGTTTAGAATAACTAAGAGGGTGTGGGAGGAATCTGTTACTCAAGATTAATAAGTACCAAATGAACAATCAAATATATTTGTCCCATTTATCCTATTGTAAATTGGTCTCTACTATAATCTTAGTATTAAAAAAAAACCAATAGGTCACTATCTTAATATAATAGACTTTTAGAACATTGTAAAACATTCAACACAAGTTCGACACTAGAATTTAACATGGAAACCCAATTTGGTAAAAACCACCAACAAAATGTCACCAATTTGGCACTCTTTTAAAGTGATCCCTCTTAGGAGCCAACCATTTTAACAATTGCAATACAAATTGTTAAATGTGACTTAGGTAGAGGATTTAATCATCGTATTAGAAGTGGCCTTATCAAAAGAGTTTTGATCATTCCATTAGAATTTCACCTTGTTAAAGGAATTAAAAAATTTTTAGGCTTTGAATGAATCTTAGTTCAACATTTGATTCAAAGGATTTAAAAAAAAAAGTTTGTACAATGATTATAAATTAAATAGTAGGATTTGATCTATATGACTACAACTGACTTTTTAGTTTTAGATCTTTGTTTAGTTCATGTTTTTATTCTCTGATAAGGTTTCCTTATTACCTTTGTCCTTGATTTATTGAAAACCGCTTCAACCATTTATCCTTCTATCCACAAAAAAATAAATATGTCTTCTTAGACTCACTTCTCAACCTCAAAAACTTTGTTCCATCTTACTAGAAACATGCACAACTTCTCTATTCTAGTCTTCTCTTCTTTTTTCACACTTTGCACATTTCAATTTGCTTTTGCGCCTCCTTAAATGGCTAATTCTAGTCCTTTGTCATTTTTCAAAATCACCATATATCTTAGGATTCATTATTGCATTAAATAGATTCATTGTATATAATCATTATTCTTTTTATCTCTTTCCTTTCTTTTGTTTCTACAAACTTATCATCGAATTCATTCATTACGTATCGTACCTAATCCTCTCCTTGAATTTAATAATCCAACATATCAATCTTATGTTTAGAAAACTTTCCATATTCTAAGAAGTCAACTAAGTTAGATTGAAATCACAATTTCTCATACACATTCAAAATATTATTCCTCGACTAACAATTAATTCTAACCCTCACACATCACTACTTTACTCTATCGCTATAGAAATTTTAGCATAGTATGAACGTTGATTTTTCTTGGCACATACTATGGCTTGATTTACACTAGCATCACTCCATATGAAATTCAAATTTCCTTGATCTTTTACTTTTTTTATCAGTAAAGTCTTATATATGTGATATATCTTAGCTTGTACTATAAAGACTTTAACATTATAGTTGATCAACATGATTTAAAAAATCATTATCTCTTGTCAAAGTATAACTAATCAAATTCACATTATAGCTTCCTTTTCATAACTCAACCTTTCCTCTAGGCACTTTTATTATGTACAATTTCTCAAAATCTCTTCATCAGTAAAATAGATATGAAATTTAGATTCAATAGCAACATGTCTCATCAATATATTTGACATCAATGACAATACAACAATGACTTCAATTGTAGTTTCCAACAATATGTAGATATCAATCTAATAGACTTGTGCTAGCTCAAACTCTACTAAGGATTGTTTATTATTAGCCTATCATATAGATGGATGTCATGTGCAATAATAAGTCTTATAAAGAGTGTCAAGTGCATGGGGAATTAATCTACACTAGAGGAATAGAAGTTATACCATTTATTACACTATGACATTTTGACTTGGTAGGTCAAATACATCCTAACTCACCTAGTGGACATGAGTTTATCATTATTTCCATAGAGTAATTCACAAAATGGTTTTTTTTAATTTTAATTTTTATTGATATAGGGAAACAAGTTCCTTTATTCATCCCAAATCGCATTCTTTTCCATGTTATGTCCTACCTTCTACTATAGTCACCAATAATGGAAGATAATTATTTAAAAATAAGGATCTCAAGTAGTTGTCCAAGAATTAAAGATTAAGAAATGCTAATCTAATTCAATCTCATATCCTTGAGGAAATGGTCATGCTAAGGATTCCAATAAGACACCATTGAAAATGTCAAGAAAAATTTCCAATAAATTAGGTAGAGGTTAGCACTTACAAATCAACCTTGCATTATAGCACTAAACAACTAAACAACTAATATTCACATGCTAGAAATACATTTTTTGTATTTCTTTGTGGATCTAAGGCTATTTCGCCTCCAATTTCAAGATGATTCTCCTTGAAAGGCCTCACCACAAATGAAGATTATAAAATCATGTGTATAGAGGAACTAGAACTTCTAGATTATCGTAAAAGAGATACATTTGATCATATGAGGGTATATTAAAAAAGGGTATCATTAAGATATTTTGAAAAAAGGTTCATTCTAGAGATTTTTAGGATTGTGATTTTTTCCTAAGAGAGAATCCCAAAAATCCACAAAATAGAGCATGGAAAGAGAAGTTTGAATTCAATTGGCTAGGTCCTTACATAGTCAGTATTATTTTTGGGTCTAGTTCATATTACCTTTCCACACGTAATGGATATTGACTTCCTAAACTTATCAACATCCTTAATCTAAATGAGGTCCACACATGATGTTATTTCCTTCCATACCTTTGTACATGTCTTAATATTCTTAAAAAATCCCTAAAAACATAAAATGTGTGCTTTGATGTATCACCAAAAGAATTAAATATAAAAAAATGCAAAAAATTAATAAAATTTCCAAAAGAATTGAAAAACATTATGCCTAGTGGTGAAAACCTCTAAATAAATTCTACTTGAAGCCCATGAACTTATATCTATCAACTTATCACTTTGTGCTCAGAAGCCTTTTTTATTCCATCTCCTTTCTTTGTCTCCTTGGTCTGGGATTAGTCTTTCTATACATCTAGTTCTAATGAATTTTATTCTAGTTTGGTATCTTATTTGTGATGGTGCTTCTTGGTGGCTTACCCTGAACAATATTTCCCAATACTTATTAGATACTTTGTCTTGTGTAGTGTCTACCCTCGTTCACATCTTTTCTGGACATATTGTTGTTGTTGTTATCAGACTATGATGGACTAGTTTTATGTTGATGGATTAGTGGTATTGTTTTGACACTAATAGACATTATGTTATGGATTCAATGGTTATATGATGAGATTATTTAGACTTTACATTTCATGCATACATGATGATCATTATATTGTGTTCAGTTATTGATGATTAGTTGGATGGTTTATTATCTCATGTGTTTTATTATGGATACTTACCCCATACTTGCATGTGTATGGTGTGTGTGTTTTCTTATTGTATGGCATTTCTGACGTGGTTAAGGAAGGGAGTCGTAGTCACCTGCTTAGTTGGGATCTACACGATGCACCACTTCTTGCCATTGTCTATTTAGCTTAGCATTATATATATTGTATGTACATGCATGGTTTTTCTGCAGGTTGTAGGTATCAGGTATCGACTTCCCTGAATTGCCAGGATGAGTGTACCTTATTATACTATCTCAATGATAAGAGAAGGGATATAAATTCTCAAGTCCAAATCCCAAACCTTTAAGCCAATTGTTCTAGTGAGGTAGGACAAGTATCTCGATATTCTACCCACCAAATGTGTCAGATGACATAATTCACGATTTATAACCCTTTAGACTAATTTTGTGTGATTTTCTCTATGATGGGTTTTCATATTTTATCTTGGAGTTCTATGTGAATTTTCTATTAATTAAGTCTTAATAAATAGATTTAATTAATAAATTAATTATTTGAGAAAAATTAATATAAAATATCATGTTAAAATGATATTTTGATTATAATTAATTAAATGAGAATTAATTGAGGAAAAAGAATTAAATAAAAGAAAATTAGAAATTAAAATTAATAATAATTATAAATAATAATAAAGTAACAAATAAATAATAATAATAAAAGTTATAAAAATTAAAAATTAAAGTTATAAATATTTAAATAGAAATTATATTAAAAATGAATTGGAGTTATAAGCTTGCATGGGAGTTAACACACTTTTCTATTTCTCATGTGTCAACAACACGGGGGTTAGTGCATCAATTAAGAACATGGTGTCTACAACCCTATGGCTCATCTAGAAGGTTGGGAAAGACTCATGCTTAGTTGGTGACACCTTTTAGCTATTTCTAGAAGCATTCTAGATGTTTCCTGAGAGCTCTTTATATTTAGGCATTCCTTGAAGCTTAGACATAGCATTTGGAGTGCAATTGGAGCATTGGAGGACTCAAGAACTCTAAAGAAGGGAGGAGCTTGCTCAGCGGGTTTTCTGAGGAAGAGAGATTTAGCATCAAAATCGGAGTAGATTCTTGTGATTTTACTTATGCTATTTCCGCATCATGCATTCCCTGTCTTCTTCGTGTCTTCCATATGTCTTCTGAAGAATTTCATATTTTTATTGTATGCATTCTCAATATGGGTAGTTTAATTTATTTGAGAATTTTATATGCATAGATCTAAAAAGAACATGGGGCTAGGGTTGAGATTCATAGTCAAACCCATTAGATTAATTATTGGAAATTTTGGAGATCAAAGGTTTATGGAGGAATTCTGAAAATTGAAATATATATATATATATATATTGTCAATTTTCTTACACACACACACACACACACACACACACAATCACATACATACATACATACATACATACATACATACATATATATATATATGTAACTTCATATATATATATATATATATATATGTAACTTCATATATATATATATATATATATATATATATATATATATATATATATATATATATATATATATATATATATATATATATATATATATATATATATATATATATATATATATATATATATATATATATATACATATGTATATATAATATATATTTGTTAAAAAATCAGATAACATACTTGTGGGTGAAAATGTTTTAAGAAACATTTTAAACTAAATCGCAAATGGGAATCATGTAAGCGATTTAAAAAAAATTATATATACATATTATGCATTAAGTCGGGGGGGACGAGACCTGCGCCCCCATTGCGGTTGCAGTGGACCGCCGTCGCAGGTACAACGACGGCAGTGGTACGCAGTACCACTAACGTCGCAGGCCCTGTGACCGCAGGGTCCTGCGTACTAGTGGACTATTATGTTATATAACATTTATAACATTTGCAATGTTAAATGCTATTAATTGAATTTGTTAATTTGATTTTGTTTAATGTTAAAATAATTTATATATTCATATATGTATTTATATGTATATATTTAAATATAAATATATATATATATGTATGTATATAATATGTAAATATGATTATTAATAATTTTTTTAATAATTGTATAATTGATAAATGATTTATATCAAAGGTTCATGGTTTAAATTAATTTTTTTATCAAGTATATGAAATTTAATTGTTAGTTTTGGTGGGGGACATTTTGAATCAAAGTTTATAATTGAAAGATGGATTTTAAATAATACTTGTGTTCATTCAAAACATATAAATGTTCCTCCAATTCTTTCTCTATACTTGGACTTTAAGTTTGTAAATTTAGCAAGACCAAAACATGTGTTTGCATTGTGTATTATTTATGCTATTGTTTTGGGTTTTGGGTTGACTAGTGTTTACCAGTTATAGGACGTCTACCAGAGGCTTGGGAGTTATGTGATTGTGATGACATGATGATGTTTTAAATTTGATCTTTATAAACCCAACCATAGTTATGTGATGGAATGCTCTATGTATTGGATGCGATTACTAATTGTTATAGTTGAGATTCTTATGTATGAGACACTTGACTTACCATTATTTTTGGTCATCGATCAATTATCCTTGGTTATTTTATAGTTGCCATGATTAGACTGTGATATGGATTTATTCTTGATGATGTCATGTTGTGACATGTTTGACTCAACCATTTTTGGAGTCTTCGATCAGTATGATTGAGAAATATTTTGGTTGTTGAGAACCATTGGATACTTGATTATCAGTGATACTTCAGTTGCCAATAGAGAGCTGTTGTGTTCATGATTTTTTATGGATGTTTGCTCATGGAGATTTGATGCTTTTATGCATATTTGATGATTTTATTATGGATTATCTTTTGTGATTTTGAGATTTATGGTTCCATGAGCTTAGGGTAGGATACCTGCATGTAGTGTTAGGAAGTGGCTTACAATGGGGGCTAGGGCCCTAAGTGGCTACCAGGGTAACTCATTGTAAGTTGGATTAATAAGTGAAAACATTCACACCTAATACTAACTGAATGAACCTAAAAAAATAAGTGTCTTGTTCTCGCCCATGCCTTGAGTGCTTGTATAGACTAGGATGGGAGTAGAGAGAATGTACGGTTGTGACCTTGCATTCCATAGTATGCCTTGTCAGTATGAGAGGATACTAGTGGCCGCATGAGATCAGTATGCACCCGTGGAGTTTAGCTAACTACCAGGGTAACTTGTACGTGATAAATGTGATGACACTTTCTCGCTTGCATAGTAGGTTCCTACATGTCATTGTGTGCCTCTAGGATTAGATGTCAATTTTTTGTTTGAAACCTTTGAGCTAGTATACTTTTAGGATTCCTGAACTTATAGAGATCTGTGCTATGTGATTTTGGATAGCCTGTTTGGGACTTGAGATTATCTCCTCAGCATGGTAGGAGTGGACCACTTAGGTACCATGCGATCGGGTAGTAGTGTATTTCCACTCTTATCATTTGAGATTCATTGAGACATTGTGGCTAATGCGTCCTTCATGATGGTGGATATGTATCCTTTCATTGATGTTTTAGCATATGTTAGATGATGTTATCTTATGCTTTTATTTTCATGTTAGATTACTTTCTACATATGATATAGTATATGTTAGGAGCGACATTCCTACTATGTTAATACCGATTATCTCTTCAGTGATATGGAATGTTATGCATGGAGGGATGGCTAGGATCCACGATGGTGTAATGGTGCTATTAACGATTGGGAGGAACCGTGCACTTAGTTTATTATGTTTGATCTTTATGATGGATGTATATGTATTCTATGATGATGTATCATGTGTATCATGTGATAATCTTTACTTCAATGTATCATGGATTAGAATAGGAGGATGTACCTTATTCAATGTATGTATATTCTTTTGAGCTTGTCATACCCTATGACATGTATAGTGGATTATCGATCATTTGAAATGTAATGAATAAACATTGTACTTATCATTATTATTTCATGTGGATGTTGTACTAGATGGACTCATGTATGTTGGATGTTTATAGATGTTATTCAACGTTAAGGGGTCTTAAAGAATGTAATCTATTATGTATGTTATGTTTACTTTTAGATGTACATTTCTATTGCTTCCGTCATTGTGCATAAGTTATATGTGGTATTTACTTTCATGTAAAATTTTTTTTTTTAAAATGCTACCAAACTTAGTGAAATTCTAGGTTGATTCTTTGGATCCCTTGGTGGGGCATTACATCTTGAGCCAATAATTTGACTACAGTCTAAGATTTTTCAATATTTCTCACTTCCACACATGATTCCTAGGGAGTTAGTGATTATCTTATATTTTTTCATACTATAATCAAACTGAAATGACTATGAAATTTTATGAAATATTCTCTTTGTGTGCTAATTATTAACGATTTTTGCTAAGTGTACCCTCCTTAGTCTCTCTAGGATCTCACTTGACTAAATCACTAGGGACATAGGGCATGTTTTCCATAGACTTACTCCTATGAGTGTAGTTTAAATGATCTTAGGTGTCTTAAGCATATATCTTACTCTGACCCCTTCGATACTTGGGTGATTTGGAACTAGATCCATGATTATTTCATAGTGATTGTTCTCCAAGATCATATTTGGTATCATCTTGACATTTTGTGTCTCCTTGTAAGTATAATCTTTGTATATGAAACTTAAGTAACTAATGGTATCATCATCTTGACCTGTATGTCTTTGATGCATAGGTTATATTCCCTGATCCCATTGAATATAGATCATATTTATGTCTTTTTATTCTCACACTATTAATGGTTTAAGATCGTGTGATGTCCCTCATAAGGGTTGATGATAAAAATAAGGACCTACCAAATTGACCCTTGTGAACTACATTTGACATTTTGCATAACTTGTATACTTGGGTTTTCCTTCTAGCTTGCATTTTATACTTTGTAGCTTGATGAAGTAAAACATATTTTTCAATCAATTGTATGTATCCTAGAATTGTTTCATCTCTTCTTGATCATATGGGTAATTTGGAACTATGTCCATGATTATTTCATAGTGATTGTTCTCCAAGATCATATTTGGTGTCATCTTGACATTTTCTGTCTCCCTATAAGTATAATCTTTGTATATGAAACTTAAGTAATCTAATAGTATCCTCATCTTGACCCCCATATCTTTGATGCATAGGTTATATTCTCTGATCACATTGAATATAGATCATATTTATATATTTTTATTCTTGCACTACTAATGGTTTAAGATTGTGTGATGTCCCTCATAAGGGTTGATGATAAAAATAAGGGCCTACCAAATTGATGCTTGTGAACTACATTTTACATTTTGTATAGCTTGCATACTTGGTTTTTCCTTCTAGCTTGCATTTTATACTTTGTAGCTTGAGGAAGTAAAACATCTTTTTCAATCAATTGTACGTATCCTAGAATTTCTTCCTCTCTTCTTGATCATATCTTCACCAATCTCTTCATATTTCTCTCATCGATGCTCTTCTTCTATGCTACAATCAAAGGGCTTATTTTTCCCATTATATCTAATCCATCCAAATTCTAAGCTTTATTATAATTTTTGACTATCTTGATTTTTTAAAATAATTGCATACTAATCCAATTTTCACATCCTATATTTATTTTTTAGATCCAAATTGAAATATATATTCATCTTAAATATCAAAATTATGGTCTTAATTTCTTTGTTCTCAAAGTAGTTGGCCCACTTTTTCAAGGAAAACATTTCACATATTTTAGGCCAAGCATCATTTCATCAAATTTTCATCATTCCAACCACTTCATCATATCCTTTTTATCATTTCATCACATTTATTTTTTATTTGACCTAATTCTTATTCCTTATCATTTCAATAAAAATGGGGCACATTCTAAATGATCTACGGTCAAATTTTGCTCTATGATCTCTAAATCTCTTATCCATAATCATGGACCTTATCTTAGATTGATTTGATGAAATGTATGTTGTTTGAACATCTCATCTATGTTAGTTCAATTTCAATCTTGAGCGGGTAGGAATACCCTATCTTGCAAATGCTACAAATTGGTTGTGCTAAACTATTTGCTTCACCTAGGGAACACTCTTGATGTAATGTAATTACTCTACGATATATTAGTTCTCATTGAATTATATCAATTATGATATCTTTTAATCTATCAATCTATGTCTCAATGTTGAATTTTCACTTGAAGTTGTGCATTAAAATTATCTTTCTATCTTTCTAAACTTTGTTCATAACTAGTTTTTTGTTAGTTATCCTAGTTCACTTAGTTCATTTTTAGTTCAAAGTCGGATCTCTCATATAGCTTGACATCATCATTATTGTACTTAATGTGTTCCTTGATCTCTCACACATTAGTCAAAGAGTGTCAAATATAATCACCTAAATATATTCTCATTAATTATAAGACCCCATTCAATATTCTAATTCCTAATGTTAGATTATGACATATGTCTAATAATTTCTACACAATATATTTAATCTATTATCTTTTATCAAATCCTCAATTACTCAACTTTAAAATATGCTTGGCCACCTTATGTTAAGACTTTTATTTAATTAACAATTTTTTCTCCCTTTCAATTAAATTAATATCCTTTATTCTATGTTTGCACATGAAAATAATTAATTTTAAAAAAATGATTTTTTGTTTATATATTGAATGCACACTTTCCTAGGTGAGAGGATTATCTTTTTTCTCTTAGTCTCTTCCACATTTTTTCCCCCTTTTAAACATATCAATTTTTTTTTTCTATTAATCTCCTACCTTTCATTTATCTTTAAAAGAAATCCCTTGCCTCACTCTCTCAAGATCTTAGACTCTCATGCCACTTTTATGCCAACACACTTTTCGTTAAGTAATTGAGCACTTCTAAATCTCATTTAGGTGATGTGTAGGATAATAGTCAACCAAACTATACCCTTAACTAGCAATGGAAAATAAAAATCAGGGTTATGTCAACTTGACATGCAATTTTCAACTTGTTATGAACAATCTATGAAAAAGTTGAGACAAAAAGACCTCTAGGAAATTTAATTTAGTTTTAAAACTACAAAGCCTTATCTTAAAAAAAATAAAAATTGATTGATCATTTTTTAACTTTAATGCAATAGTACAAAATGCTCAAGACAAAAATAAGAAGTAGAAGTATGTTTAACCACCTCAATTAAACTTATTGATAATATACGGTAAAAGCACAAACCTGTGTCACCCTTTTATAAAGGAAAAGGCTAATAAAGTATAACTAGTTACCTTCAATAATATAAAACTAGTATTATTATTTAGAATTTGAAAATTAAGTAAACTAATGAAATGTGTAGAAATTGGTCAAGTTTAGGATTATAATTTTTAACAATTATTTGGAATAAAAAATTATATATTTTTCATAAGTTTTATAGAGCATTTTTTAGCTGCTGAAAAATGATTAAAATTAGGGGTCTAGGTCCCACCACAAAACTATATGGAAATAAACTTATTTCCCTTTGATCTCAGACTATGTTATAGATAACATAAATATCTAGAACATTCAAAAATAAAAATTGGCTTTAGACCTATATTTTGTCTTTTATAATGATTCAAATTTCAACTCACCAGAAATCAATAGTTTTCATCTCCCACCACATTTTTCAAAACAAATATGTTTTGATTGGAATAAAAACTATACATTCTAGAAGAGGACTCTCTCATCTAGAATGCCGTATAATTTTTAATTTTTTCATATGATTTAATATTTTTTTCTTTTTGAAAACTGACATGTCTTTTACTATTAATATATGTGCTTATAGTTTTTTTGATTATAATATACTATATCTAATTAAAACACTATAAACTCTATATGATAATTTTCTTGACTTTGAGCTCTAAAAATGGTGTTTATAAGTTATTGAAAAAATATCATAGAAAATAGTAAGAGTTATTGAAATGTCAGTTTTCTGAAATAATTATATTTCTTTAGTAATTGGATACAAACTAGTATAAAACATGCATTTAATGGACATTTCCAATTGGAAAAGTGTGAGACCATGTAGTGCCTACCCTTGTTCACATCTTTCTAGACAATGTTGTTGTTATTATCGGACTATGTTAGAATAGTTTTATGTTGATGGATTAGTGGTATTGTTTTGAGACTATTAGACATTATGTCATGGATTCAGTTTGTATATGATGAGATCATTTAGACTTTACATTTCATGTATGCATGATGATCATTACATTTCTTTCATTTATTATTGATGATTAGTTAGATGGTTTATTATCTCATGTGTTTTATTATGGATACCTATCCCATACTTGCATGTGTATGGTGTGCATGTTTGTTCATATTATATGGCATTTCTAATATGGTTAAGGAAGGGAGTCGTAGTCACCTGCTTAGTCGAGATCTACATGATGCACCACTTCCTGTCATTTTCTGTTTAGCTTAGTATTATATGTATTGTATGTACATGCATGGTTTTTTTTGCAGGTTGTAGGTACCAAGTATCAACTTTCCTGAATTGCCAGGATGAGCGTACCCTATTACACTATCTCAATGATAAGAGAAGGGAGATAAATTCTCAAGTCCAAATCCCAAACCCTTAAACCAATTGTCCTAGTGAGGTAGGACAAGTATCTGGATATGTTACCCACCAAATGTGTCAGATGACATAATTCATGATTTTTAACCCTTTAGACTGATTTTGTGTGAATTGCTCTATGATGGGTTTTCATATTTTATCTTGGAGATCTATGGTGAATTTTCTATTAATTAAGTCTTAATAAATAGATTTAATTAATAAATTAATTATTTGAGAAAATTAATATAAAATATCATGATCTTTGATATTTTAATTATAATTAATTAAATGAGGATTAATTGAGAATTAAATAACAGAAAATTAGAAATTAAAATTAATAATAATAATAAATAATAATAAATTAATAAATAAGTACTAATAAAAGTTATAAAAATTAAAATGAAAGTTATAAAAATTTAAATAGAAATTATATAAAAAGTAAATTGGAGTTATAAGCTTGTCTAGGAGTTAACGCACCTTTTCTATTTCTCATATGTCAACAACATGGGGGTTAGTGCATCAATTAAGCACATGGTGTCTACAACCCTATGACTCATCTAAAAGGTTGGAAAAGACACATGCTTAGTTGGTGACACCTTCTAGCTATTTCTAGAGTCATTCTAGGTGCTTCCTGAGAGCTCCCTATATTCAGGCATTCCTAGAAGCTTAGACATAGCATTGGGAGAGCATTTGGAGCATTGGAGGACTCAGGAACTCTAAAGAAGGGAGGAGCTTTCTCTGCGGGTTTTCTGAAGAAGAGCGATTTAGCATCAGAATTTAGATAGATTCTTGTGATTTTTATTTATGCTATTTCCGCATCTTTCACTTCCTGTCTTCTTCGTGTCTTCCATATGTCTTCTAAAGATTTTTCTTTTTTTAAATTATATGCATTCTCAATATGGGTAGTTAAAATTGATTATATGCATAGATCTGAGAAGAACACGGGGCTAGGGTTTAAATTGTAGCCAAATCTATTAGCAAACTTATTGAGTAAATTTGGAGAAGAAAATATTTCATGGTTTCATTTAAATTGAAAACCTTTAGAAAATTGCATTGTTATGAACATGCTAATTCAGATCTGCAAGTATATATATATATATATATATATATATATATATGTATATATATATATATATATATATATATATATATGTATATATATATATATATGTATATATATATATATATATATATATATATACATATATATATATATATATATACATATATATATATATATATATACATATATATATATATATATATACATATATATATATATATATATACATATATATATATATATATATACATATATATATATATATATATACATATATATATATATATATATACATATATATATATATATATATACATATATATATATATATATATGTATATATATATATATATATATGTATATATATATGTATAGATATAATATGTATATATATGTATATATATATGTCTATATATATGTATGTATATATATACGTGTATATATATATATACATATATATTTTATTAGAGAATCGTATGTCATATTGCTTTGCAATTTGCATTTTTCACAAAACATTTTAATTAAAATCGAATGTTAATCACATCGCGATTTACATTTTTAAAGAAAATGTTATAAAATTTTATAAAGAATGAATCACATATTATATGTGGGCGAGGAGGGCCGATCCCGTACCCTCACCTCTGTACCTATGGCAGTGGCTAGCGGCACTGCTATCGCAAGATCTGTGACCACTGTCGCAGGCCTACATCAGTAGGCCCACACGACACCCCATTTCCTTTGATGTGTATTGTCATATGTATATGACATTGATATGATATTGTGGGTTAAAAAAATGTGACGCGGTTTGTAATTCGATTTTTATATGATATCAAATCGAAATTCTTATAATTCGATTTTATATTTTGATTTTTTATAAAATGTTAATAATTATTTATATATTTATATATGTATATATATTTATTTATTTAAATATATATATATGTATGTATATATGTAATATGAAAATATGCTATTAATAAATTTGAATTATTATAGATAAATGATTTATATCAAAGGTTCATTTTTATAATGGTGAACTCTTTAATAATTTTCAACTATTAATATTTAATTGTTTTAAATTATTAAATAAAGTATATGAAATTTAATTGGTAGTTGGTGGGGGACGTTTTTGAACAAATATTATTATTGGAAGATGGATTTTAGACCTATTAAGGAAAACTTTTATTCATCCAAAACAATACATGGAAAAACGTATAAAATGTTCCTCCATTCATTCTCCAAACTTTGAAACATAAAATGAGACCTCTACATTTAAATTCAAGTTTGTAAATTTAGCAAAATCAAAACATGTGTTTGCATTGTGTATTCTTTATGTTATTGTTTTGAGTTTTTGGGTTGACTAGTGTTGACCAGTTATAGGATGTCTACCAGAGGCTTGGGGGTTATGTGATTATGATGTCATGGTGATGTTTTAATCTCAATCTTTATAAACCCAACCATGGTTATGTGATGGAATGTTCTATGTAATTTTTGTAATTAAGGATTGTTATAGTTGAGATTCTTATGTATGAGACACTTGACTTAACATTTTTGGTTCATCGATCAACTATCCTTGGTTATTTTCTAGTCGCCATGATGGGATTGAAATGTTATTTTATGATGTCATGTTGTGACATGTTTTGACTCAACCATTTTGGAGTCTTCGATCAGTATAATTGAGATATATTTTGGTTATTGAGAACCAATGGATACTTTTGATAATTAGTGATACCCCAGTTGCCAGTAGAGAGCTGTTGTGATCATGATTTTCTATGGATGTTTGCTCATGGAGATTTGATGTATATTTGATGATTTTATTATGGATTATCTTTTGTGATTTTGAGATTTATGGTTCCATGAGCTTAGGGTAGGATACCTGCATGTAGTGTTGGGAAGTGGCTTACAATGGGGGCTAGGGTCCTAAGAGGCTGCCAGGGTAACTCATTGTAAGTTGGATTAATAAGTGAAAACATTCACACCTAATACTAACTGAATGACTCTAAAAAGATAAGTGTTTTGTTCTCGCCCATGCCTTGAGTGCTTGTATAGACTAGGATGGGAGTAGAGAGAATGTACGGTTGTGACCTTGCATTCCATAGTATGCCTTGTCAGTATGAGAGGATACTAGTGGCCGCATGAGAATAGTATGGACCTGTGGAGTTTAGCTAACTGCCAGGGTAACTTGTACGTGATAAATGCGATGACACTTTCCCGCTTGCATAGTAGGTTCCTACATGTCATTGTGTGCCTCTAGGAATTAGATGTCAATTTTGTGATGGAACCTTTGAGTTAGTATACTTTTAGGATTCCTGGACTTGTAGAGATTTATGCTATGTGTTTTGGATAGCCTATTTGGGACTTGAGATTATCTCCTTAGCAAAGTGGGAGTGGACCACTTAGGTACCATGCGTTCGGGTGGTAGTGTTTTTCCACTCTTATCATTTGAGATTTATTGAGACATCATGGCTGATGCGTCCTTCATGATGGTGGATATGTATCCTTTCATTGATGATTAACATATGTTAGATGATGTTATCTTATGCTTTTATTTTCATGTTAGGTTACTTTCTGCATATGATATAGTATATGTTAGGAGTGACATTCCTACTATGTTAATACCGATGATCTCTTCGGTGATTTGGAATGTTACGCACAGAGGGATGGCTAGGGCCCACGATGGTGTAATGATGCTATTAACGGGTGGGAGGAACCGTGCACTTAGCTTATTATGTTTGATCTTTATGATGGATGTATATATCTTCTAAGATGATGTATCATGGGTATCATGTGATTATCTTTACTTTGATGTATCATGGATTAGAATAGGATGATGTATCTTATTTCACATATGTATATTCTTTTAAGCTTTTCATACCCTATGACATGTACAGTGGATGATTGAGCATTTAGAAATGTAATGTATAAACATTGGACTTATCATTATTATTTCATGTGGTTTTTATATTAGATGGATTCAATAATGTTAGTTGACTTAGATGTAATTCAACATTAAGGGATCCTTAAAGAATGTAATCTATTATGTATGATGGACATTGCTATTACTTTCATTATTGTGTATAAGTTATATGTGGTATTTAATTTCATGATTTAAAAAGAAAAATGCTACCAAACTTAGTAAAATTTTAGGTTAATTCTTTGGATCCCTTGGCGGGGCATTACAGACCATATATATAGCTTAGCTAGAATGAATTTATCTAGATCATAAGTTTGAACAAAATGGGTTTTTAGATAGAAATACTCAAATTCAATTGTTCTGATTAGTCAGCCTAAAAGGTGACACAACTTTGTACTTTTACCCATATTTCAATAAGATTCTATATATAAGAAGTAGACTTTTGCATGAACTTGGCACATATTTTTGGGTATTTTTATTCCAAATAAATAATAATTTTGAATTTTCTACTATCATATTTTCAAAATAAAAATCCTCTTGTGTCTGACCAGCTTAACTAATTCAAAACTATGTAAAAAAAAAAATTCTTTTCTTTTTTCCTTATAATAAAAAAAGAATACAATATGATCCATCTTTTCAATTTCAAAAATTTTCTACCATTTGAAACTTATAGTTATTTTTCACTCAATGTGTTAATCAACATATCATTTAAAACTCAATGTGTCAGTCAATACTTTATACCTAACTCCAGTAAAATATAAGAAATAATTACTTACAAAACTCATAATTTGATAGGCATTACATTTATGGAAAGCTAAGAACATTCTTAAGAAACTCTTTTTGTTTCATCGAATTTGGGTAGAAAAAAGTTGTCAGATATATGTTTGAAGTAAAAAACACACGAGAATAGGCCAAAAATATTTTTTTATGTCATATTTAAAGTTGATATCATAGGGTTGGTATCAAAAGATACGATAGGCCTTATAAAGGTATTTTTATTTTTATTTGTTATTAGAATGGGTTGGAATAGATTTTGAAATGCTTTGAGGTATTCTAGAACTACATATTTTTGAGATTGCCACTTTTTGGCACACCATGATCCTTTTCATACCCTTTAGTTTTCCTACATACTAACTTAGTACATTATTTTCAAATGACATTTATCTTAGAAATTATACCTTAATTAGGAGGATTATATTTCTCATCTTGTTTGAATAGATTTACTTTATTTTTTCTTCCATTTCATCTTGTCTTATTTTTTTCTATTAATTGAGAATTAATTTACATTCAATTGAAGTTCTTCAATACTAGAATTCTTTCTCTTATCTTTGCCTCTTTGATTCTATGGTGTACCTTGCAAGCACTGCCATTTGAGGTTCATTTGAGAGCCATATTCAAATTGTTTTAGATTCCTACACATCATAGATAGGAATCTATTAGCCACCTCTTCACACTCTCTCTTCATGGATTTTCTCAAGTATAATGGTTTATAGAAGCGTGTCACAATTTTAACATATACTTATATGTATTAAACTATTGATATTCAATAGACCAATTGCATAGAAAGGTCATATAGCAAATTTCACTCTAGTAAATCAACTATGCTCCATGTTTTGTATGATTAGTTATATCTATAATGAAAATATGAAGGTGTCCCTTCTTATACTCAAAATTAAAATGAGTTTTATTCATATTTTTATCTTTATAATCATTTTAAAAGTTTCTAGGATCACCTTGATTTCAAAATATAAATTTCTTTTAGTTTAAAAAATTATAGAAGTATTAAATATTATCATAATGAGTGAGTCATATGATTTAAATCAATAAAAAATTAATATTTAATATATCTCATCATCCATTTTGACAATTAAATGAATCTAATTGAACTACCAATAGATTGAATTCCTACATTTTGTCTATACTATTTCCACTGCCTTCCTTTCTCAAGGAATGTAATTATTTGCTTAACTAAATAAATATTTTCTTAATGTTTTCCTTGATACATATTACCAATTTTATTCAATGAATTATTTATAATAGGCTCTTTATAGAAATTAATTAACATAGTCTACTATTAAAATAGTATTTAGATAGCTTGTTTTATGACTAATTGTATTGTATTGAGTAACCAAAGAGGGATTTACACACAATTGAAACCATTCTCATTAATAGAAGACCAAATATAAAGATCTACTAATAGATCCTTCCTCTTTATCTTCTACATCAAAAAATTTCCGCTTAAAGTTGTCTACATGTATGATCAACTTACCATCTAAACCTTCCTAGAACAAGATCACATATTATTTTTGATGGATGAATGCTAGAGGAAATAAGATGGAATAAAGTAAACTTAACACTACTAAAAAGATACCAAGAGTATACAAGGAAGAAAAACAAAAAATTGTAGCAAAGGGATTATAGATTTTGTAGATTTATTGATTGATTACATAGGATAAACAACAACCAACATGCCAAATTATGAGGCATTTTGGATTGCAACCTTATACAAAGAATAATATTATATTATAATAAAAATTATTGATATTCTTCATGCTACTCCCTCTTCTTCCTATATTTTTCTTTACTACCTCTAGTTTTCTCTATTATTATACCCGTCTCCCACATAAAATAGAAGTGTATATATAGCTAGCTAGGCCTCAAGTCAGCTAGTTGGGCATTTAATTACAATATGGGTCCATTCTTTGAGATGAAGAGCATAATGCAAGAAACTGATATTGTTTTATCATGTTCTCTTAAGGATAGTTGCAAAAACACATTATGATTTGACTTCCCATAGTGCAAGATGCCACTTCATCATAGGAAATCATGCAAAGGAAAACAATAGGCCATAAAGGATGAATCTAGTAGCAAATATAGACTAGAAAGAAAAGCACATAACTTATGAAATATGACACATCAATATTTTCTCTCTTAGGCTAAGGACTAAAAATAGGTCGTTGACATCATGCTAATTACACTTAGCACAAAACTCATAGAAATGACAACTACACCTTGGACAACAAATAACTATACAAAACAAGAATTTTTTTTGGGTGATGTAAAAAATTTCATTGACCACAAGTGTTTTTTGTAGAATTTTCTTGGATCAATGAAATTTTTTCATTATCCATGAACTATATCCATCTGGTCTATCTTTCCATTGAGCATGGTATTCCATGTAGTTTTTTCCTCTAGTGCTCTTTTTAATTCTTCAATCCAAGATCTTTTTAGTGATGTTATCCATCTTCTTAGGATAATAAAGATTATGTTTTAATTCCTAACCTAGTTCAAACTACTAAAAGATGTCTATAGTGATCAATATTGATGAAATATCCATGTCTCCAAGTAATTCAACTTCAAAAGATATTTCCACTATCAAAATTTCTCAAGATCTTACCAAGATCAAATTTCCTTGTCTTTAGCTTACTATAAATACCTTCTAGAAATTTATTCTTCTTCAAATCAATCATCATTTTATTACCAAACTCAAAACATTTATATATTATTTGTTTATCATCTCTCTATTTGTATCTGATTTTACCATCCTCTAGATTCTTTCTCACTTCATCATGCAAAGCCTTTATGAAATCTGCAAATCCTTCTACTTCATCACATCTTTTAATCTAGCTAGTTAATTTCCTTAATTCATTACTTCATTTACAATATAATCCATTTACAAAATTAATAGGTATCTTCTTGGTGCACCTATTGACATTATTGTTATAAGCAAAGTTTTTTTGTGCTAAAATAAAATCTAAATTACTAGGTTTATTACCAACTAAGGATTTCAACAAGTTACCCAAACTTCTATCTACTACAAAATTTTGACCATCTTTTTGCAAATTTTATCTAGAATTGAACTTTGGCCCTATCATCCATTTTCCTCTAAAGTGTTCTCCAAAAATGTGTACTAAACTTAGTATCTATATCTTAAATAAAGATGTTAGGTAAACTGTGCAATATCACTATCACCTTGAAGAATAATTCAATCACTTCATTTGCACTAGATCTCTTATTACATGGTATGAATGAACCATGTATGGAAATTTATCCACTTCTATACCAAACTAAAATCATTACCTATCTAGATACTAGGAAAATGAATAGCAAAATCCTTATAGATATCTTCCCACGACTTATCACGTATAGGAAATGGTGAATACAATCAAAATTATCACCAAATCCTCTATTTTTTTGACAAATTATGAAACCTCTAACTATAATTTGTACATCCTTTTAAATAAGTGGCCAAAAGTACCTATCATAATACAATTCATTGTCTTATCAATTCAAATATTTCTAGCAAGTCATGCACTATGATTATTTTCCATGATATTATCCCTCATAAAACCTTTAGCTATGAAAAATTGATTTCCTTTAAACACCATGTCTTTTTGAATGAAATAATGAGTCCACTTATTTTTATTTCTCAATAATTGGTTCATACAAGATTTCTATGGTTCTGCAAAATCAGGAACAATTTCACACAAATGTTTCAAATCATCAAATCCAAGTACCTTAACTGCTATTTCTTTCATAAAATTTATTCTTCTTCTATAATCATCAAACAATATTAATTGATTTTCCACTTTCAAGCTTTATCATTGACAAAAACCTCTACAAGTATTTAACACACTTCATATGTCTCTAATTCAACTTGTTTTGACTTAACAAACATAAAATCTTTAGAAATCAAATAATGTCCCCACTTCTTTAAATCTTGGAAAATAGCATAGAAATCTTGATCATAAACTAAATAAATTTTTAGGATTAGAATAATTCAAATTCTCACTATAGAAAGCTCTAGGTGTTTCTTCTTGATTCAAAATAGCTTCACTAATGATAGTACTAGCATCCAAATCAACTTTAAAAAACTTTGCTGGAATAGGGAAAAGAAAGTGTTTGGAATTTTACTATTATTTATTTTAATATTTCAAAAAAAATATTTTCTCCTTGGGTCGACTTGAAATCCTTTTTTGCACCTCTCATAATTTATATCTTTGCGTTATAGAGTAAACTAAACTTTGTAATGGACTTCCTACAGAAATATGCCAATCCATGATATGATATAACTTCTCCAAATTTATCAAGAGTAGGCAAATAAAGAATACATTTCACCTTTTTAGGACCCATCATCACATAATCATCTAAAATGGAAAAAATAAGATATACAATCTACTCCTTCATGAATGGATGTTTCTTCAATTTAATCAGCAACTTCTCATGCTTCAATCTCTGTAAAAGTTGTTAGATATGTTCAACATTTTCTTCTTTAATCTTAATGAATATAAAAATGCCATCAAGATATACAAGTCACAAACTAACCTAAGAATTTGTTCAAAACTTCATTCATCATTGTCATGAAATTTCAAGGTGCATTAGTTAAACCAAAGCCATAACCTACCATTCATACCTTAAAATAAATTTTCCACTCATTAGTCTTAAAAGAATGTACTAGACTAGGACTCAAACTTTCTCTTATCAAACCCTTTTCAAAAACTTCTTGACTTGTCTATTCAAATTCACATTTTTAGTGGGTGTCAATCTATGAGGTTCTTGATTATGACAACTAGCTCCAAGTATAAAATTGATACATTGACTAACACTTCTCCAACGAGGAAAACCATTAGCTACATAATCAAAAATGATGTCCTAAAACATTGCTAGCAAAGATTCAATCTCAGGTCCATGTTCTAATAATTCTTATTTCTTAGTCTTTCTAGGAAATCAAAGGAAAAAAGATTATGTTCCTTTACATCCTTAGAAAACTATTTTTCTTGAACCAAACATAGTCTTTCTATAGTACAATGATTCTCATTACTCTTTTTTACCAAAAGGTAACAAATTTTCTTCTTCCCATCAACCCAAATATTATATCCATTCATTCTACCATCAAAAAAATCTTATTTATCATATTTCAAATGACTACCCAACAAAATATGACAAAAACCCATAGGCATAATATAAAAAAATAATTCATCATGATAATTTCTAGTTTAAAACTTAACAAGGGATTGTTTACTTACTAGAAAATTGTTCTTCCTATGGATCCAAGCAATATGATATGCTTTAGGATGTCTCAATCTCTATAGCTATAATTTTTTAAGCAGATCCTCATATGCAAAATTAACCAGCCTTCAACTATCAAGGATTATCTTGCAACATTTTTTGGTTACCCTACATGTTCTCTTGAATAAACTTTTTCTAAAAATATGTTCTTGTCGTCAAGTTCTCACCATGCCCAAGTTCATTATTTGCTTCTAAAATTTCTTCGTAAGCCAAAGTATTTCTACTATTACCTCCAAAATCTCTATGTCATTATTTACAATTCAAACAAGATCCCTTTTCTTTGGTTTTCAATCTATTCTTACTCATCCTTTGGTTGTCCTCTGTCCTAATGATGGATCATACAAAGTGATCCGAAATGTTGACACAAAAACTCCATCACAATATCTTTGAGAAATTGATGCTATACATGATGGATTATGGAAAATTGATGTGTTTAATTTCCCTTAAACTGTGATCTCTCTTCTCTCTTTCTACCATTATTATTTTAAGAGTAGCCAATATAACTATCTCTAGGGTAATTACCTCTTTTTCTATAAGGTTATTCTTTCCATTATACCCTTCCTTTATGTTATATTAAATTGTTAGTTATGCTACTTTCTCAACAGGTTCTAACACTACTTCTTTGAAATCTACCACCTCTATAAATCTTTTTCTTTGATCATTTCTCTTCACCAAACTTTCTTATGATTTCAATTAATAATTATATGGTTCTTCCACACCATGCATCTCAACATAAGTGATCTCATCTTGAATAGCTCTCCTCAAGAACTCTAAGTATCTAGAAACCTTTTTGACTTCATCATCCACATATCTAGATCTGATATCTAATTTCTAAAATTCTAGATTATATTCTCTCACACTTATGTCCTTTTGCATTGGATTCTACACTTCTGTTAATAGCTTAACTTGGTAATCTATAGGATAACAATTCTTAGACATTTTTTCAACCATGTTAATCAATGTAAAATCTTTTCATATTTTTCATCCTTCAATCTATAAGTAATCACACTAGAACAATGCATGACCCTTCAATTTCCTCAATTCTATCTTTACCTTCTTATTATCAAGAGTAATTTCACACTCCAACTATTTATCCATCTTAGATATCTAATATAATATTGCATTAGTGTCAAGTCTTCTATCTTAGAAATCAAATTTAGCAATAGGTCTAGAATTCTCCCTACACAAGACTCTCAACAATCTTTCCTAATCTTGTTCTACATCAAGTCTAGGATTAGGATTAGGTGAAACCTCTTTGTCATCACTAACATTATCAATATGTACACCTATTCTTTGATCTATCTCAATACCTTGAAGTATTTGTAGATTATGCCTCAGCATGTCCATTATAGCATTGTCTATATTTCCTTTTCCTTTAACAATTTTAAACATAATTCTTCCAAGATCATAACCTTCTATAAATTATAGGTCATGTTTTAGATATCCTACCCTATAGCCAATCCAAATAAGGTTCTCTATGATCAAATTCTATAGAAAGAACCTCAGGCTCTGATATCATCCAATGCAGACATGCTAATGGAAATAAGATGGAATAAAATCAACTTAAACCTAATAACATCCTTCTAGGAGTAAAAAATGAATCCAAACACATAAATATAGAAAAGGGACCATAGATTTCATTTATTTACTTATTGATTACATAATATAAATAACAAGCAACATACCAAGTTGTGAGGATTTTGGGGTTGTAACCCTATACAAATAATATATCAAATTACAAAAGAAAATGCTTGATATGCTTCATGCTACTCCCTCTTACCTATCACTTAATTTAATCCCTCTACTTTTGACTATGCTTAGACCCCTCTCCTATGTCAATTCCAAGTGTATATATAGTTAGTGAGACCTCGCGTAGGCTATTCAGACATTTAATTACAATATGGGTCCTCTTAAGGATAGGTCCAAACACATGTGAGGATTCAACTATCAACTATGCAAGGTACCACATCATCATTGAAAGCCATGCATAGTAGAAAAAAAAACATACCTTATGATGAAAATAGTAGAAAAAAAAGATTGGAAAGAATGACATAGAATTCAAGAAATATGACAAATCATCAGTTGCACTTTCTGGTAAATGACTAGAAAAAGGTCCTCAACATCGTGCTAACTACACTAAGCATAAAACTTTAAGTAGAAATACTATGAATAAAAAATATGTAAATAATTAATTTTTTTTTGGGTGATGCAAGATTTCTCATTGACCAAAGTTGTGTTAGAAATAAATAATATTAAGGAGGGGTTGGGGGTGAATTAGTATTCTAAAATCTTTTGCCAACAACTAAAAATTGTTAATTGCTTTATAACTTGCATATGAAAGTAAACTAACAATGTTGAACAATAAATATAACCATACCCATAGAGAATAGTAAATATAACCTCTAGTGCTCTTTCTCATTCTTCTATGCAAGATCTTTTGAATGATGTTAACCATCTTCTTAGCATAATCTAGATTATCTTTTAATTCCTAACCTATTTCAAACTACTAAAAGATGTCTATAGTGATGAATATTGATGAACTATCCATGTCTTTGAGTATTTTAACTTCAAAAGACATTTCCACTATCAAAATTTCTCAAGATCTTACAAAGATCAAATTTCCTTGTCTTTAGATTATTGTAAGTACCTTCTAGAAACGATGCAAGAGCATCTACAGGTATAAGGGCAATCTTGTGTCACCCAAAAAAATGTACTTAGACTTAGTTTCTATTTAATGTGTTTTCATTTTTGGATACCCATTTAGGTCAAATAAAGGTTCCAACTCTCATAGGTGCACTATTAGTGTTCTAGGTTAGAGTTTTTAATCACCTTGGGATACATGTAAATGCCAAAAAATAGGAGTGTGTAATTGAGCCATCATTTTGGTGAACTAGAAGGTGTAAATTGGTTGAATTATTTTCATTGTAATTTAGAGCATTCCAGAAAAAGAATCAGGTCAAAAGGCCCCACGGTTTGAAAGTTATCGCAGTTTTTCAATTTTTGGAGACCTCCTAAGAATGCTTCAAAGTCAAGTTAGGGGCATTAAATGACCTCAAATAGGGCCAAAAAATGGTTGAGTAGTGAATCTCATCCATATGACTATAGAGTGCTTCAAGAGCTTTCTAGAAATGTAAATGGTTTGTCAATCAGAGCTATGGTTCAAAAGTTATGCCTCCCGAAAGGTTAGTTACCGTTTCTGGATTCTTCTAATTTTGTGCCAACTTCTGGAGCCTTCTATTTGGTTGGTAGGTGCCAACTAGCACTTTCTAGAATGTATTCTTAATCCTTAACCCTTGGGGGTTTATTTAAGAACATTTTTGGTATTGTAAAAGGCAGTTCAGAGTGGAGTTTGAGAGGAGGTACTAAAAGAGAAATTATCTCCAAATTTATACTATTGTAAGCCCTTAGGGCATGTTTTGAAGTCTATTTTCTCTGTACTAAATGTATTAGCATATTTACATAGTTAATAAAATTTTCCCCTTTCCTATTGTGTCCATTTTGTTATTTGGCTTGACCCCATCAAGAAATTAATTCTTCTTCAAATCAACTATCATTTTATCCCCAACCTCAAAACATTTATATCTTCTTTATTTATCATCTCTCTATTAGTATTTGAGGTTACCATTCTCTAGATTCTTTCTAATTTCATCATGCAAAGCCTTTATGAAATCTGCAAATCCTTCTGCTTCATCACTTCTTTTAATCTAACTAGTCAAATCCCTTAATTCATTACTTCCTTTAGAATTGAATCCATTTACAAAATTAATAGGTATCTTCTTGGTGCACCTATTTACATTATTGTTACATGCAAACTTTTCTTGTGCTGAAATAAAATCCCAATTACTAGGTTTATTCCCAACTAAGGATTTCAACAAGTGACCCAAACTTCTATCCACTACCTCATTTTGTCCATTCTTTTGTAGCTTGTATCTAAGATTGAATTTTGGACCTAATATCCATTTTCCTCTAAAGTGTTGGAATTTACAAGTGGGAAGATTTACTTCTTAGAGGGGAAGTGAATCAAAAGTAACTAACTTTAACCTTTTCAAAACCTTTTAACTAAAAACATTCACATGCATCTAATTCATCTAATAAACATGAAAGTAAAGACATGAATGAAAAAAAATAACACAAGAATTTGGTAACCCAGAAACCCTCCAAAATGAGAAGGTAAAACTGGGGTGGGGATGACACCCATAAAGTATCACTGTAGCAATAGGTATTTGTTTAAGGTTACAAAGTTTATCCACTTCCAATGGTCTACCTTGTGAAAGGCTTGTCCTATTAAAGACTTTACACCCTGTTAAAAGTGACCTGGATAAAGGATTTACAAACACTCACCTGGAATGTTACATTGTTAAAGGATTTAACATCTTGTTTAAAGGCTTACAACATGGCTATTAAACCAACCTATCATCATAGGATTTTCATTCCTAATACAATTGCTAGAGAGTATTAGAAAGTCTTAACTTGATGACTTACAATTCTTAATTACTAATTCTAGATCCTCATTCTGCTCTATTGGTTCTAATCCTTGCTTGATCTAATATGTCTCCCTTTGAAACTCTGATACTCTATTCTTGATCAATTGAATTTTTCAATGTTGTTTTTCTCTTCCTAAGTCTTTACACCCCTTTGCACTTTTCTATAATTCACCCATACACTTCTCACATTCACAGACATAATGGGGTTTCATCCTCCTTTTAAAGGCTTCAAAGACTTAGGGTTAGGTATGAATCTATGATCAATATTTATTCTCATTTTCTCGCCAAATTATTTCTCTTTTCCTATTGGTCTCCATTTTTCTGATTGGTTGGGTGTTGATTACATAGGTAATGCAAAAGATTCGATCTTATCTTCAAGATCCCTCAAGATTCATCCTGAGTCAGCTCAAAAATGGTTTACATCTGAGTTTGTGAAGATACAAACTCCAATGCTAATTATGTGTTACTTAGCACTTACAAATTACTGATGCTCAACACATATAGGAATTCTATCTTAGTTAGCATCTATACTTTGCTTGACACCTATAGTGACTTGATATCACTTATCACTCGACACTAGCACCTAAAGTTCACTCAACACCTATTGAATCTTAGGCTTGGCACACACTATAGCCTTGCATCTGTATTATACTTAGCATCAACTTACAAATAGGATAAGTGTGTTGACACTGAATTGTCAAAACCAATCTAAGACCAAAAGTCTCCCCCTTTGACATGAGTTGCAAAAATATTTAGCTACGCATTATGAATCTAATCTCTATGAGTATACTTCACATTCTATTTGGTATATGTACAAGACCTCAAAAACTTGTTCAAAAATTTTGTATACCTCAAAAGTTTGTAACTCTGCTAAGCTGTTGTGCCAGTTTTGTAACCAAAATTCCATTCCTACAACCAAAGACTCTTGTGCTGATTTTTTCTCATGTTAATGTGTCTGATATTCTTTGTCTTCTCATTCTTTTGCCTCTATTTTTGTGTACCCTATTTTTTCTTTTTTTTTATTCTCCCTTTGTTTATTCTCTATGCTTCCTCCCCCTTTCACATCTACATAAAATTTTATTGTCCTTTTGGCTATATCTCTTTATTAATTTCTCAAAAATGTGTTACATGAGTATCTCCCCCTTTTTGGATATTCTTTATTACCTTCATCAAAGAATGCATTATCTCCCCATTCTTATTATATCTCCAAGAATATCCTTTCTCCCCTTTTCTGACACTTATACCGAAGGGTCCTAAGAATGAATAGAATATTTAGCCAAAAGAAATTATTTACCTCCATTATCATCGTCAGAGAAGCATCCCAATTGTCTAAGGAAATTTTTAGTGATTTGTGTTGGATAGCTATCTCTGTTGCAAGATGTACTAGGCCTTCTAGGGTAGAAAGATTAGGGTCTTTCTTTAAGACATTTTCTACATAGGCCATTTCCTTATGTAATACTTCCAAATGTGGGGTAATGGCAGATTGAATATATATTAATTTGGCCTTGACATTGGCCTCTTCTACTGTCAATACAACTAACTCCTACTAAGTGTGAAGTATTATTGAAAAATGCTTCTAAATTTGAGTTGAATCTTTTGGTAGCTATGTGCTATATATCTTGAGATTTCGTTCCAAGCTCAGTATTCTTTGGCTAGTTTCTCGTGTCAAATATGATGAGTCACACAATTTGGAGTATAATGATAATATATTCTCAAGTACTATTTTCACTTTCTCAACTTTCTTAGCCAATTCCACTTGTCAAAGTGCTATCTCACTGAATATTTTCTCATTAACATTCATTTGAAATATCTTTTTAGACCACTCTAATAACTTAACATTTGTATCAAGGTCCTCATTTTATACCTGGTCCACTATGTTGGACAATTTCTCCATGATGGGCTTTGTTTTATTAGGTACAAGCAAGCTAAATGCATCAAGGAATATATCTTTGATTTCCACTAATGCTTGCTTTTGTCTATAGTCATTTCTAAGTATCTCTTGCTTCCTTCTCTCCAGTGCCTCTTGCACTTCATTTATCTATACCAAGTTCATTATTTTGTAGTCATAACTAGGCATGACTATTTCCTCATGAATTGAAAGGACTCCATAGTGAAGTACCCTTACTACCTTGGTGGAGCTCAAGCCTGATGCTGAAATTTGTAGTGGTATTGCATTAGTGCTCAGCTATTTGGTAGGAGTCCCCGTAGTAGGCAAGTTTACTAGTGTCTATATTGCCTCCTACTCTCTTTCCTTCGAGGTTTTCTCCTCTTTCTAGTCTTCTCCTCTACTACATGGATCAATGATAATGATTTAAGGAGGTTTACCTTGGCTTTGTGTTGGAGGAACATCTTGTCCTATTTGTTCCTTCGTTGGCTCCTCGAGAGTTGTTGTTGCTCTGACTGTATGATCAACCTTAGTAGGTGTATCTTGTGTTGCCTACTCTTATTTTGATTTTTTGTAGTTATGGAAGGTTGTGAAGGTGGTTCTTGTGTGTTCACCTTCTCCCTAGTAAATTCTACTATAGCCTTTTGTAATTCTTCCACACTCACCAAAACAAGAATTGTGCACAATTGTCATTGTAATGTGGTTTGGTAAAGGATCATTTTGAGATCCTCTACAATCAATGGATTGATGTTCTAACCTAAGCTGTCAGGAACATCCTTGTCAATTAAAATTTCTATAGGTGTTATTTATGGAGGATTTGGTGGCAATTGGGTGTCTTGGACACTCTATTTTGGTTGCTACTTTTCAGTTTTTGGCTCTTCACCTTGATGTGTTTTCTCCTCTTTTTCCTCTTCTTTTTCTTTCTCTCATTCTTCCTCCTTTTCCTTCTCCTCTTCTCCCCCATCATTTATTCCCTCAAAGAGATCTTCCTACTCTTCCTATATAGTAGTCAACCCATAAATTAATTTCCACATTTGTGTGGATTTCTTTATAACATCCTCTATTTTATTCTATAAAATACTAAAGGCTCTATATTTGGGTGCAAATTTTCTCGCATGTTTCTTACTAGCCTTAGTTATTTGACATTTTTGTAAGGTTTGGCATTACATGAGCCAATGTAGACTCACTTATTTCTTTCTCCATATTAAGGCAGTAATTTCATTTATTCTCTATAATGGAGATTAGCTCCTTAGGCATAGAATTGTCAAGTTGAAGAAGGGTGGTCTTAAACTTAGCCATCATAGTGTAGATGAATTCTTCCACTATGTTCTATTCTTCTCTTTAAAATTTATTAAAATTAATGGTCTTTAAACTAGTTAAATGTGCATTGTCTCTAATGTTATCACAAACATTTTTCCAATTACACTTGGTAGAATGGCTTACCAATCTGAATTGATCATTATCAAACTCTATCTTTTCTTTGTCTGACTTTGGGGGTGCAACATATTTTCTTCTCTTCTTTTTTTATGTACACCCTCCTTTCTCTATGACCTTTTGCTTCCCCTATTCCTTTGCCACTTGTGTTGTTGCCTTGGGCTATGCAATTGGTTGTTTTTGTGCTTTTCTCTTGTTTGGCTCTAGCTTTCATGCTTCTTGTTTGTAACCTTCTTCTTCTACATCCTTACCCATGCCTTGGGTCAATGCAAGTGTTTCCTATCCTTGTTCCTCTTCATCATCTTCTGCTTCTTCACCTTCTTCTTCTTTTTCTATAGTGCCCTCACCAAATTTGGCTTTAAGTTTCTTCACAAGTTTTTCTTTCTTCTTTAGTGTGGAGGTAGTCTTTAACTCCATATCCACCTTTGACCTAACCACATCACAAGTTCCAAAATGTGGTGCACTTTTGTTCTACAAGATCATAGGTATGAACCTTTTTCACTAATTTCTAACCCACATCTACTACAATGCAAGGCATGTTGTTGAGTCACCTAGATTGGTAGAACTTATGTGTAATAACTCTAAAAACAAAGTCAATAAGAGGGTCTTGGATAGTGTCTATTGTCATTCCTCTCTTGTTCCACTTAGCACCAGTGTTCTTTTCAATTGTTTCCTTAGAATCTCTCCTAAGGGTCTTTGGCCGATCTAGGGTTGGGTAACCTATCACTCTATGTGTAATTCTCTTTATGATTTTCACTGGACCATCCTCCAACCATAAACTTCCATCATGTATTCTACTAAGAACTAGCCTAATCCATTCAGTTTTGAAAATTTTATGGACTTCTAGTGCACGTGTCAAACCCTTCTTTTTAACAATTTGATACTCTTCTTTTGATACTCCATTTACACACAATTTCTCATAAGCTTCCCTCATCTCCATGCTTCCTATGGCTCCAATCTCACAATTGTAACATCTTGAACCATAAATACCTTAGTGGGTATGATAGATAAGGCCCTAGCTGGGTCATTTTTATATGCCACTTCAAGGATTGGCTGAAAATCTTGTTGTTTCACTTTGTTGGACACTAGTTGAACCTCAAAAAACTCTTTCTCCTATGTTTTTCTCGAGTTGGAAACCTTTTGTGTGATCTATGGTTTGAACATGAAGAACATGTGAAACTTTGTAACTCAAGACAAATGTAAATACCTTGAATTTGATGAAATTGTACTAAATCACTATTAAAGTTGGCTCAAATGTTGGCTTCTCTACTTTGAAGTTGTTCTTCACTCTTTTTCATCTTTTCTCTTCATTCGTGTTGAAGAAAAATGATTGAAAATGTGATAATATACCCCATTTTCATTACATTTAATGCTTGATGCATTTACAGTTATCCATTTGGCTTCTTAAGGATTTTAGTGTTCCTTGGCTTCCATTTTCTTTTCATCACTTGAAATCCATAGAAGTATCACTCACTTGGCTACAACTGAAATTTCCCTTTTCTTAGCTTCTTTTATCAACTTGTTGCAACTGATAAATTGGCTTCTACTGATTTTAATAGTTAACTCGACTTGTATTGGAATTTTACTTGGCATCTAAGGGAAACTTTTCTAATTTGGTAATATTTAAGAAATCTTGAAATTTTGACTTTCCATCTATTTTCATGTTGATCTCTTTTTTTCAATACTTTCTTGTTTAGGAACTGGTGTATGATAAAGCTTTGCAAATCAATCCCTCATGCCTTCTTGTACTTATTTTGATGAAGTGGGAACACTTGACCTTTTAGGTGAAGTGATCTCTTTATTTGATGTGCTACTCCCATCTTTCCTCTTCCATGTCTTATTCATTTCTCTTTTGATGTGTTCAACATCTATGTTCTCGTTTCCTTTGTTGTTCTTTGAATTGCGTTCCTTTGACCTTGTTGGGCAATTCTTGCTACTATGACTAGTCTTCAAAAAACTAAAACATGTGGTTTGACTCAACCATCTACTATAATTTCCTTTGAAATGTGTCCTTATGCAATTTTTAGGAATGTGTCTGTACTCCTAATAGTAATGAAAGCTATACTTGGTGTTGTAGTCCCAATTGTAGTGATGTCCATGGTTATATCCTCTTGTTGGTTGATTAGGTGTCCATGTAGTCTTTGATCTGCACCTAAAAGCTCTATGTCCATACTTATTGCAATTGTAACAATGACCTTCAAATCTTGGTGTTCTGATAGTCCTAGTCTTGTAGTTATGTGCTTGATGTCCTTTCTTGTTGCACTTATGATAGTGACTCACATTCTTATGTTTTTCATGCTAATGAGCATTCTTTCTCCTGCATACATTAGAGGTATGTCCTCTTTTACTAGATAAATTACAAGTAGGTTTTGTGTTCTTACCTTTGTTACTTCTTTCTTCTATTGTCTTAGATGACTCTCCTTGTTTAGTGCTAGTGTATCTTAGTCCTGAAGTATCATTGCTAGTCCTTGGTGATTTCAATAGCTTTTCAAAGTACTTGATTACCTTATTGGGTTTATTGAAGCTCTTTGCAATCTCCTTATCTTTTTTTAGATCATTTTATAGTTGTTCATCTTGCATCTTTAGTGTAGATATATCAATATCATTAACATTTAGTTCATAATGTGCATTCATCATCTGACTTAGGGTGTCTAGTTGCATGTTTGAAATTCTTTCAAGCTCAATTGACTTTCCTTCCAATCTATTGGCAAGATTTCTCTTGTCTTATTCTAGCATAGCCTTTTCTTCAATGGCTCTTTTCTTTTTTTTAGTCATCTCAAAGCATCATGGCTTGTGACTCTTGTTCAATCTTGAATGTTTTGATTTCTTCTAATTGAGCTCTATTTTTCTCCATTAGATCTACTATTGTTGCATAAAACTCTTTGGAATCTCCATTTGCAAACAATTTTAAGGTGTCAATATCCTTGTATTGTGTATCATTCTCAGCTATGGAATTCTCTCTTCTTCTCTTTAAGGATTTTCTCAGTTCCTCCTTAGCTTCTTCGAAAGTGTATAGAGCAAGTTGTATATCAATTTCCCAATTCTCTATGATCTTCCCAAGTTTGTAGACTTCCATTTCTAGATCTTTTCTCAAAGTTGTAAGGTTCCTCCTTGAGAGAACTTGGCTCTGGTACCAATTGTTGGAATTTACAAGTGGGGATATTTACTTCTAAGAGGGTGGGTGAATATGAAGTAAACAACTTTAACCTTTTCAAAATATTTTAACTGAAAACATTCATATGCATCTAATTCATCTGATAAACATGAAAGTAAAGACATGCATGGAAATAGATAACACAAGAATTTTGTAACCCAAAAAACCCTCCAAAATGAGAAGGTAAAACTGGGTGGGGATGACACCACAAAGTATCATTGCAACAATATGTAACTATTTAAGGCTAAAAAGTTTGACCACTTCCAATGGTTTGCCTTGTGAAAGGCTTGTCATGTTAAAGACTTTGCACCCTGCTAAAAGTGACCTAGTTAAAGGATTTACAAACACTCACTTGGAATGTTAGCCTGTTCAAGGATTTAGCACCTTGTTTAAAGGCTTAAAACATGGCTATTAAACCAACCTATCATCATATGATATTCATTCCTAATACAATTGTTAGAGAGTATTAGAAAGTCTTGACTTGATGACTTGGAATCCTTAATTGCTGATTCCATATCCTCATTACGCTCTATCTGTTATGATTGTTGCTTGATCTGATATGTCTCTCTTTTAAACATTGATACTTTGTTCTTGATCAACTAAATTTTGCAATGTTGTTCTACTCTTTCTATGTCTTTACACCCCTCTACACTTCACTATAATTCACTCACACACTTCTCACATTCACACACATAATGGGGTTTCATCCTCCCTTTAAAGGCTTCAAAGACTTATGGTTAGGTATGAATCTATCATCAATATTAATTCTCCTTTTCTTGCTCAATTCTTTCTCTTTACCTATTGGTTGCATGTCTTCTCCATTTGTCTGATTGGCTACATGTTTATTACATAGGTAATACAAAAGATTTGATCTTATCTTCAAGATCCTTTGAGATTCATCCTGAGTTGGCTCAAAAATGGTTTACATCTAAGCTTGTGAAGATACAAACTCATATGTTGATTCTATGTTATTTGACACTTACTAATTGTTGATGCTTGACACATAGGAATTTTGTCTCATTTGGCATCTATACTTTTCTCAATACCTATAGTGACTCAGCATCACTTATCACTTGACTCTTGAACTTCACTCGGTACCTAAAGTTCACTCAGCACCTGAAGTTCACTCAACACCTATTGAATCTATGGCTCGGAAAAACACTATAGCTTAAAATTTATTTTATACTCAGCATCAACTTAAGATTTGGTTAAGTGTGTTGACACTCAATTGTCAAAATCAATCTGAGACTAACATAAAGTGTTCTCCAAAATTGTGTACTAAAATCAGTCTCTCTATATAAAATAAATATGTTAGGTAAACTATGCAATATCATTATCACCTTGAAGAATAATTCAATCACTTGTTTTTGATTAAGTTAAGCAGCAAGAGGGTTCTGACCCATGCTACAAACAACTCGCACCATACTGCTAAACACGATTAACAGTCTCAAGTGCCAAATCCAAGATCACCAAGGATCAACAATATTAACGTACCTCCATCAATGACAGAGGTTAGAGAATAACACACCTTGGCACAAGCCGGCAAACAACTATAAAACAAAACCAAAAAAAAGAACCAAGGACTTAGATGAGGCCTTTAAAACTTCCAACATTCATCCAAACACAAAAACTAATGGTTTGGAAGTGCCCTTTAAAACTTCCAGTGTACCTCCAAACATAGGACAACTAGGACTAGGAAATAGTAGGTCCTTTTAACATCAACACATGAACAACAAAACAAGGCAGCAAGTTGCCTGCCTTTTCTTCTCTGAATCAAAGATCCAGACCCATCTTGGCCCAATTCTTAGGCCAGCACCTTCAAAGATCTTCCAACCCACATCAGTCTCCTTTCCCACCTCAATAGTGAAAGGGTCCCCCACCGCAGAAGCACAACAATGGAAGATCAAAACAAGAAATTTGGGAAGATGGAACCTCCAATCCCCCACCTATCAGCAACAACAACCAAGAAATTGTCCCCCTCACTAGTAGTCTCCCACAACTCACACCATATCTCCACCTCAATAGGAGATTGCTTCACCTCCATAGAAGTCATGGAAGAAGGAGTAGAGACATGAATCCATGCCCACCACCACTGTAACAACATTTTTCTCATAATGAGAGGACAAAGGGGAGTCCTCCCACCAACAGTCCAAATATCAAGGTTAGGAAGGTGGAACCACCAATCCTCCAACCTATCAAAAGTAGCAGCCTTCACAATGTCTCCCACACTAGAAGTCACCTCCACCCCCAAAAACTCACAAAATATCTCCACCTCAATAAGAGATAGCTTCACCTCCATAGAAGCCCTGCGAGACAGAGTAGAGACAAAAAACCAAGCCCACCACCTCTGTAACCACATTTTGTTCATAGTGAGAGGAAAAAGAATAGCCCTCCCAGCCAAGTACCAACCACCCACTTGTGGTGGAACCCAAACATGGTTAACTAGCATTAGGACACAAGAGTCTAATGCATGAAACCAGTAGTGTCCAAGAGAAGCCAATTGCATAAGCCTCCACAACCTAAGATTGCCCCAACAGTAGTAACTTGTCCTGATATCTAGCAAATGGAGGGGGAGAGGAAACCATCCAACCCCACCATTACCAGCATAACAACAAGGAGAGTCATGCAGATAGTAAATATCCACACCATCACATGGGAAGATAAAGGATCTAAAACCCTTGATCCAAAAAAATTCATTCCAAGGTAAGATGAGCCAAAGAGAATGAGAGCCTTGGACCAAGCCTTGGAACCCCAAGCTCCCACCTTTGCCCATGTTACCATCACAACCAGCTACGCTTCTGGTGGAACACCTCTCACTTGTTTTCTATTAGGTCTCTTCTTATATGATATGAAATGAACCATCTATGAAAATTTATCCACTTCTGTACCAAACTAAAATCATTACCTATCTAGATACTAGGCAAATCAAGAACAAATTCCATATAGATAACTTCCCAAGGCTTATTAGATATAGGCAATGGTGAATAAAATCAAAATTATCACCAACTCCTTTTTCTGTTTGACAAATTATGCAACCTCTAGCCATTCTTTGTACATCCTTTTAAATAAGTCTCCAAAAGTACCTATCATTAATATAATTCATTGTCTTATCAGCTCAAATATTTCTAGCAAGTCATCCACTATTTTTAATTTTCATGCTATTATCCCTCATAGAACCTTTAGCTATGTATAATTGAGTTCCTTTAAACAACATGTCTTCTTGAATGAAATAATGAGTCCACTTATTTTTCTTTCTCAATAACTAGCTCTTACAAGACATCCATGGTTCTGAAAAATTAGGACCAATTTTATACATATGCTTCAAATCATCTGATGGGGACACAACCCAAGAACAAAATGGACACAATAGAAAAGGGAAATTGTATTAACTGAAAAATAAGCTAGTACATTTAGTACAGAGAAAATAAACTTCAAAACATGCCTTAAGGGCTTACAATAGCATAAATGTGGAGATAATTTCTCCTTTCAGTACCTCCTCTCAAACTCCACTCCGAACTGCCTTTTACAATGCCAATAATTTCCTTAAATAGACCCTGGAGGGTTAAGGACTATGAATATATTCTAGAAGGTGCTAGTAGGCATCCATCTACCAAATAGAAGGCTCCAGAAGCTATGTTAGAAGTCGGCACAAATCTAGAAGAATCTAGAAATGATAACCGAACTTTCGGGAGGAATAACTTTTGAACCGTAGCTTCGATTGACAAACTGTTTATATTTTCGAAAAGCTCTCGAAGTGCTTTATAGCCCTATGGACAACTTCACTCATCCCCCATTTTTCAGCCCTTTTAGAGGTCATTTAATGCCCCTAACTTGACTTTGAAGCATTCTTAGGAGGTCTCCACAACCCGAAAAATTGCTAACTTTCAAACCATGGGGCCTTTTGACCTGATTCTTTTTCTGGAATGCTCTAAATTAAAATTACATTCATCTAGCTAATTTACACCTCCTAGTTTACCAAAATGATGGCCCAATTACTTACTCCTATTTTTTTTGGGATTTACTAGCTCACTGATAGTGGAACTGTGAAAGTTGGAACCTTTATTTGACCCAAATGGGTGTCCAAAAATTAAAACACATGAAAAAAAAACTAAGTCTAAGTACATTTTTTTTGGGTGACATATGATTGCCCTTATACCTCTGGATGCTCCTGCATCAGACACCTAGGGTAGATTGAAAAGTGATTCTGTCACTTTATGAATGGTAGAGGAAATCCCAAATGGGAAACCTCAGTTGTTGATATCCAAGTTGAGTCCTCGATCGGTCATCCTTTCCATTTGACCAAATACTCTTCATATTTCTTATTTTTGGTACTCCTACCCACACAATGATCTAGAATGTCTTCTATCTCCTCCTTCTTAGAAGCAGGAAACAGACATGGCTCTAACACCAGCTCCTCATCTGCACCATCATCATGATACTCTGTTAAATCTGCAATGTTGGAAATGGGAGAAATGTGAATACCATCTAGCAGCTCCACCTCATATGCATTTCTTGAGTCATGTTTCTTAAAAATTTTGGAAGGGCCAAATTTCTTCATTTTCAGCTTGTTGTAGGTACCATCTAGAAATCTTTCTTTTCATAAGTGCACCATGACTAGATCCCCTACTTGGAATTCCTTATGTCTTCTCCTTTGATCAACCCTAGCTTTATACTCTTCATTCATCTTGGTAATGTGTGCCTGAACCTCCTCATGTAGACACTTGATATGTTCAGGAAATTCTTCTGCTTCAGCACTTGTCCTCTCCCCTTGCTCTATCTTCCTCAATTCTAGTGCAGTCCTTGGGCTATTCCCATATACAATTTGGAATGGTGATTTTCCAGTACTCCTAGTTATAGAGTTATTGTAAGAAAACTCTGCTTGTGGTAGAATCAAATCCCATCCCTTGGGCTTATCTCCAACTAAGCATCTCAGCAAATTGCCTAGACTTCTGTTTACCACATCTATTTGGCCATCAATCTGCGGGTGATGCGTGGAACTAAAATTTAGGTCTTTTCTCAACTTCTTCCACAATGTCCTCTAGAAACACACCACAAATTTAGTATCTCTGTTAGAAACTATACTCCTTAGAAGTCCATGTAGTCTTACCACCTCTTTGAAAAACAAGTTTGCAATATGGACAACATCATGAGTTTTGTGGCATGGAATGAAATGTGCCATTTTGGAGAACCTATCAACCACCACAAATACTAAGTCATTACCCCTTTGTGTCCTTGGAAATCCAAGAACAAAATCCATACTTATGTCCTCCCATGGCCTTGATGGAATAGGAAATGGCTGTTATAGGCCAGTATTGTGACTAAACCACTTGGCAACTTGACAAATCTGGCAACTCTGTACAAACTTCTTCACATCCTATAAAATTTGAGGCCAAAAATAATGTTCTCTAAGAATGGCAATGATCTTATCTTGACCAAAATGTCCTACCATCCCTCCATTGTGTTTCTCCTTAATCAAATTTTCCCTCATGGAACTCCTTGGAATGCATAATTGACTACCCTTGAACAACATGCCATCCTGAATCAAATAGTCTAACCACTTGGTTCTATCTACAGCAATAGGTTCTTTACAAGCTTTCCATGCTTCAGCAAAATCAGGATCCTCGGGGTACAAATTCTTGAGTTCATCAAACCCAACTACTTCAACCTGCATTACTGTAAGCAACAACTGTCTCCTACTTAGTGCATCTGCAACCCTGTTAGATTTTCCACTTCTATGCTTCAACACAAATGTATAACTCTGCAAGAATTATACCCACTTCATATGCCTCTGATTCAATTTACCTTGGCTATTTAGGTACTGTAATGCCTGATGATCAGTATACAAAACAAATTCTTTTGGCAATAAATAATGCCTCCATTTCTTTAAGGCCTGAACTATTGCATAGAACTCTTGATCATAAACAGAATATTTCTTCTTTGCATCATTCAATTTTTCACTAAAATATGCAATAGGCTTACCTTCTTGGCTTAATACAGCCCCAATAGTGCTACCATTGGCATCACAATCCACCTGGAAAACCTTTCTAAAATTTGGAAGTGCCAACATAGGTTGTTCTGTTACCTTCTTCTTCAGCAATTCAAAACTTCTCATAGCTACTGTAGTCCATTTGAACTCTTTTCTATCCCCTCTTATTGTATCGGTTAGGGGTGCACATATGCCACTAAAATTCTTAATAAACTTCTTGTAAAAAATAACCAAACCATGAAATGATCTTACCTCAGTAGCATACCTTGGAGTAGGCCATTCCAAGATGGCTTTCACCTTCTCTGGATCCATTTTGAGACCTTCAGGTGATATAACAAACCCCAAATAGACTAACTCCTTTTTCGCAAAGATACACTTCTTAAGATTAATTAACAGTTTCTCTTCCCTTAGCCTTTCTAAGACACTACGAATATGAGGTAATTGTTCATAGTTTTCCACTCATAAAGACCCTCCTTGGTCTTGAAGGCTGTTTTCCACTCATCTCCTTCTCGAATCCGTATTTGGTGATAACCACTCTTCAGATCTATCTTTGTGAAGTACTGAGCTCCACTCAAGCAGTCCATAAGATCATCCATCCTTGGCAAAGGAAATTGGTACTTGATGGTTATCCTATTTATAGCTCGAGAATCTGTACACATCCTCCACTCTCCATCCTTCTTTGGTGCGAGTACTACAGGTACTGCACATGGACTTAGGCTTTCTCGAATCAAGTCATTCCTCAATAGCTCCTGAACCTGTCTATTTAGGTCCTCTATTTCAGTAGGAGTCATCCTATGAGCAGCCTTGTTAGGAAAACTAGTTCCTGGAATCAGATCTATCTGATGATTGATTTGCCTTACTAGTGGCAATCCATCTGGAACATTATCAGAGATAATATCTCCAAACTCCCCTAGTAAATCTGAAACTTCAAGTGGTATTTCACTACTACCTTCTTTATCTTTCCTAGGAATCAAAGCATAGCACATATGTTGATGTTTCATGCCATCTAAAAGCTTTCTTCCATCAACAAGACAAATCCTAGCACTGCTACATACCTTTTCACCTTCCTTTTTCATGGGCTTCAATTTGTGGTGAACACCATCCTTTGTAAAAGAGTATGTGTCTGCATGTCCATCATGTACTACATGTCTATCAAACTGCCATGGTCTACCCAACAATAGATGGCAAACATCCATCAGAATAACATCACAAAGAACTTCATCATGGTAACTCCCAATTTTGAATTTCACTAAACATTGTTCACTTACCAGGACCTTATGATCATCTTTTACCCAAGCAATCCGATAGGGCTGGGGATGTTTCTCCCTCTTAAGCTTTAGCTTAGAGACCATCTCTTTTGATACCAAGTTATTAGTGCTACCACCATCAATGATCACGTCACAACATTTATCCTCACACTTGCATCTGGTACAGAAAAAACTTCTTGGTTGTCCTTGTTCAATCTCACCACTTAGTAGGACTCTTTCATTTACCAAGGTTTCTCCTCTTTCTGCATCCTCTGAATGTGATGATTGTGCATCTTCATCCACATGAGCAACCTTAGCTTGGCCCTCAACTCTCCAATCTATCCTTCCTTGTCATTGAGGGAATTCAAAGGCACGATGACCTTCTTCATTGCAATGGAAATAGGTACCATGGAAGCCTCCTCTTCCTTGTCCATGTCCTCTACCTCTTCCTCTCTAATTTCCAAAATCTTGATCATGTGAGCGGTTGAAACCCTCATTCCTCTAGTTCTTGCTAGTACCCACATCTTCATTTTTCTTTTGGGTTTCATTGCGGCCTCCAGATGATCTACCACTTCTCCTTCCTCCTTGACTGCAACCTCTTTGTCTTCCTTCAAACCTTTTATTTAGTTTCTGTTCAACTCGTAGGGAAAACTGGTATGCCTCTTCAATGCTGGTAATTCTTACCAGACTTAATTCCTCCTAGATGCTAGGTCGCAACCCACTAATATAACGAGCAACCTTCTCCTTATTTTCTTTTGCATGCCCTGCTCTAATCAAGAGTTAGTAAAATTCCTCTATATATTCTTGGACTGATCTTCCTACTTGCTTTAACCCATGCATCTTCTTAAACAAATCAAGCTCATAGTCCATAGGAATGAACTGCTTCTTCAATTTGTCCACCATGCGATCCCATCTTGTGATCTTCTCTTTTCCTCTCCTATTTCTTTCCAATTGAACATCTGCCACTAGATTTTGGCATGGCCTTTCAATTTGGCCTTTGCAAACTTAACCCTATTTGGGTCCCTGATATCCTCATACTCAAAGTATTCTTCCAGTTCATTGATCCAATCGATCAGCTCATCTGGTTTAAGATTTCCTGAAAATACACCCACTTCCATTGTAGGTCTTTTTTTCCCAAACTTAGTAATGGCCCTAAAAATCCTTTCCTCTGCATGATTCAGAACTTACCCGTCAAATTCCCCTTCTAGTCCCATTTCTTCTTCTTCATTGTCATCCTCACTGTCATCACCTACGACAACATTTGCTCCTCTACGAGCTCCTCTTGCAATGCCTGTACCTTCCTTTGGAGGGCTCTAACCTCCTCAGGATTAATAGCTCTTTCCATTTTGCCACACTCTATTCATGGAGGCATCTTCTAACTCGAACCCACAACCACACAGTCCTGGTGCAAACTGCCTCACAGTCGGCGCTCTGTCTACACACTCAAGAAAACTAGCTCTGATACCACTTGATGGGGACACAACCCAAGAACAGAATGGACACAATAGAAAAGAGAAATTATATTAATTGAAAAATAAGCTAGTACATTCAGTACAAAGAAAATAAACTTCAAAAAATGCCCTAAGGGCTTACAATAGCATAAATGTGGAGATAATTTCTCCTTTCAGTACCTCCTCTCAAACTCCACTCCGAACTACCATTTACAATGCCAAGAATCTCCTTAAATAGACCCCGAAGGGTTAAGGACTAGGAATAATTCTAGAAGGTGCTAGTAGGCATCAACCAACCAAATAGAAGGCTCCAGAAGTTGCATTACAAGTCGACGCAAATCTAGAAGAATCCAAAAGTGGTAACCAAACTTTTGGGATGCATAACTTTTGAACCGTAGCTCTGATTGATGAACCATTTACATTTTCAAAAAGCTCTCAAAGTGCTCTATAGCCCTATGGATAGCTTTTCTTGTCCCCCATTTTTTGGCCCTTTTCGAGGTCATTTAATGCCCCCAACTTGACTATGAAGCATTCTTAGGAGGTCTCCACAACCTGAAAAATTGCTAACTTTGAAACCATGGGGCCTTTTGACCTGATTCTTTTTCAGGAATGTTCTAAATTACAATTACATTCATCTAGCCAATTTACACCTCCTAGTTTACCAAAATGATGGTCCAATTACATACTCCTATTTTTTTAGGATTTACTAGCTCACTGATAGTGGAACTGTGAGAGTTGGAACCTTTATTTGACCCAAATGGGTGTCCAAAAATGAAAACACATGAAACAGAAACTAAGTCTATGCACATTTTTTTTGGGTGACACAGGATTGCCCTTATACGTCTGGATGCTCCTGCATCATCATCAAATTCGAGTACCTTAACTGCTATTTCTTTCATAAAATTTATTCTTCTTCTATAAGAATCACACAACATTAATTGACTATCCACTTTTGAGTTTTAACATAGAGAAAAATTTCTACAAGTATCTAACCCACTTCACATGTCTCTGATTCAACCTTTTTTGACTTAACAAACATAAAATCTTTCAAAATGAAATAATGTCCCCACATCATCAAATCCTAGACAATAACATAGAATTCTTGATCATAAACTGAATAACTTTTTAAGATTAACATAATATAAAATTCTCACTATAGAAAGCTCTAGACCTTCCTTCTTGACTCAAAATAGCTTCGCTAATGCTAGTACTAGCATCAAAGTCAACTTAAAAAACTTTACTAGAATAGGGAAAAGAAAGTTTTTGGAATTTTACTATTATTTATTTTAGTATTTCAAAAAATATAGTTTCTCTTTGTGTCCACTTGGAATCCTTTTTGTCACCTCTCATAACTTCTATCTTAGCATTATAGACTAAACTAAAATTTGTAATGAACTTTCTATAGAAACTTGCCAATCCATGATATGATATAACTTCTCCAACTTTACCAAGAGTAGGCCAATAAAGAATAGATTTTACATTTTTACAGTCCATCACCACATCATCATCTAAAATGAAAAAAATAAGATATACAACCTCCTCTTTCACAAATAGATGTTTCTTCAATTTAATCAGCAACATCTCATCCTTCAATCTCTGCAAAAGTTGTTAGATATGTTCAACATTTTCTTCTTTAATCTTAATGAATTATAACAAATTTCATCAAGATATACAAGTCACAAAATGACCTAAGAATTTCTCCAAAATTTCATTCATCACTACCATGAAATTTCAAGGTGCATTAGTTAAACCAAAGCCATAACCAAGCATTCATAACTTAAAAGAAGTTTTCCATTCAATATTCTTAAAAGAAAAAACTACACAAGGACTAAAACTTTCTCTTATCATACCCTTTTCAAGAAATTCTTGACTTTTCTATTCAACTTAGCATTTCTAGTGGGTGTCAATCTATGAGCTTCTTGATTAGGAAAACTAGCACCAAGTATAAAATTGATACATTGACTAATACTTCTCATGTGAGGAGAACCATTAGCTAAATAATAAAAAATGATGTCCTAAAACTTTGTCATCAAAGATTCAATCTCGGGTCCATGTTCTAATAATTCTCATTTCTCAGTCTTTCTAGGAATCAAGGGAAAAAAATATTATGTTCCGATACATCCTTAGAAAACTATTTTCCTTCAACCAAACATATGCTTACTATAGTTTAATGATTCTCATTAGTCTTTTCTACCAAAAGGTAACAAAATTTTCTTCTTCCCATCAACCAAAATATTATACCCATTCATTCCACCATAAAAAAGATCTTGTTTATCATATTTCAAATGACTACCCGATGAAATAGTATTAAAAAGTAATTCATCATGGTAATTTCCAATTTAAAACTTAACAAGGGATTATTTACTTACTAGAAAATTGTTCTCCTTATGGATCCTAGCAATATGATATGGTTTAGGATGTTTCAATCTCTAAGCTATAATTTGCTAACTAGATCCTCATATGCAAAATTATCCAACCTTCAACTATCAATGATTATCTTGCAACATTTTTTGGTTATCATGCATCTTCTCACCATGTCTAGGCTCATTGGGTGTTTCTAAAATTTATTCATAAGCCAAAGTATTTCTTCTATTACCTCCAAATCTTCTTACAAAATTATTACATTCAAAATCTCTATGTCCTTGTTTACAATTCAAACAATTTCACTTAAACCAAGATCTCTCTTCTCTCTTTCTGCCATTATTATTTTAAAAGTAACCAATATAACTATCTCTAGCATAATTACCTCTTTTTCTAGAAGGTTATTCTTTCCATTATACCCTTCCTTTATCTTCTATTGAATTGTTTGTTACACTACTTTCTCAACAGGTTCTAACTCTGCTTCTTTGAAATCTACCACCTCTATAACTCTTTTTTGTTGATCGCATTTCTTCACCAAAATTTCTTATGATTTTAATTAATAATTAGATGGTTCTTCCACACTATGTATCTCAACATAAGTGATCTTATCTTGAATAGATCTCCTAAATAAATTTAAGTATCTAGAAACCTTTTTGACTTCATCATCGACATATCTAGATCTAATATTCAATTTCTAAAATTCCATATTATATTCTCTCACACTCATGTCCTTTTGTCTTTGATTCTACACTTTTGTCAATAGTTTAACTTGGTATCATGTAGGAGAAAAATTCTTATTCATTTTTTGAACCATGTTAACCTATGTAAAATCTTTTCATATTTTTTGTCTTTCAATCTTGTTTATGAAGATATATAGGTTGTGAACTAACCTAAGATTTTCTTCAAAACTTCATTCATCACTATCATGAAATTTCAAGGTGCATTATTTAATCCAAAGCCATAACTAACCATTTGTACCTTAAATTAAATTTTGCATTCATTAGTCTTAATAAAACATACTACACAAGGACTCAAGATTTCTTTTATTGGACCCTTTTCAAGAAATTCTTGACTTGTCTATTCAACTTAGTATTTTCAATGGGTGTCAATCTATGAGGTTCTTGATTAGGAAAACTAGCTCCAAGTATAAATTTGATAAATTGACTAGTACTTCTCATATGATGAAAACCATTAGCTACATAATCAGAAATGATGTACTACAACTTTGCCAGCAAAGATTCAATCTTAGGTCCATGTTCTAATAATTCTTGTAAAACTTTTTCATATTTATTGTCATTCAATCTTTCTTATCAAGATATATAGGTCAAAAACTAACCTAATAATTTCTTCAAGAGTTCATTCATCACTATCATGAAATTTCTAGGTGCATGAGCTAATCCAAAGCCATAACCAACCATTCATACTTTAAAAGAAAATTTCCATTCATTAGTCTTAAAATAGTGTACTACACGAGGACTCAAAATTTCTCTTACCAAACCCTTTTCAAGAAATTCTTGATTTGCCTATTCAACTTAGCATTTTTAGTGTGTGTGTTTCTATGAGGTTCTTGATTAGGACAACTAGCTCCATGTATAAAATTGATACATTGACTAATACTTCTCATATGAGGAAAACCATAAGCTACATAATCATAAATGATGTCCTAAAACTTTACCAGCAAAGATTCATTCTCAGGTCCATGTATCTTTTCATATTTGTTTGTCTTTCAACCTTGTTTATTAAGATATACAAGTTGTAAACTGACCTAAGAATTTCTTCAAAACTTCATTCATCTCTATGCTAAAATTTCAAAGTGGATTATTTAATCCAAAGCCATAACCGACCATTCATACCTTAAAAGAAATTTTCCATTCATTAGTCTTAAAAGATTAATTAGACCTTTTTCAAGAAATTATTGACTTGTCTATTCAACTTAGCATTCTCAGTGGATGTCGATCTATGAGGTTCTTCCCTAGGAAAACTAGTTCCAAGTATAAAATTCATGCATTAACTAATGCTTCTCTCATATGAGGAAAACCACTAGCTACATAATTAGAAATAATGTCCTAAAAATTTGCCAGCAAAGATTCAATTTTAGATCCATGTTAATGATTCATAAGCTAAAGTATTTCTACTATTACCTCCAATCTTCTTACCAAATTATTACATTCAAAATCTCTATATCCTTGTTTGCCATTCAAACAAGTTCCCTTAAACAAAGATCTCTCTTGTCTCTTTCTACCATTATTATTTTACAAGTAACCAATATAACTATATTTAGGGTAATTACCTCTTTTTATAGAAGGTTATTCTTTCCACTATACCCTTCCTTTATCTTCTATTGAATTATTAGTTATGGTACTTTCTCGACATATTATAACTCTGTTTCTTTGAAATCTACCACCTCTATAACTCCTTTTCTTTGATCATATTTCTTCACCAAACTTTCTTTTGATTTAAATTAATAATTATATGGTTCTTCCACACAGTGTATCTCAACATAAGTGATCTCATCTTGAATAGATCTCCCCAGTAAATTTAAGTATTTAGAAACCTTTTCGACTTCATCATCCACATATCTAGATCTGATATCCAATTTCTAAAATTCCAAATTATATTCTCTCACACTCATGTCCTTTTGTCTTTTAATTTGATTCTACACTTTTGTCAATAGTTTAACTTGGTAATATGTAAGAGAAAAATTCTTATTCATTTTTTCAACCATGTTAACCCATGCAAAATCTTTTCATATTTTTCATCTTTCAATCTGCAAGTAATCACACGAGAGCAATGCATGACCCTTCAATTTTCTCATTTCTATCTTTATGTTCTTATTATCAAGAGTACTTTAAAATTCCAACTATTTATCCATATTAGATATCCAATCTAATATCACATTAGTCTCAAGTCTTCCATCATAGAAATCAACTTCAATAATATGTCTAGAATTTGCCCTAGACAAGACACTCAACAATCTTTCCTCATCTTCTTCTACCTCAAGTCTGGGGTTAGGATTAGGTGCTACCTCTTCATCATCAGTAACATCCTCAATATGTACACCTATTCTTTGAGCTATTTCAATACCTTGAAGTATTCCTAGAATATGTCTCAACATGTCCATTATAGAATTGTCTATATTTCCTCTGTCTTTAAGAATTTTAAAAATATTTCTTGCAAGATCATAACCTTCTATAAATATAGGTCATGTTCTAGATATCCTACCCTATGACAAGTCCAAATAAGGTTCTTTATGATCCAATTCTATAGAAAGAACCTCAAGCTTTGATATCACCCAATGTAGACATGCTAGTGGAAATAAGATGGAATAAACTCAATTTGAACCTACTAACATGCTTCTAGGAGTACAAAAAGAATCCAAGCACATAATTATAGAAAAAGGACCATAGATTTCATAGATTTACTTATTGATTACACAATATAAACAAAAAGAAACATACAAAGGTGTGAGGCCTTCAGGGTTGCAACCCTATATAGAGAATAATATCAAATCACAAAAGGAAATCCTTGATATGCTTCATGCTACTTCCTCTTACCTATAATTTACCTTAATCTGTCTACTTTTTTCTATGCTTAGTCCCCTCTCCTACATCAATTCCATGCTTATATATAGTTAGTAAGACCTCAAGTAGGCTATTCAGACATTTAATTACAATATGGGTCCTCTTATAGATAGGTCCAAACATATGTTAGGAGTCAGCGATCAATTGGGCAAGGTGCCAGATCATCATTGGAATCCATGCATAGGAGAAAAAAAATACCTGACATGATGAAACTAGTAGAAAATAAAGATTGCAAAGAATGACATAAAACTCAAGAAATATGACAAATCATCATTTGAACTTTCTGGGCAATGACTGAAAATAGGTCCTCAAAATCATGCTAACTTCACTTAGCATAAAACTTTAAGTAGCAACACTAAGAACAATAAATTTGTAAACAATTAATTTTTTTTTTTGGGTGATGCAAGATTTCCAATTGACCAAAGATGTGTAAGAAATAGATAATATTTAGGAAGGGTCGTGGGGTGGGGGAGGGGGGTGGGGGTTGGTGAGGGGGTGGGTGTAAATTAGTATTCTACAATCTTTTGCCCACTATTGAAAATCGTTAATTACTTTATAACTTGCATATGAAAGTAAACCAAAAATGTTGAATAGTAAATATAACTATGCACATAGAGAACTCATAACACCATTATTTGTTAGCTAGGGAAACCCTAGGCAAGGGAAAACCTAGTGGGGATGATATCCACTACATGATTCACTAAAGAATAGGATCTTGTTAAGGATATTGACCTTGTCAGGCTTCAACCCTATGAGGAGTTGGTAGAACAAATAGAATGTATGCAAGAAGATCCCACTGCCCTATCATGCAATTATACATTTTAGTTCTTCATAAGAATTGATATACAGAAAATACTTTCCTAATGTTTTAGTTTGTACTTCTCCTGATCATACATTAGACCTCATATCACATAAGGCTTATAGGTAGTTCTCACATAATTTTTCATGTCACATCCAACACATGACTTTCCAATAACTGTGCAAGCTAAGATTTTTACTTACACTTTGCACATTTACTTAACTCTGCATTGTTGTCCTTTAAGTCTATTATATGCTTGAAATAATAAAATAACTTATGGATTATTATCCAAAAATTCATCTCATCATAACTTAGTAATAATTTCATAACCAAATTCCTAAGGTCATACAATCTGATTCTCTACTATGCTATGTTCTACACTATTAGATACTTGCACTGGTATTTTAATCATAACTCATGTTGTATTGTTTGTACACATCTGTGCACTGTGACATGTCATCATGATACTATCATGAAGCTTCCCACAACTTTGCATGAGCTAAATCTTAATGAGTCATATGTACACTTAATATATGTTCACTGTGTTGTTGCAAACTAGCTAAAACTTAGACAATTTTCTTATTCTAAGTGCATAAATGAAATGCTAAATATATGTTACCATAAATGAAAACCATAAAGACATCTATTTGACCATATTTCCAACAATCTCCCCATTTGGCATTGATGACAACATTTGGAAGAATGTCATGCATAAAAAAAACAAAATAAAAGTAACTATAAAATTGCCTTCAAAATGAAACAATTTGATTGATATTGTGATTGATCATTAAATTCGTTATCACTCCTTTACATTGATACATAAGTACACCCCTCTTACATTTAAAATAACTTCCATATACAATATTACTCACCCTTTGTGTGTATTCCTTCTTAGTACTTATATAAATATAATTTTCTTATATAACATACAATTTTCTTTGTGTATTACTCTCCCCCTTTGACATCAATGAAAAGGGTTCCAAAATCAAGATATAAAAAATTTGGTTGTTCTACTATTAAACAACTTATTGATTTGGAAAAGCAATTTACATAAACAAACTTTAGTCTTTCTATGTCTTTCTTCTAGTTATCCTTTATTGTCTTTGAGATACTAATTAGTGCACAAAGTGCATAGGATTCCACTTCAACTACACTCAAGTTAATGTAGGAAAACTTGCCATAGAAAACCTTAGTTGTAAGACATTCCTCAAGTTTCTTCTAAAAAATGTTGATTTTTTATGACAAAATTTCTCTAAGACTGGATAATCTCCTTGCTCCTTTCTCTTTATCAGACTCTAGGTTTGATCACACCATGTATCTTCTCTGCTTCTTATCCATAGTCTTCAATAATGGATTCTAGGATTTTTTACTTGAATATGTATTTCAAGTTCACTTAACTTACCTTTCATCTAAATCTCAAATCCTGTGAGGTACTTTTATGACTGTACACATTTTCTGCACAATCATTTCCCTTCATTAATATGCTTTCTCAATCTCTTGATGTTTCCATCAAGTGCCTTTAGATTATTGCACACATTGGTACACACTATGTTAAATAGTGTCGTATTGAATGTCTTACCTGAGTTTGCACTAAAGATAGTTCTGCTTAAGTTTTCAATTCCTTAAATTAAAGGTTTTCACCAACTCCATGGCCTTTGATTGCAAGTCTAGAATAGCTATAGTTGTAGTAACTATCTTTTGCATTCTGTCGAAGACGTTAGTTAATGTCTTCTCGGAAGACTTTACTAATTTTTTCTTCTCAAATAGCTTATTTAATGTGCTCATCAAGCCTTTCTAATCTTCTTCATCTAATGTCACTATTGTTGCTACTAATGGAGTGGTTGTTGATTCTACAATAGATATAGTTGTTGGAGCCACACGAGGTATGTCAACCTCATATTAGAATACTACTTTTCTAGTTTTCAACTCAACATGTTTCAGATTTGGAAAGAATTTGATTCTTGCCACATAATCTTCCAGTCCCACTTGAGTTTAGAGTCTTCATTTGACTTCTTCCTTCTCTCTTCATCTATCTTCCTTCTTTCCTCTTACTCTTTCCTTTTTTTTTCCCCTTCTACTTTCTTCTTTTTCTCTTATTCTTTCTTCTTTGTTTCCTCTTCTTTCTCTTTCTTCTCTGCCTCTTCTCTTTGTATCCTTTCCTTTCTTATTACCTTTTCCTCTTTCTTCTTTTCTATGGCTTCATCATTAGGATTGGTGTATTCTATGATATTTCCAATAATAGTTTGCCCAAATGATACAAAAGGATTTTCTTTTGTATCTATAGTTATGTACGTACTATCAATTTGCATGGATTCAATACCCATATTGATATGTGGTGGTGAGAGTGCCTTTAGTGTCTCCTCTACTTCATCCTCATCACTCAAAGGTGTACCTACTTGTATATACATGGGACTCTTAGGCGTAGATTGTGCACTCACCTTAGGCACTAAAGTCATGTATTTTATTATTGCCTTCTCTATTTCTTTCCTAACATCCTCATAATTTCTTCCCATTAGAAGAATTTGTCTTCTTCTTTTCCTTAGCAAGGGATTAGTACCCTTTAAAATTCTCTCTGATTCCTCTTTAGAATCAAGTTCAAAAATTTTATTTATCATTTTGATCCTCGTATTCATATGTTCCCTTAATATTTTTCTTTTCCTATTTACAACCCTATTATATAGATCCTTTGTTATCTTGTTCTATATATATTCTCAAACCTTCTATTCCTCAAAATCATGTTCCTTATAATGGAATTTTCTAACTACCTTCTATCCATATTACTATACAACACATAATATTTATTCAACTATACAAAATTGTCATCATTAATAATTTGCATGTCAAGGTTTTATACCTTTGGCTTCCTTGCTTTGTTTTCAACTATTGTTCTTCTTTGTTGCACATTCTAAACTACTAGTTTATCTTCTATTTCATCCTCTACTTCCTTAGAATCACTAAATTGTTTTGTTTTTCTTCTGTTTCCAAGTCTACTAGCGGTTGGCTAGACCCTTTTCTTGGTTTCTAGTGTAGGTTCATGCTTCACCTTCACCAATCTCTTTGATTTCCTTTATGCAATAGATGACACAACCTTTGGTTGTCTTCTACATTGGTAACTCCTTGTTCTGACTAGTTGCACAACTAAAACTATTGCATATGTTGGAATTGGTGCTTGTGCTCATGTTTGTGCTACTATGAAACCCTTTGAAGTTCCTTCAACTATAATGGGAGTTTTTGCCAACACTTTAGTCTTTCCACTAGCCTTCATTTCCATCGCAATACCTTTTATTTCATCAAACTCTTTCCTAGTCATGCCTGATTCCTTAAGGATGGAATCTATCTCTTTTCCTACCTTTTTCTTGTTTTCTTTTATATATAGTTTATATTGAATTATTCTTATTCTCTCCTCATATATTCCCCATCTAGTGCACTTTGTATCCTTCTCAGATTAAGGAATAATTTGTCCATAGGCTTCTATGAGCTTTGCACTCATCTCATATCCAATAGGTTCTATAAATTTAACTCTAGGAATTACTTCTTCCATGCATGACCATAGAGGGAGATATTTTCTACCTTTGTTTCCTCTCAAACTGAAAAATCTTCATCATTTTATCTATATCATCATCTCTGACAATTTTTGGTTTTGATCTATAGCATTGATTCACCAATTTCATTGCCCACTCATTGTTATCCCAATTTAGTAATCCAAGAAACTTCCTTATAGCATAAAATAATAGATGAGTTAGTAGGGACTAAAATCTAAAAATTGCATTCTTTGTCCTCTTCAATTTTGCAATGTTATCCAATAGTTGCAATCTAATAATCTCACATAAATTAACCTTTCTTCCTAGCATAGCCATTACATAAGTTGCATGCAAAAATCCAACTGGTGCTGAGTTAATCCTCGATCCATGATTTAACTTGTACCCTAATAGCTTGGTTAACAACTTTACTCATTTATCTTGAATGGAGCCTACATTAATGTTTCTTCCATCAAAATTTCTATTGGAGTTTCTCTCAACCATATTCCTAAGATTTTCCTCATTAAGAAGATTGCAAAATTCATTACTCAATCTTGTGACCTTGTGAATTAGGTCATTGTGAATAAAAATATTCTCATCTCCTAACCAAAACATATCATTATCTACCCTACTCAAAATGATTTAGGTCCAATCATGATTAGCAAACTATGTATAAAACATATGGGTCATTGTAAGAAGTTGGATCTCACTTTTGGCCAAAATATGGAAGTGTTTTCCCTATTTTTGAAATATTTTGTCAATTAATGCTAAAATTTGAGCCATTTAGAGATTAAATATTCAAAAATTCAAAAATAAAAATTATAGCACCTGGGATCTTCTTTTTGAATATGTAATTTATTTGTATACCCATATGATAGATTGTTTTTTGGTATAGATATTTAAAAACTACTTTTCCAAAATGGCTATTTTAGGACCATACCGTGCTGATGTACGAACACCATAATTTGACACAACTAAATGAAGTTACTTGACACACTAAATATTGATGAGAATATTATTCTTGAATTTTTTAATGAATATTTTGTTTCATTAATTTTTAATTGGCTATAAAGGTAAATTTTAAAACCTCTCATGTACGAACACCATAATTTGATCAAAATTTCATTTTTTCATTTTTTTTTAACTTCAAAAGAACTGAATGTAGATTGATGACATATAAATTAATTTAAGAAAAATCTTAAAATAAAAAAATTGTTAAAGTTTTAGTGAATGTCACTATTTTACATTTAGGTACCACCTTTGATGAAAAAGTAATACAAAAATAATAAATAAATTCATAACACTATAAAATTTATATTTTTGAAATCGGGATAGTGAGAGCTCTAATGGGTTTTTTGTTTTGTAAAAAATTGGATCGGGAAGACCCTCTAAAAATATTGGCAAGGCATGAATTTGTTAGTTCAATACCTTAGCCAAATCTTGAGAGGCCAAGGGATAAGCTTGGTCTCACCAACCCTATCCCAAGCCAAAATTTGACATAGGAAAAAAGAAGCCCACCTCATGTTGTAAGAAACGGGCCCCGATTATTTGAAATTCAAAAAATGGGTACCCATTTTGTAAAACTAAAAGCGGCACATAAAATTCCCCCAAAACTGAAAATTTTGGAATTTTTAGAAATAGATACCCATGTTTTACTTTTAAAAAACTGGTACTTATTTCTAAAAAAATCATATTTTTAATTTTTTGGGAGATGGGTACCTATTTTTGAAAATAAAAAATAGGTACCTAATTTTTTTTTAAATGGGTGCTTGATTTTAAAAAGATGGGTGCTCGTTTTTTAAATTTGGATTTGGGTACCAAAGCTAAAAAATGGTGGCAATTTTTAAAAATCAGGTACCCATTTCTAAGAGGTCTCATTCCGTGGATTTGACTTCTGTAGAATTGTGAGCCAACTTTGTGCATTCACCCATATACTTCATGAGATTCAAATTTTATAGGTGTACATACTTAGACTTCAAACATAAGTTACTATTACACATATTTCCCAATTCCTCATGAATCACTTTATCACATATGATCTCAATCTTACAATGGATGTAACATCTAATATCCCTGACATGTAACACATTTTCCAAAACATGCAAACATGCACCCAATGGATAATATAATAGAGAAATAAATATATTTTTCTTATACTCATATCATGGTCTTTCACTTACATCATACACATTACGACTTACCATTTGAACTATAACTAAAAATAAAGAAGAAAGGGGATTCAAGCTTCACAAAATACCTTAAAATCATGATTTAGGGATTGTAAAAATTTTTGCTTCTCAAACTTCACTTCTCACTTCAATTCATTATCAAATTGATCTTCAGTTTTCACAAGACACTCCACATAAACAAATAGTACACATAATCTTGCATGTGATCTTGAAATCATTTCAAATTACACTATGCATTAAGTGTGTATCTACTATAGATTCAAATTTTGTCTTTGTTTACTAGTAAGCTTGATTTCACAATTACTTCTCATTGTAATCACATCTACATTTTTGCACTTGATCATATCTTCCTCTCTATGTCCTCAATCTTTTGTTAATTGCGCAACCTCCAATTCACTCTCTAACATTAGTTCTAACCAACTAATGCTTTGCCACTGCTAGCGATGCTTAATTGAGATAGGATGAGTCACAAATAATCTGTGGCTTCAACTCCCCTTTAGATGCATCAAAGGATTGTATTTCAAAAATTGTATAAGATCTTTGTGGATTAAAATCCTTCATAAATTCTTCCTTGAATTCATCAAAATGTTTTTTAATTCCTTCCTTCTAGCTATTCTCACTACCATTTTCACTTCTTTTTTCATTTTTGTTATTGTTCCTCTTTTTATTTGGGTTCCTATTGAAGTCCCTTATGTCAATTCTACAGAATCTTGTGGTGTGTCCAAAGTTATTGTATATCTGACATATATGTAAATTTCTTCTCTCATTGGTTCCATTATGATTCTCAAGTGCTCTGCAATTCCTCGCAATATGTCTAGGGTTGTTACACTATGACATACAATCTGCTTTCTTTCACCATTAGGTTTCACATCACCAATGGATATGCTATGGGATCTACCTCTTTAATTTCCTATATTGTTAATATTTTTAAGCATTCTACTATTCCAATTATTACCATCAAATTTAGGTTTCTTATATTCTACTGCTTGTTGTTTGTAACCATGGGAATTATAACAATATAAATTAGTGATAGGTTTAAAAAGCTAACCTATGCAATCTCTCTTCATATGGGCAACTTCATTGCATATGAAACAACTACCTCTGAATTCATGTCTAACTTCTTTGGACATATCACTTTGCTTAGTTTCTTTAACTTGCTTTGATAACTTAGGTTCATCAGATTTCTCTAACAAATTAATTTTCTCAACCTCATTAGACCACTTCATATTTTCCTTAGGGGTTTCTACAACAGGATCTAGTTCTTTCCTAGTCTCATCTTTCTTCATTTACTTTTCTCCAATAAGGTATCCAATATCTGTCTTGTCATAAGAAGGTCTCTAATGAAATATATGTTCATCAATTTTCTCAAAACTTGTGTAAAGTTTCTCTAATTGTTGTTTTTCTTCTGTCAACTCTCCTTTCACAATAATATTGTACTTTTCCAACTTAGCATGTTCTATCTTTATATAATCTAATTAAAATTTCAATTGACTCAACTGGGATCTAAGGTTTGCATTCTTAGATTTTAGATTAGGTTCACTTTTCCTACCACTAGTCTTAAGACTCAACTTAAGTTCAACAATTTTCAACTCATGTTTCAAGATCTCATTTTCTTTCCTAAGTTTTCCTACATCATCATTTTCACTAGTCTACACAACTATCTCTTTGCTAGATTTTAGATCATCAATCTTATCTTTCAATTTTTCAGTGTAAACGTTTACATCTTCATACCTATGTTTTAAGTTGTAACTTTCTTCAGTAAGAATATCAATCTTCTCAAGAACTTCTCCAAGGTTTTTGTTCAACTATTCCATATCATTAGGGATCTTACATAAGTTGTTAAACTTCTTCAAAGTAACTGGTCTTTGATAACAATTTTTAGAAATAGATAATACTTGGTGGGACAGGGGGTGGGGGTGGGTGAATCAATATTCTACAATCTTTTGTCCACAACTAAATATTGTTAATTACATTATAACTTGCATATGAGAGTGAACCAACAATGTCAAACACTAAATATAACCATACACATAGAGAACTCATAACACCATTATTTTTTAACTACGGAAATCTTGGTCAAGGAAAAACCCCAGTGGGGATGATACCCACTAGAGAATTCATTAAACAATAGGATCGTGTTAAGGATATTGATCATATTAGGAATCTATGAAGTACATATAGTAACATGATTCCTTGTTAGAGGAATAGGCCATGTTAGAAGCCTCAATCCTATTAGGAGTTGCTTCGGCCCTATTTAGAGTTGGTAGAACAAATATAATGTATGCAACAAGAGCCAACTACCCTAACATGAAATTATGCAATTAAGTTAATCACAAGAATAAATATGCATACAATACTTTCTCATCGTTGTACTTTGCACTTCTTTTGATCATACATTAGAACTCGCATCACATAGGGCTCACAAATAGTTCTTAGAAAAGTTCATATGTCAGATCCAACACATGACTTCTCAATAATCATGCAAGATAAGATTTTTACTAATACCTTTCAGATCTACAAAAATTTGCATCGTTGGCCTTCAAGTCTATTACATGCTTCACATTATAAAATAACTTATGGATTATTATCCATAAAGTTGGCTCATCATAACTTATTAATTATTTTGTAACCAAAATAATTCCTAAGGTCATACAATACAATTCTCTTCTATGTTATGTTCTACAATATTTAATACTCACACTAGTAATTTAATTGTAACTCATGTCATACTATCCATACACATATGTGCACTAACAAATGTTAGCATGATACTATTATGAAACTTCCCTCAAGTGCACATGAGCTAACTCTCAATGAGTCTCCCATACACTTAACATCTCTTTACTATGTTGTTGCAAGCTATCTAACACTTAAACAATTTCTAACTCTAAATGTATACCTTAAATGTTGAGTATATGTTGTCGTAAATAACAACCATTAAGACATCTATCTGACCATATTCCCAATAAGTTACCAATACATTAGTTTACTTCACCAGCTCCAAATAAAATCTGTATTAGTAAAAATAACTACACGACATACAATGAAACCAAATGTTAACAAGGTTTGATACTTCTTGTAATAAAATTATGGTTTGAAGGAAATTGGCAATACTTACCTTGAGATAAAGAAAATGCATTTTTTAATAGTTATAATAGTTACAAAAGTTGAATAGGAAAAACGTCCAAAAAAAAAAATGTACTGATTTACACAAGGAAAAAAATTTAAGAAGAAATAATTACTCATTTAAAATTCAATCTAAGTTGAATTTAAAAATCAACAACAAATAAAATTATAGTCGATAAGAAAAAATATCCAAGATTTTAAATAAGGAAGATCCAAAAATAGTTCGATAACTACAAATTCTTAAAATACATCACAATACACAATAAAGAATATAATGCCCTCACAAACTAAGCTTTTCCTCCATGCAAATAAAAATAAACATTTAAACTATATAAGGTTGTATTTTTGACCTATTGGTAAATATTTATGTTGTTATAGATGGTGCCAACATGGAACCCCACCCCCTTAAAGCTCATTATAAAGAAATTTTTAATTATTTAAAGGTTAAGACACCATTTCCTTAACATTTCCTTATCTTTAATCATGAAAGTAAAAGTCTGCATGAGAAAACCATTCTATCTTTAAAAAAAATCATTACAATAATATATAGAGTCACCATTACAATGATATCTAATTGATATTATGAGGATCTGGAAATAAAACTCCTAGGATAACACCTTAGATTTTTCTTTTCCATCTCCTTCACCATTTTTTTCATGTCTTATCCATTAGTTAAAGTAAACTAATAGAAGAGAAATTAAGAATAGTTGACAATTAGAAGATTTGATAAATGATGGATCATACTAGAGATTTTTGACAATCCTATGAGATTTCAAATCCAAATAGTACAAATAAAATTCATGTGTCTAGTCTTAATGTTCTAGTGGAAATATTAGAGACCTAAATGAAGATGTTGGAGTCAAGAGATGAAAAAGCCAAGGTCATCAAAAAATATTTTGAGAATGATATAAAAATTGGTACTAGTATCTCTAATAAGTATATATGTATGGTTACAAGTTGGTATATGTTCATGAAGTAACTGAGTATGAATTTGAGGAGCATTAAGGATGAGAATGAAGACATAAAATTTCAAGATGGACCTTACAATGACTAAAAAGAGAACATAGAAGAATTAGAAAATAACTAGGGAATACTCTAGCCAAAATTATTGAGTTGTTTGACATGATGCACCTTTTTTTCATGCCTTTTACTTCTTCCATATCCATGTTATCATTATAGTGTTTGATAATTCTAACTCTATTAAGTTTTCTTGTACTTGTATCTTTTTTAATAAAGAAATTTTATTTTCTACCATGCTTCATTATTTTTTTACTATATAAGGGTAGGTGTTGTTAGGTATTATATGAATAGTCAACCTCTACTAATGGTTATGAGCTATTTTCAATTTTTATAAAGTGAGAGTAGGGTTGCTTTCCTAGTCATATAATAAATAACTAGACATGAAATTAAAGAGATTATTATTAATACAAAATTATTTTTCAGCAAAGATTATAAAGTTTATAAAATTACATAATAAAATTGATTTATCATCACTATTTACTTTCAAAATCTATTTATAACCTATGCATTCCCAATAAACATATAATAGTGTAACTATATTATTTTAAAAAATAGTGAAAGAACTTTATTATTATTAATATTATTTAGAGACATCACTAATATTTAATCTAAAAAATAAGAAAATATATGACCCCATACTATAACATGTAGATAAAACATGACATTCTATAGAACTATCCATCTATCGTCCTTTGAGGGCCTCTTAATTGTCTTAGTAAAAACATATTCAACACAGGCATCAAATATGATAAGGAGATGTAAAATTATCGTTGAAAGTACATGGATTGTCAAATAAACCATTTCAAAAAAAAGGGAGAAATTTTGAATTCATCATGCATGATGCTGATAGTTTTGATTGTCAACTACTAGATCCGAATTAAATGTTTTGGAGGATTACTCAAAATAAGATAATTGCATGGAAGCAATTATTTTTTAACAATGGTAAGACTAAATAGATATTGTTTGATTTCAACTATAGCTTGTGGGGCAAAATGAGGATGATATCTTATGTTGTTTACAAGGACAAACTAATAAATTAATATTTTCTAAAAGAAAATGATTAAAATCATAAATCACTATCTATTTTACTTTAGCTTAATTATGATAGAAAATTATAAATAAATATTTTAATATAAAAGTAAAATTTAATTGAATTATTGTGCTACATATTAAAGGCTATAGCTCTCTTGAATCTGGAAGTGGGTTCCATCATACTACTTAGTAGGCAAGTCAGTATTTATTAAACTAAGTAAGGCTAGAGTTTGACTTTGTTACCAACTTTAATGGATAGTGCATATTGATATATCTATTTCTTCAATATCAATAAAACATATGTCAATGTGGTGTAATATTAGATGATGTGGACATTTTTTCTTAGTTACAAGTATAGAGCTTGTCAAATAAGATAGGATGCTTAACTACTAGAACTTATACCTATCTTTAGAACATCAACAAAGATTAATTAAAATAATATAATTGTAATGACAAAATATTATGTTAATATTTTGGAGATGATATAAACTAAATAGAGATTGTCTAATTCGTATATAGTTTGTGGGACATATAATGAAACATATTGTAGAACATAAAAAGAATGAGACATTACATGACTGAATTAAGCATGATATAGCTAAATAGATGTTGTCATAGTTCTATCATAGCTTGTAGGACATAATGAAGATAAAGACAATCCATACTTAAAATGAACATGCAACACTGGAGTGTTGTCTCAAAGTCAAAATATTACCAACCATTTTCCTTCACTTAACTTATGATAACAAAGTATATGCATATATTTAAATGCAAAAGAGACATCAAACTGATTCTTTTTATGCTTCTCGATAAAGATTACATGGGTGTCGAATCTGGACGTGGGACCCATGAAGCTACCGAATAGACAACGTAAGCTTAATGGCAACAACCATGGCTATGACTTAGACTTTGACACCAACCTCAGTCGATATTTCTACTTCTTCAAAACCAAACTCCATTATCATATTCCAGTAAAGGGTTGCACCATGTACGATAAACTCGAAGGAAAAAGCCACTTATAACTAAAATGGGCGAGGGTTTTATGACACCAAAAATGGTCGTGTCAATTGAAAACAATGGACTGCTAAAGGGTACTCACTTACAATTTCTGAGTTGGTGTTTGATAACGAGTTGAAACTGTAAAGAAAATCATATTTTTCAACTGTACAGCGGAATCCATGAGTAATTAATTGCATGCCTCATATTTCTAGTTTTGACCAAACATCATAAAGTATTCACAAGAGAAACTAGAATAAGAAAGGCTCCATATGCGCATCATGCAAGCATTTTCAATCTTAAATGGACCTTGTAAATGATCATACGCCAGAAATTGGTCCACCAGATATTTTAGACCAGATATTCCTGGTTTATTCTTGCTGAATATAATGTGAAAGCAAATACTCTAATTTGTTTTTATGTGGGTACGATTAGACTACCATATCATGCTTGTATTTAGTTTGATGTGTAAACAATAAATCAATTGAGTTCTATGTGCCTACTATCATAATGTGTGCCTACTTTCATAATGTGGGTACCCTAATATATTACGGTATTTGAAGTTACGCCAGTATTCCTTTTTGATGTCTAAATAAAAATAATAATAATTCGACTCTTACGTTAGTATCACTAGATTACCGTATTAGAACCCAAGCTTGTATTAATTGTGATGATTGATGCTTCTTTTTATTTGATGGGTTAGAAGTGGAGCACTCTAACTGGTACATTGGCAAAATAATTGCTTGCCAAGAGAACAGGTGGGTACCATGTATTTTGAGAATATAATCATACAAGATAGGGCTTTAAATTTAGAATAAGACTTGTCTTGAAAATACCAATTGGTGTCAACTGCTTTTGCAGGCGTTCATACTGAGTGACCTATCTTAGGTGCAGATAGGCAAAGCCTTTTGTAACTTTTGAGAGTTTAAGAATTATATTTTTTAACTATCAATAGTGGGACCTTGATTAGACAATGGCGAATCCTTCTGCATAGTGGACGTCAAATTCGGTGACCTAAAAATATGTTCTGATAACTCAAGAAAGCTATGGAGCCCGCAGACTATTTCATCAACCACCAAAAGCACTCTTAGTACATATGACAATAATTTGAAATAGAGACTACTTGCCAATTGTTAATCACGATGGTAAATATAATGAAATTTTGCAGTAAGGCAGGTCAGTGCAATCTATTCAATTGAATAAGAAATTTGAGGTAGATATTAGATATTCTATATAATGACTTTGCTTACAATTTATTAATTCTAGTTATAAATGGAAGTTTCAAGTTAGTGGGAATTTTGTCCATCGGTTTCCTTTCACAAATATTTTGTGCTATGGTTCGTAAGGTGTTAATGGTTACCAAATATCAATTTAGAATTTTGCTATTTATATGATTGAATATTTTAGGTTTAAAAAATATTTTATTAAAAAATTCAATTATTTTTCTATATTTAATATTAAAGATAAAATATGTATGATTTTATTGAGATATTTATTTCTCTGTTTGTGTTATTTCTTTTTCTTTATAATTATATTGTTATGCTTTCCTATATTTTGTACTATTAAATGATATGCAAACATGTGTAGTTTATTTTAATTAGAGATAAGGTATCTTGAGTTTTAGAAGATAAAGACGAAACATCTCTGAAGGGAAAGGGATTAATGATATACTATAAATTAAAAAACTAAATCAAAAGACGTGTTAAATAAACTACTAGAAGTGTGATAAATACGCTATTATAGGAATGTTTTAACTGAGTGCTGAAATGTACTACTAAAAGTCTAATAAATACATTTCTAACAAATAAATTTTGCATTCTCTTCAGCTAATGCAACTTCATTTCAGAAATGTATATTCTTTTGATATTATTTTGAGTTTGTTATAGTTATATGTAAATAGTGATGTATGTATGTATGCATCTATGTTTATTTAATAAATCTTGTTAAAATGTAATTAATGCAAATTTTCATTTCCTTAAATCGGATACAAAGCTATATGGATTGATTTATAGTATAGAATAAAGTAAAATATGAATTATTAATTTAGAGAGGTTTAATGACAGTGTAAAATTAAATATAATAAAATTTTGTAGTAAGTTAGGTCACTACAATCTATTCAATTAAATAAGAAATTTGAGGTAGATATCAGATGTTGTATATAATGACTTGAAAATAAAAACTAGTTTGCTTACAATTTATTAATTTTAGTTATAAATGGGAGTTTCAAGTTAGTGTGAATTTTTTCCATCCGTTTCCTTTTAGAAATATTTTGTGCTATGGTTCATAAGGTGTTGATGGTTACCAATATCTATTTAGAATTTTTCTATTTATATGATTGAATATTTTAGGTTTAAAAAATATTTTATTGAAAAATTCAATTTCTGCATTTAATATTATAGATAAAATATGTATGAATTTATTGAGATATTTGTTTTTATGTTTGAGTTATTTACAAATGCATGCCTTAGTGTAGATAGCAATGTTAACATCCAAAAATTGTTTGTGAAAAGAACAACATTCCTATCTTTCCACAGAGAAAAAAAAATTTCCATCTAGAAGGTACGCCAAATCTGGGCAAACTTCGAAGGAAATCTATCCATCGGTTTCCTTTTAGAAATATTTTGCGCTATAGTTTGTAAGGTGTTGATGGTTACCAATATCTATTTAGAATTTTTCTATTTATATGATTGAATATTTTAGGTTTAAAAAAACATTTTATTAAAAAATTCAATTATTTTTTTATATTTAATATTACACATAAAATATGTATGAATTTATTGAAATTTTGTTTTTTCTGTTTGTGTTATTTATTTTTATTTATACTTCTATTGTTATGTTTTCCTATATTTTGTACTATTAAATGATATGAGATCATGTGTAGTTTATTTTAATTAGAGATAAGCTATCTTGAGTTTTAGAAGATAAAGATGGAGCATCTCTTAAGAGACAAGGATTAATGATATACTATAAATGAAAAACTAGATCTAAAGACATGTTAAATGAACTACTAAAAGTCTGATAAATACACTATTATAGGAATGTTTTAAATAGAGTGCTGAAATGTACTACTAAAAGTATGATAAATACATTTCTAACAAATAAATTTTGCATTCTCTTCAGCTAATGCAACTTGGTTTTAGAGATGTACATTCTTTTGATATTATTTTGAGTTTGTTAGAGTTATATGTAAATAGTGATGTATGTATGTATGCATCTATGTTTATTTATTAAATCTTGTTAAAATGTAATTAATGCAAATTTTCATTTCCTTATATAGGATACAAAGCTATATGAATTGATTTATAGTATACTATAAAATTAAATAAGAATTATTATTTTCAAGAGGTTTGATGACATAGTAAATTTTGCAAGGTAGATTTCATCAAAGGGAAGGCACCAACAATAAGAGTGATGTTTGTAGGAATTATTCTTTTTTAAAGATGCATCAAGAGCACCAATTAAAAGTATAAAAGAATTTTAACTATATTTGCAATAAGGGATAGCTGAAAAAGGGATTCAAGAATAGGAAGAGCTACATTTATCAAACAATAAATACTTTGATGACTATGGCTTCAATATAAATTAATGAGCACTTAATCATGTAAGGGGAATCTTAAAATATCCCAAAGATAAGTGATTTTTCTTTTGTTTTGATGTTTACACAAATAGGAGAATTGATGGTGTGAGAAATTTTTTGCCTCACCAATAAATGTTGTCTATTTTTCAATAAGGGTTATCATTCAACAACGTTAATTTTATTGGTAATTTTACAATATTTAGTAAGTTGTATATTTGAGCTCCAATTGTTCCAATTTCTCACCTAGAGGTTCAGTTGTTGTTTTTTTTTCTAATATATTTTTGGAGCAATATCAAGTCTAGTTTTAAAGATAATGACTTTTCAATTTTGGTGGGCTGTTAAGAAAAATTGAACTCAAATTGAAAGGCTTCAAACACTTTGAAGAGAGGTCAAGCTTTGTCTAGGGTTTTCTTCAACATTGTAGGCTTTAGAGAACTTAACAGGGCTTCCAAAATGACATAATGTGCATGTTTGTCAATATTCCACAAGATATGGCTTCCAAAAGTTGCACTACTATAGGAGGAGAAGTGCAATAATTTCAAAAGCTCATATAAGTGTAAAAACTATTTGGGCATATTCTTAGCATAATTCAAAAGTATGAAAGGAAAAATAATAATGTAAAGGTAGTTTCCCTCTACAATATTCTAGGGTAGCTAAACTTCCCATCATTGGCATGTTGATTATATTTTCATTGATGTCTACATATCTATTTTTTTCATATATATAATAAATTTTAGATATTTATACATATATATTACATGTCCATCATCCAATAGGAATGTTTGTTATGGTATTTAACCATTAATAAGGAATGTTTTGATAAACGAAGTATTTCTCAAGATGAGTATTCGTACATTGAATAAAGTGATATATATGTCTACATGTTTATGAAAAGTTTCAAATGCTATCATTATATTTTGGTTTAGTTACCAAATTGAAAATAAAGATTGGTAATTTTCTAGTGGACAATGTGATAGAGCTATACCATAACAAATTTTGAGCTCAAAAAAGCATGTATGAGTAGATATTGGTTTCCATTTGGAAATTTATTTTTGTCATGATTAAATAGCTATAGTTGAAAGTATTTATGACTCAAAAAATTCTTTAGGAATTCATGTAGACATGGAAATGGAAGCACAAATAAATCTACTAAAAAGGGTTATTCCTCAAGGATAGCTCCACTCTTTGGCCAACACTAAGGATAGGAATACACAACATAGGTTTCTTGGAGCATTTAAGTTTATTCAACTCCTTTTACGGATTTATAGCATATTGTAATGATGCTCATGTCCTTTATATTCCAAGAATCTCTTTGATTCCTTGGCCTTCTTTTCCAATGAGTGTGTAGGTATATAACCCTCAATTTGAAGTAGTGTAAAGGGTTTAAACAATCATAATACACCTTATTTCATCCAAAACAACATATACCTAGTTTCTAATTAGCCATATAATAGAGGTTTTTGTGTTATAAATTTTATAACTCCCAAAGTATATATGAAAATAATCACCCTTTGAGATGCCATTTTTTGACTTATTTGAAATTCCAAAGTCTTGGGTCCTAACTCTCCTTTTGTCACAAAACTAATTATTTTTATAATTATACCTAATATGGATAATTAGGAACTCTAGAAAATGAAGTGTTCACTAGTGGATTCATAGGGCTAAATTGTTGCTTAAAATAGTTCAAGGAATTTCAATGAATACACATTCCACAACTAGTTAGCTTCCATCCACTTCTAAGGCTCTTCTAAACAATTAATTCCTCAAAGCAAAGGATAAACACATATGAATGTTTAGCCTAGCACTTGGCATTAAAAAAGGTTTTACATATCCTCCATATTTCAAGATTTAAAATCTAAGAGTGCATTTACCTAACTTTAATTCCACAAAATTATATGATTATCCTATGGTGGACTTTCAAGTTAGCGATATTTTTTTCGTAAAATCCTTATTTTCGCATCAAACTCTTGGCTTCATGTTGTTTCAGTTTTCTTTCTTGTATCAATTAAATGGAAATTTAAACCTAGATGTTTAGAAATATTTTAAACAAATATTTTCAACCATACAACACTTCAATCTACCCCTATCAAATTGAACCTTCAAAATACTATAGAAACATAAGATTTTTAGGAAAAATTGTTAGCAATTTTATTGATTAACACCAAAATTGTACAAACCAAAGAAATTATGACTCAATTTTATTATAATGTATATAAATAGGCTTCAACTAACATTCCCAAAGAAAATTTAAAGTATCCTAGTTGTTGTGGGAGTTGGTTGGGTCAAATCAACATGCTATTGCACAATGCAACTTTTTGAGAAAATTGCATTAGCAACTTCTTTTTTTCATTTTTTGAAACTTTCATTTTTGACAATATTGCATGTCTCATAGAAATCCAAGATGAACCCAATAGACCTAAAAAATCCAAGAACCTTGTCTTAGTCTATTCGGATGGTGTTTTGACCAAGTGTAACCAAGGAGCTTATAGATTATTCTACCTTGTCAAATGATCTTATAATGGATCTCTATTACTTGAAAATAGTCCAACTGACCCAAAATAGCTTTAATAAATCCTTAGATGTACTAGGAAAAAAAATTATCTATTTATGTTGCACGTCCTCTTGCATCATACTCCCCATATTGATTTGAACTCAAATTCTCACTTAAGAGTTGATAAGGGTGCAAACCACAGTCAAAATGAACATAATAGGAAAAGGTAAATATTATTAATAGAACTAATATTCTATTAAATTCAATACAATGAAAATAGACTCAAAGACATGCTCTACAGGGTTACCATTATCTAATTCTAGAGATAAATCCTCCTCATAGTACCCACTCCCAAACTCCAAAGACTGCCTTCACACTGCTAGAAATATCCTTAAATAAATCCCAGTTATGTTTAGGGTTAGGAATACATTCTAGAATATCCCATTTGGCATCCACCACCAAAACTGTAGGTCCTAGAAAACATGTCATAATTTAGTTTAAAATTAGAAGAATCCAGAAATAGTAGTCCAACTTCTAAGAGGCATAACTTTTGATCTGGAACTCCGATTGAAAAACCATTTACATTTCTGAAAAGCTATCTAAGCACTCTATAGCCCTATGGACTAGCTTTCTCATCCCCATTTTTTTGGCCCACACAAGGCTTTTTGGTGCCTCAAATCTAACTTTGAAGTGCTCATAGGAGGTCTCCAGGAAACTTAAAGTTACCATAACTTTCAAACTGTAAACCTTTTCAACGCGATTCTTTTTGTAGAGTGCTTTAAATTACAATTATAATCATCCCTCCAACTTGCACCATCTAACTCATCATAATTTTGGATCAATTACAAAATAACCTTTTTTTTGCATTAATGCGTATCCCAAGGTGCTAAAAAACTCTAACCCAAAAAAAAATGGTGGAACTATGAGAGTTGGAACCTCTATTTGACCCAAATGGGTACCCATAAATGAAAATGCATTAAATACTAAGCATATTTTTGGGTGATACAGGATTGCCCTTATAGCCTTGGATGCTCCTACATTAGACACTTAGGGTAGATTGAAAAGTGACCCTATCACTTTATAGCTAGTATAGGAAAAATCAAATGTGAAACCTCCATTGGAGATATCAAAGTTGAATCTTCTGCTGGTTGTCCTTTCCACTTTACTAGATATTCTTCATACTACTATTTCTGGTACTCGACCCACGCAACTATCCAAAATTTCTTCTATCTCTTCCTTCTTAGAAGTAGGAATTGGAAATGGCTCTACCATCAATTCCTCATTAGCACCATCATCATGATATTTTTTTAAGTCTACAACATTAAAAATAGGAGAAATGTGAATCCCATTTGGCAACTCCACCTCACATGCATTCCCTGAATCATTTCTTCAAAATTTTGTAGGGGCCAAATTTCTTCATCTTCAACTTGTTGTAGGTACCAACTGGAAATCATTCCTTCCTCAATTACACCATAACCAAATCCCCAACTTGGAACTCCTTTTGTCTCCTCTTTTCATCTGCCCTAGCCTTATACAGTTGGGTCATCTTGGTAATATGTGCATGTACCTCCTCATGTAGGTTCTTGACATGTTCAACAAATTCTTCTACCTCAGCACTTGTCCTGTCCCCTTGCTCCATCTTCCTTAGCTCTGATGCAATCCTTGGACTACTCCCATACACAATTTGGAATGGTGATCTACTAGTACTCCTATTTACAAAATTATTGTAAGAAAATTTTTCTTTTGGTAGAATCAAATCTGATCCCTTGGGCTTATCTCCTACTAAACACCTCAGTAGTTTGTCTAGACTCCTATTCACTACTCTCTTTTTTTCATTAGTTTGTGGATGATGTGCAAAACTGAACTTCAATTTTGTCTTCAACTTCTTCCACCAAGTCCTCTAGAAATACACAACAAATTTAGTATCTCTATCAGAAACAATATTTTTTGGGAGACCATGTAGCCTTACCACCTCTTTGAAAAACAAATCTACAATATGTACTAAATCATGAGTCTTGTGGCATGGAATGAAATGTGCCATCTTGGAAAACCTATCAACCTCCACAAATACTGAGTCATTACCCATTTTTGTCCTCGATAATCCAAGAACAAAATCCATGCTTATGTCCTCCCAAGGCTTTGATGGAATAGGAAATGGTTGATAGAGTCCAGTATTGTGACTAAATCCTTTGGTTGTTTGACATACCTGACAACTTTGCACAAACTTCTTCACATCCTATGTCAATTAAGGCCAAAAAAAGTTCTCTAATAATGGCAATGGTCTTATCTTGACCAAAGTGTTCGTCCATCCCTCCACTATGTTTCTCCTCGATCAAGTTCTCCCTCATATAACTCCTTGGAATACACAATTGACTACCCTTGAGCAACATCCCATCCTGAGTCAAGTAATCTAGCCACCTGGTCCTGTCTAGAGTAATAGGATCTTTACAAGCCTTCCATGCCTCTAGAAATTCAAGATCCTGAGGGTACAGATTATTGAGTTCATCAAACTGAACCACTTCAACCTACATTACTATTAGCAACAATTGTTTCCTACTTAATGCATCTATAACCCTATTAGACCTTACACTTCTATGCTTTAATACAAATGCATAGTTTTGCATGAACTCTACCCATTTCAAATGTTTCTAATTTAATTTACGTTGGCTATTTAGGTACTACAATTCTTGGGGATCCATATACAAGACAAATTCTTTCAGCAAGAAATAATGCCTCCATTTCTTTAAGGCCTTAACTATTGCATAGAATTCTTGATCTGAAATAGATTACTTCTTTGCATAATTCAACACAGTTCCAATAGTAGTGCCTCTAGCTTCACAATCGACCTAGAATACATTGTTGAAATCAGGAAGTGCCAACATAGGTTGCTCTGTCACCTTCTTGTTTAGCAATTCAAAACTCTATGGCTCTCTTGTAGTCCACTTCAACTGTTTTATATCCCCCCTCATTGTTTTAATTAGGGCTGCACATATGCTATTCAAATTCCTAATGAACTTCCTATAATAACTAGCCAGACCATGAAATGACCTTACCATGGTAGAAGACCTTGGAGTAGGCCATTCTAAGATGACCTTCACCTTCTTTGGGTCCATTTTGAGACTTTCAACTAATACAACAAACCCCAAATAGACTAATTCCCTTTTGAAAAAGCTACACTTCTTCAAATTAATCAATAGTTTCTCTTCCCTCAACCTTTCAAGGAAACTACAAATGTGCAATAAATGTTCATCCAATGATTCACTGAAAGTCAAAATATCATCTAGATAGACAATAACAAATGTTTCCTAAAATTTCTTTAGTACCTCATTCATAAGCCACATGAAGGTGTTTGGTGCATTGGTGAGTCCAAAGGGCATGACTAACCACTCATATGGACCCTACTTTTATCTTGAATGCAGTCTTCCACTCATCTCCCTCTTGTATCTATATCTAGTGATAGCCACTCTTGAGATCTATGTTTGCAAAGTATTGAGCTCCACTCAAATAGTCCATAAGATCATCAATTCTTGGCAAAGGAATCCAGTACTTGATGGTTATTCTATTTATAGCCCTAGAGTCTATATACATTCTCCACTCTACATCCTTCTTTGGTGCTAGCACTATAGGTACTACACATGGACTTAGACTCTCTCAAATCAAACCTTTCATCATCCTCTCTTGATCTTGTCTATTTAGCTCCTGAGCCTTAATAAGAGTCATCCTATGAGTAGCCTTGTTAGGAAAACTAGCTTCAACAACTAAATCTATTTTATGATTGATTTTCCTTACTAGCAAAAACCCTTTTGGGACATTATCTAAGATGACCTCTCCATACTCACTTAATAGACCTAGAATATCAAGTAGAATTTCACTATTACCTTCCTTATCTTTTCTAGGAATAAAAGCATAACACATATGCTGATGTTTCATGACATCCAAAAAATTTCTTCCATCAACAAGACATTCCCTAGCACTATTGCATACCATTTCACCCACCTTTATCAAAGGCTTCAATTTGTGGTGAACTGCATCCTTTGTCAAAGAGTATGTATTTTCATGACCATAATGTACAACATACCTGTCGAACTACCATGACAATACCAACAATAAAGGTAGACATCCATTGGAATGATTTCATAGATAACCTCGTCATGGTAACTCCCAATCTTGAACTTTACCAAAAATTGCTCATTAACTAGGACCTTATGATCAAAATTGCACCCAAGCAATCTGATAGGGTTGGGGGTGTTTCTCCCTTTTAAGATTTAGCTTCAATACCATCAATAGCAATCAACAATCACATCACAACATTTACCCTCACACTTGCACCTAGTAGGAAAAAAACTACTCGTCTAGGTTTAGTCTCACTGCTTATTAAGACCCTTTCATTAACTAGAACCTCTCTTCTTTCTGCATCCTTTGAATGCAATGACTGTGCATCATCATCTACATGAGAAACCCTTGCTTGACCATAAGCTTTCCTATCTATCCTTCCTTAGCATTGAGGGTATTCAAAGGCATGATGACCTTCTTCATTTCAATGCAAAAAGGTACCATGGAAGCATCCTCTTCCCAAACCTTGTCCACATCCTCTACCTCTTCCTCTCTGATCTCCAAAGTTTTGATCATGAGAGCAGTTGAAACTCTCATTCCTCTAGAGTTTCAACTAGTACCCACATCTTCATTTTTCTTTTGGTTCTCATTTCGGCCTTCAAATGACCTACTACCACCCCTTACTCCTTGATTGTACCGTCTTTTTCTTCCATCAAACTTTTTTTTAATCTTCTCCTCAACTCACAAGGCAAATTGGTATGTCTCTTCAATGCTAGTCATTCTAACCAAACTTAACTCCTCCTGAATGCTAGGTCTTAACCCACTAAGGTAACATGCAACCTTCTCCTTGTTTGCTTCTACATACCTTTCCCTAATAAGGACTCAATAAAATTCCTCTATGTATTCCTAGATAGACTTTCCTGCTTTCTTTAACCCTTGCATCTTTTTGAACAAATCAAGATTGTAATCAACATGAATGAGTTGCTTCTTTAGTTTGTCCACCATGTGATCCCATCTTGTGATTTTCTCCTTTCCTCTTCTTTTTCTTTCCAACTAAATTTCTTGCCACCATATTTTAACATGGCCTTTCATTTTGGCTTTCGCAAACTTGAGCCTATCAGGGTCCCTAATATCCACATGCCTAGTCGATCAACTTATCTAGGTTTAGGTTTCCCAAAAACATGCCAATGTCAATTTTAGGTCTTTTTCCAAGCTTTTAAATGGCCCTAAAAAGCTTCTCCTCTACCTGGTTTAGGACTTCTTTGTCTCCTTCCTCTTCCTACCCAATATTTCCTTCTTCATTTTCTTGCTCACTTTCATCACCTACAACAACATTCATCCCTTTCTCGATCTCCTCCTGAAATGCCTAGACTTGTCTCTAGAGGGCTCTAACCTTAGGAGTAACAACTTTGGCCCTTCCACCTTGTTCCCTTGGTAGAGACATCTTCTTGTATCAAACCCACAACCACATAATCATGGTGCAAACGGGCTCATAGTTGGCGCTCCATCTACACACTTAGGAAAACCTACTTTTTATACCACTTGATGATGGTACAAACCACAAAAAAAATGAATGCAACAAGAAAAGGGAAATATTATTAATAGAAATGATATTCTATTACATTCAATACAATGAAAATAAAATCAAAGACATGTCCTATGGGCTTATAATGGTCTGATTCTAGAGAAAAATACTCCTCATAGTACCCTCTCCCAAACTCCACCAAAGACTACCTTCACATTGCCAAAAATCTCCTTAAGTAAACCCCAATTAGGTTTAAGGTTAGAAATAAATTATAGAATATGTTATTTGACATCCACTTCCAAAATATAAGGTTGTAGAAAACATGTCAAAAGTCGGTGTAAAATTAGAAGAATTCAGAAATGGTAGTACAACATCTAGGAGGCATAGCTTTTGATCTGGGACTCCAATTGATGAACCGATTACATTTCCTAAAAGCTCTCCAAGTGCTCTATAGCCCTATTCACTAGCTTTATTCATCCCTCATTTTTTAGGCTCGTATGAGGTTGTTTAGTGCCTCAAATTTGACTTTCAAGTGCTCTTAGGAGGTCTCTAGGCAACTTAAAACTACCGTAACTTCCAAACTGTAAAGCCTTTTGACCTGATTCTTTTTTTGGAGTGCTTTAAATTACTATTATAATCATACGTAAAACTTAGACCCTCTAACTCATTATAATTATGGCTCAATTACAAAATAACCTACTTTTTGAATTGGCACGTATCCCAAGGTGCTCAAAAACTCTAACCCAAAAAAGAAATAGTGGAACTATGATAGTTGGAACCTTTATTTGACCCAAATGGGTATCTAGAAATGAAACCACATTAAATAGAAACTAACACTAAGCATATTTTTGGGTGATACATGATTGCCCTTACAATGTTGGATTATCTTGCATCAAGAGTAATTGGTTCAATGTGACTCCATTCTTGAAAATGGTGTCCTCATCGCTCCATATTTCATCAATTTCTTGATGACCATTATATTTTACCACATACTATGGGTATGTGTTCTTCCTAGTTTTATTTATCACCTTGGTAGCAAGAATCATATTTAGTTAAATAGGCTAGTATGGTGGAAGGTCTTTAAGGCAATCATCATGCATTTCCTCGTCTTCTTGTGTTTGACCTTCAATACCTATATTTTATTTGAAATAAGTGATATTAGGAAATGTAAAAAATCTTTAGATTTTTAATTTTGGTGTTAGGATATTTTCATAAGTGTTTTTATGAAATTTATGCAAGATGGTGCTAGGTCCCAGTTTTTGCATATATATCTTGGTGTATTTTTATTTAGGAATCCTTTCCTTTCTCAGGTGAGTAGTTTAGGGCACCCACTTAGTTTCAATTTTTGATGTTATTAGATGTTATTTAGGTGTTTGAATGTGTGTAATAAGTTCCAAGTATCCTTGGAATGAAACTAATCTAGGATACTCACTTGGTCCAAGGTTGCTAAAAATTTCTCATTGCAATAAAATTATTCACTAGATCAAATTTGATTAGGAGTCAAAAATAAGCTATTGAAAGGTTGAAATAGGTTATGGGTTTCTTATCTAGGGTCCTATAAAGGTTCTAGATGAACCCATTTGACCAAAAAGGGCCAAACAACAAGAGTTGCTCAAATGTTGGAAAGTTGTTCAAAAGTTGCTTGAGAAGCTTTTGCAATTTTTGCAAAAAAATTCAAATGAGTACTTTTTGAGGTTGTAACTACCCATGATCAAGTATATGAGCATGAAAGATCATTTTTTAAAGGTTGGAATGTTTACCATCAATTTTATGCATGTGTGGAGTTTCTCTATGGATTGTTTGCAGGGTTTTCCATTTCTTTAAGGTGTTGTACAACTATGTATGGATTGGCATAGGAGATCAATTTAATTGTTATTTTAGTTCAATATTTATTGGTTCTTTTCCATTTTCAAATTTTTTTGGAAGTTTTATGTGTTCCAAGTTCCAATATTTTCTTGTTGACTGGCCTAAACTTTACTCTCACAAGGTTGACTATGTAAAAATGGCTCTAACCTAATTGCCCACAATGTCAAATACATCAAAACAAGTTAGGAGATAGGCTAGATAGTGTAAATAGCTTTCTATTTTTGTTTTTCAATTTTTATGATGGTTTTCTAAGACAAAAAGTGATGCCCTGGGCTGGCTCCTAGGAGTATGTGAATCTGGATAGTTTTACAAAAGATGTTGCAGAGCACAACCATGATCTTGCTGGTTTGAATTAATGTAGTTCCTAAAAGCCCTAGGATGTCAATTTGAATTTTCAATTGTAATGGAGGCTTGATATGAATTTGACGCACACAAGAAGATGAATAACTAGGGCCAAAGGCTCACTCGACTATCCAAACCACCCTACAAGAGTTAACACAATGGAAGAAAACACAAGTGGACAGCAACCAAAGGAGGAGAAGAGGAAAATACTTCTATTGATTCATCAAAATATCTTCATACATGCCCAAATATGAGGCCTTCTGGGTTACGATCAATTACAATACATTCACATTTAAAGATGCACTTTCAGTTCTACTCCCTCCGAAACTTTCCTTCTTCTAATAACTTACTTAGCTCTAAGCCTAAACTCTCTATTTATACTTTCCAAAATGGCTTACAGAACATTCTAGAACACTACATAAGAGGAGGGCTAACCCAACAATGGTCTGGACTCATCCCAAGAAAAGATCTTAACATAAATGTCGCGAATGAAATAAATCTCGCGAGTCGGCTCACAAAATCATGTCCAAATACTGACACTCGGCATACACTGGGTAACTCAACACATGAAGAATCACTTAGCATCCATTGGGTAACTCGGCACATGAAGAATCACTCGGCATCCACTGGGTAACTTGGCACATGAAGAATCACTCGGCATCCATTAGGTAACTTAGCACATGAAGGAATGTTATAGTAACTTGGCACATGAAGAGTGTTATAGGAATTCGACACATGAAGAGTGTGACAGGAACTCGGCACATGAAGAGTGCTATAGTAACTCGAAACCTAAAGAGTGCTACAATAACTTGACACCTGAAGAGTGCTATAGGAACTCAACACCTGAAGAGTGCTACAGTAACTCGGCACCTGAAGAGTGCTACAGTAACTCAGCACCTGAAGAGTGCTACATGAACTCGACACTTGAAGAGTGCTATAGTAACTTGACACCTGAAGAGTGCTACAGTAACTACACATGAAGAGTGCTACAGTAACTCGGTACTTGAAGGGTGCTACAGTAACTCAACACCAATTGCAAAATGAGAAAAAATGAGCAAGATAACAAGGCAACCTGGGATGCTCCTGCATCAGACAATCGGGGTTGTAAGAAATGATTCTCTTGAATCATTGAGATGTCCCAACCTTAGTTGAATCCAACTCAAATTGAGAAATCCATGAAGCATCTTCAATAGGTCTGTTCTTCCACTTCACCAAATATTCATAGTCATCTTTTCATCTTGTACTCTTGCCAACTCTCTGATCCAATATATGTTCAACTTCCTCAATCTGTTTCTTAGGATAATCATCTGGTATAACAACTTCATCCTCTGATTCATGATACTTATACAAATCAGCAATGTTAAATATATTAGATATATCCATTTCATCAAGTAACTCAACTTCATAAGCATTACCACTATCAAACTTCTTCAAGATCTTACAAGGTCCAAATTTCTTCATCTTCAGCTTGCTATATGTTCCAATTGGAAATCTTCCTTTCTTTAGATGAACCATCACCTCATCACCAACTTGAAAATCATGGTGTCTTCTAGACTGATCAGCATTCTCCTTATACTTTTGATTACTTTGTTTCAACCTCAACTTTACTTCTTTATGCAAGGACTCCATAAAATTAGCAAATTCTTCGCCTACAGCGCTTTTCTTTTCTTGACCAACAACATCTCTCAAATCTGATATACCTCTAGGATGCATTCTAGTAACAATCTCAAAAGGTGTCTTCCTTGTACTCCTATTTACAAAAATTTAATATGCAAATTCAGCTTGTGCCAATACCATCTCCCAATTACTTGGCTTATTTCCAACTAAACATCTCAAAAAATTACCCAAGCTTCTATTCACAACCTCTCTCTATCCATCTGTTTGTGGATGGAATGTAGAACTAAACTTTAATTTAGTACCCATCTTCTTCCACAAAGTCTTCCAAAAATAACCAACAAACTTACTGTCTCTATTTGAAATAATGCTTCTTGGTAATCCATGCAATCTCACAATCTCTTTAAAGAAAAGTTTAGCAACATGCTCAACATCTGATGTCTTCTTACATGGTATGGAATGAAACATCTTAGAAAATATATCCACTACAAAAAATATAGAATCATACCCCTCCACTATTTTAGGCAATCCAAGAACAAAATCCATACTAATATTAGTCCAAGGTTTCTCAGGAACAGTAATAGGTGTATACAACCCAGTATTTTGACTCACTCCTTTTGTAACTTGACAAACTCCACAACTCTTTAAAAATTTTTGAACATCCTTATACATTTGTGGCCAATAATATTTCTCTTTCAGTAAACTTAATTTCTTATCAATTCCAAAATGTCCAGCTAATCCACCACTATGCTTTTCCTTAATCAAATTCAACCTCATAGGACTTCTAGGAATACACAACTGAATGCCTTTGAACAACATACCTTCTTGAATGAAATACTCATCATACTTACTTATGTGATCTGTCAGATTTGGTGCTCTACACTCTCTCCATGTGTCATAAAAATCAGGATCAGCATCATATAACTCATTCATCTCATCAAAACCAAGAACTTCAACCTTTATTTCAGTCAACAAAGAATGTTTTCTACTCAATGCATCAGCAACTTTTTTAGTAACTCCACTCTTATGCTTGATCACAAATGTAAAACTCTACAAATACTCAACCCACTTCATATGTCTTTGATTCAATTTATGTTAACTTCCCAAGTATTGTAAAGCTTTATAATTAGTATACAACACAAACTCCTTAGGCATCAAAAAATGTCTCCACTTCTTCAATGCTTGAACAATAGCATAAAACTCTTGACCATACACAAAATATTTTCTTTTAGCATCATTCAAATTTTCACTAAAGAAAGCAACAAGCTTACCTTCTTGACTTAACACAGCTCCTATTGAATTACCACTTGCATCGCATTCAACTTGAAATACTTTGTTGAAATCAGGTAAAGCCAATACAGGTAATTCAACAACCTTTTGTTTCAAAGTCTCAAAACTCTTATTAGCTCCCTGTGTCCACTTGAATTCCTTTTTGTCTCCCCTCATTGTTTCAGTCATAGCATTACAAACAACACTAAAATTCTTTATAAACTTCCTATAAAAACTAGCCAAACCATGAAATGATCTTACCTCACTCACATTCTCAAGTGTAGGCCATTCCAAAATTGCTTTAACCTTTTCAGGATCCATCTTCAAACCATCAGCTAAAATCACAAATCCCAAATACACAATCTCTTCTTGCATAAAAAACACTTTTTTAGATTAATCAACAACTTTTCCTCTTTCAACCTCTGCAATACTTGCCTAATATACTCAAGATGTTCTTCCTTAGTCTTGCTGAATATTAGAATATCATCCAAATAAAAAATCACAAACTTACCCAAGAATATTTTTAGAACTTCATTCATCAACCTCATGAAAGTATTAGGTGCATTAGTCAGACCAAAAGGCATAATCAACCATTCATACAAAGCATCTTTTGTCTTGAAAGTAGTCTTCCATTCATCACCTTCTCTAATTCTAATCTAATGATAGCAACTCTTCAAATCAATCTTGGTAAAACACTTTGCTCCACTCAAACAATCCATTATGTCATCCATCCTTGGCATAGGAAACCTATATTTCACTGTTATCTTGTTAATGGCTCTGGAATCAGTACACATTCTCCATTCTCCATTCTTTTTAGGTGCTAAATATTGTAGGTACAACACATGGGCTCAAGCTTTGTCTGATCAAACCTTTCTGCAATAGTTCATGCACTTGTCTATTAAGTTCTTCATTCTCTACAGGTGTTAATCTATATGGTGCTTTGTTTGGAAAACTAGCTCTAGGAATCAAATCCATAGAATGACTTATACTTCTTTGAAATGTCCCTTTTCTGATTTGATATGGTATTTCACACCTCTAATCAGATTTTCAAAAATCAAACAACTGCTATCACAAAGATCCACCAAATTTCTCAAGAAACCCCAAATCGGGTATGTTGAAAATAGTGCTAAAAGCTTCACAACTTCACAAATTATTAATGAATCTGAAAATGGAAAATTTTACAGAACTTTCAGCAGCATAACAGCCTACAAATTGACATTTCCAGATCCGTATAGCCTTTACAAAATAGCTTGAAAATGTAGGACCAAAACTATGCTCATCGGGCTCCCGAAATAGCACAAAATATGCCCGAAAACACCACAAGAACACTAATAATCTATCTCAGAAGTTTAATCACATCCCAATATATATATTCAGATCTATTTTAACAGCTTAAAGTATAAAATACAGCAGCAACCAAAACTGATATGAAATACTCAACCGAAAACACCAAACTCTTACAAAAATACACCCGGAAACTCACAAATCTGCACTGTTCAGCACAAAGGCAAACTCTGTATGAGCATGCACATGGAATGGCTTCAAACTCCTGTCCTTAGCCTTCCTGGAAACCTGCAAACTCCCATTCTTGGGTCTCCCTGGAAACCTGCAAACTTCCGTTCTTGGGTCTCCTTCTCCACAGGTTTGGCAGCCTCTGAAGAATAACAAAGAATGAGTGAAAATCAAGTCTGGAATCCCCCCCAAAATGCCTCCAAACCTCTTTAAAAAGGGCATAAATGTAACTCACGTCCAAGAGAGGTTAATGAAACATATTTTAATAATAATTATCATTTATTAGTCCAACGGTTTCCAAAGATTAACTCCCTTTTTCTGAAACTTCACTTTCTTGGGCCTGCCTGTCTTAGCAAAGATTATTATTTTTTAATTATTTGAAAAGGGGACATGACAAGTCCTCCCCTCCCAAACATTGCTTGTCCTCAAGCAATGGCTAAACAATAAACCAATCAATCCTCCTGGATCCCAAATGTAGTCATGAACTATACTACTACCAATTAACACAGACTCCTGCAAGATCCTCTGCAATATGACCAAGAGGAATCCATAATCAAACTGGCAATTATAGCTCAACCAAACTCCAAAATCACCATTACCATAGTCAAAAACCCATGAGACACAAACTCTTAGAATATCAAAACCCAAGTAAAGTGGACTACCAACATAGTAAATACCATAAATGCATTCCACTGGCCTATATGGAATGTACAATCCAACTCTGCAACAATGGTGAATGCTCTCAAATGAAACTGTACCAAGTATGGAGAATCCACACACTGTACAACTCCTGCAGTCAACACAACTATGTAGATCATTGGCCACTGTCTCATAACCATAACTACCATGCACCCTTGATGGTGAAAAGCCATCACAAGATAAACAACAAGAAATGGAACCCAAACCAAATTTTCCTGCCATCAACTCCTCAGCATAAGGATCAATTGTTAACTGATGTACATACCCTGCAATATAATGTTGATTAAAAAAACTAACCTCAGTCAATAGCTCACCATGAACAAGTGATACAACCCACTGTGACTGATCACTAGCTAAGTCAAGAGATGTCATAGCCAAAGGAGTAGAATCAATAACAACACTTGCTGAAGCATCACTCCAAAACTCCTGCTCTAAGTCATGTATTATCAAGCTATCAACTATAGAACCTATCGCCATGTCGTGCCCATCACAACTCTCATCTCGAGGCATCAAACTATTCCATAACTGATGATAAGCACTAGGAACCAAAGTACATCTCTGTATCATAATCTCATCAACATGGTCATCAAAGGTAAATTGATGAGCATACCTCACAGTGTAATGCCGATAGAATGCGCCAATCTCAGTCAGTGGCTCAAACTGTAATCCAGATGAAACTAACTGCAATTGATCATCAACCATGTTGGAACTGACTACTACCTCCAAATATATCACCAAGGGAGTAGTATTACTAGCAGGAACCATGCCAACTGTCGACTCACCAACATCACACATGACCTTTGATACATCTCTAGTCTCTGTGCCTTCAGTACTAGAGGCCACCACCCTATCAGGCATACAATAATCTGCTACAATACCCAACTCAACTAAACCTGACTCTAGTGGGAATGAACCTAATATGCCAATGTTAGTATCAAGGATGGATGCATCCCCATCTCCACTGTCTCTGACAATCTCAGCCATGGACATCCTTGAATCACCAAACACCATAGCTTGTGACTGTATAGAATCAGATAAAGACTGTAGTCGCTCTAACTCCATGGTCACCTTAGCCAAATGAAACTGTGACTCCTTGAAAGCCAACTGTGTACTCTCAAGAATCTCAGAAGTCACCTCAAGCTGCTCAGTAAGCTCACTCACCTCATCTTCCTTGGCCAACAATGCATCATATGCTTTACTACCCCACTCCATAAGATAATCTCTGTCAGCTACCAACTGCATATAATTCTGTCTCAAAATCCGAATAGCCTCCCATAAAGAGTGGATCTCTGTCAAGGAAAGATAACTTCCTTCCTGCTCATCACTAGTAGGAGAACCCCATCCATAAACTGCTAATAACTGACGAGCAGCATCAAAATGTTGGCAAGTGATAGCAATGTCTCGGTCACTAACTCTCAACTGATTAGACACATGATGGCATTGGCTTGATTGTCTCCTACAAACCTCCTTTGATGCACTGTCTAAAGGAGTATCCTCAAAGTTACTAGTCTCTAGAGTATTACCATCCATGTCCCGTGAATCAACTCTAAAGCTCATATCAACATACAGAGTATCAAAAACTGTAGCACTGCTGTCCAACTCCTCTGTACCCAAAGAAACTAAGTCTTCAAAATTGCCCACTACATCCTCCTGGATGTCATCAATGCCAATATGATCCTGGGACTCATCTATACACACTGCCAAATATGAAAGATCATCAACACATTCCAGCAAGTATGGTCGACTGGATATATGAACAAAGCCCAACACCGGTGTATAAAAACTAATACCAACATCAGACAAGATACTGGCACAAGAAAAGACAACACCGTGTAATCTGCTAATCAAATCCATGATAGCACCCAAACAAACACTGCTACCAAAAAGTGTTAAAGATCTCCAGTCAACTGAATCCCAAACACCAATATAACAATCTCGAGTCCATATCCGTAAACTAGAATCAACTGGTAACTCAAGAAAACTCCTCACCTGAGTAATATGACCAATACCAACTAACTCCACATACCTATCATGATGAGGTAATGAAGTCACAATACTATCTTCACTCACCTTCAGCTGGCGGGATAAATCATGTGAAGTACTACCTACCTCAACCTCATGTGATGAAGCATCTAACTGCGCCTGGTACTCTTTCTCAGCAAAGTCATGAATGCTCAATGTCTGCTCATCTCTACCAGGTATCTCACCATCCTGCACAACAACATCCTCATAATCATCATCTGAACCCACTACACTATAGTCGCTGCCTGTTGTAACTATACCATCTTGAATACCTGTGGCATCACCCTTTGATGACCTGTAAACAATTGTCTCAATTTGAGTATCAAGTTGACTGTTACTATCAATCTGTGTGATATCCTTTCCCAACACCTCCTGTGGCAGAGTAGAATCTGAGACCTCTACCTGGCTATCAGCTAGTTTCTCAAACTCCTCATGCAAGTTCTTGGGAATTGTGTCATCTGTCCTGTGAGAAAATCTGCCAAATAGAAATCCAGTCAACTTATCCACCTTAGCTAGGTCAGATAACATGTCATTTATACGGTGGTGCTCAACCAACTGTTTAGACATGTCATGGCTTATTTTCATAAGTTTATCTCGAATGTCTAAATAATCATCCTTCCTACTATTTTGACTCTGGCTATCAATTGTCCAAGATTGTTCCCTCTGAGACTCTGTACTATACCTGTCCATTCTGGATAAAGTAGAGTGTAACCCCAATAGGATATAACTTCTTCAAGCACCAAGAACTAACATGCAAATGATTAGAAGTAGCATGCAACCATAGATTTAGACATGCAACTGATTAGAAGCAACATGCAACCACCAAATTATGACATGCAAGATCTGGGTAGTTGTCAAAACTGACATGCAAACTTCTACAACCACCAAATTCACCAAGAACTAACATGCAAATGATTAGAAGTAGCATGAAACCATAGATTTGGACATGCAACTTATTAGAAGAAACATGCAATCATAAATTATGACATGCAAGATTTGGGTAGTTCTCAAAACTGAAATGCAAGATCTGGGTAGTTGTCAAAACTGACCTGCAAACTTCTACAAACCCTCAGGCTGGCAAGATCATGGCTCTGATACCACTAAAATGTCCCTTTTCTAATTTGATATGGTATTTCACACCTCTAATCAGATTTTCAAAAATCAAACAACTGCTATCACAAAGATCCACCAAATTTCTCAAGAAACCCCAAATCGGGTATGTTGAAAATAGTGCTAAAAGCTTCACAACTTCACAAATTATTAATGAATCTGAAAATGGAAATTTTTACAAAAATTTCAGCAGCATAACAGCCTACAAATTGACATTTCCAGATCCATATAGCTTTTATACAATAGCTTGAAAATGTAGGACCAAAACTATGCTCATCGGGCTCCTGAAATAGCACAAAATATGCCCGGAAACACCACAAGAACACTAATAATCTATCTCAGAAGTTTAATCATGTCCCAATATATATATTTAGATCTATTTTAATGGCTTAAAGTATAAAATACAGAAGCAACCAAAACTGATATGAAATACTCAACCGGAAACACCAAACTCTTACAAAAATACACCCGGAAACTCACAAATCTGCACTGTTCAGCACAAAGGAAAACTCTGTATGAGCATGCACATGGAATGGATTCAAACTCCTGTCCTTAGCCTTCCTGGAAACCTGCAAACTCCCATTCTTGGGTCTCCCTGGAAACCTGCAAACTCCCGTTCTTGGGTCTCCTTCTCCACAGGTTTGGCAGCCTCTGAAGAATAACAAAGAATGAGTGAAAATCAAGTCTGGAATCCCCCCCAAAATGCCTCCAAACCTCTTTAAAAAGGGCATAACTGTAACTCACATCCAAGAGAGGTTAATGAAACATATTTTAATAATAATTATCATTTATTAGTCCAATGGTTTCCAAAGATTAACTCCCTTTTTCTGAAACTTCACTTTCTTGGGCCTGCCTGTCTTAGCAAAGATTATTATTTTTTAATTATTTGAAAAGGGGACATGACATTCTTACTGGAGGTAAACCATCAGGAATATCTTTAGCAATAATGTCTTTATACTAATTCAGAAACTCTGCAATTTCTCCTAGCACTTGGTTAATACTACCATCTGTCACTCGATCACCACTGACTGGCACTCAGTTAACATTATTTTTTGGCACTTGGTCTCCATTGAAAAAACTCATTTTTTTTGGAATTATAGAAAAAAAAACTTGATTCTTTTTCACGTCTTTTTCAAATTGTTTCCCATTAACCATGCAAATTTTTATAGCAGTACAATTAACCTCATTTGGAACTTCAATCAAAGGCAACAATGTTTGTTTCTTCCCATTTACCCAAAGAGTATATTGATTCAATCTTCCATCATTTACAACATATCTATCATATTACCAAGGTCTACCCAATGAAATATGAAAACAATCCATGGGCATAATATCCCACAAAAATTCATCAACATAATGTCCAATTTTGAATTTCAGAAGGCATTGCTCACTTACCAATATCTTATGCTCATCTTTGATCCATGAAACATGATAAGGTTTGGGATGTTTGAGCCTCTCCAATAGCAACTTTGTAACTAGTTCTTCTGATGCCAGATTTGTAGAACTTCCACTATCAATGATCACTTTACAACATTTTCCAACCATCTTACATCTTGTCTTGAAAAGACTTTTCCTTAAAATAGGTTCATCATTACCTCCCTTATTACATAAGGTTCTTCTCACCATCAAATTTTCTCTAGCCTCAGGTCCACTTGGTGAACCTTCATCATCTTCTTGAATCACAACATTTATGTTACCTTGTCTACTTTCAGAGGATCTACATTCAAAAGATCTATGTCCCTCTTTACCACATCTAAAACAATTACCATGAAATCCACCTCTAGAATAAGAATTACCTCTTCCTCGGTAAGAATTAGTGCCTCCTCAGTAAAAATTACCACTTTTCCATTCAATTTTTCCTTTTTCATCATTCTTCCATTCAAATTTGTCTTTATCTTGTATAGAACTGTCAGATCTACCACTTTCTCCATAAGATCTACCTTTGCCTCTGTAGAATCTACCACCTCTACCTCTTTTTCTTTGTTCATTCTTCTTTGTCAAGATCTCCTCAGCCTTCAAGGCATACTGGTATGCTTGTTCTACACTTTCCAACTTCACAAAACTTGTTTCATCTTGTATTTCAGATCTCAATCCATTAATGTACCTTGCAATTTTCTCAACATCATCATCCACATGTCCAAATCTGATGTCTAGTTTATAGAATTCCTTAGTATACTCTTTCATAGTCATATCTTTTTGCTTCAAATTTTGCATTTTTCTCAACAAGCTAACTTGGTAGTTAGTAGGAAGGAATTTGTTCTTTACCTTGTTCACCACCTTCAGCCAAGTTTTAATCTTCTCCTTTCCTCTTCTTTGTCTATTAGTTTGAAAGTGCTCCCACCATAGAGATGCATGACCTTTCAGCCTAGTGACTACTATCTTCACCTTTCTATTATCAAAAGTGTTTTCATACTCAAAGAACTTCTCCATATTAGAGATCCAATCCAACACAACATTGGTGTCCAATTTTCCATCATAAGGAACAACTTCTACAATAGGTTTTGAATTCGCTCTAGACAATACTCTCAACAATCTTTGCTCATCTTGATCTTCTTCAGGTTCTAGATTATGGTTTTGTTCTACTACTTCATCATCACTCACATCATCAAGATGTGCTCCTCTCCTCTGAGCTATCTCTAAAACATTTAATCTGGCTGCAATTTGTCTCAACTGATCCAATATAGCATTATCAACATTATTTTCTCTACCACAAACAATCTTTACAAATCAGGTTCCTGGAAGATCGTAACCCTCTGCAAGTTATAGGTCAAATCCATAGATTTTCCACCCTACAACCAAATCCAAATTAGGGTTTTACAAGATCCAATCTCCACAAGGACGAACCTCAAGCTCTAATACCAACTGACGTAGGCAAGAAGATGAATAACTAGGGCCAAAGGCTCATCCAGCTATCCAAACCACCCTGCAAGAGTTAACACAATGGAAGCAAACACAAGTGGACAGTAACCAAAGGAGGAGAAGAAGAAAAAACTTCTATTGATTCATCAAAATATCTTCATACATGCCCAACTGTGCGGCCTTCTAGGTTACGGCCAATTACCACTTTTAGTTCTGCTCCCTCCAAAACTTTCCTTCTTCTAATAACTTACTTAGCTCTAAGCCTAAACTCTCTATTTATACTTGCCAAAATGGCTTACAGAACATTCTAGAACATTACATAAGAGGAGGGCTAGACCAACAATGGTCTAGACTCATCCCAAGAAAAGATCTTAACATAAATGTCACGAATGAAATAAATCTCGCTAGTTGGCTCACAAAATCACATCCAAATACTGACACTCGACATACACTGGGTAACTTGGCACATGAAGAATCACTCAGCATCCACTGGGTAACTCGGCACATGAAGAATCACTCGGCATCCACTAGGTAACTCGGCACATGAAGAATCACTCGACATCCACTAGGTAACTTGACACATGACGGAATGCTACAGTAACTCAGCACATGAAGAGTGCTATAGGAGCTCAGCACCTGAATAGTGCGATAGGAACTCGGGACTTGAAGAGTGTTACAATAACTCAACACCTGAAGAGTGCTACAATAACTTAGCACCTGAAGAGTGCTATAGGAACTTGGCACCTGAAGAGTGCTACAGTAACTCGGCACCTGAAGAGTACTACTGTAACTTGGCACCTAAAGAGTGCTACAGTAACTCGGCAAATGAAGAGTGCTATAGTAACTTCACACATGAAGAGAGCTACAGTAACTCAGTACCTGAAGGTTGCTATAGTAACTCGACATCAACTACAAAATGAGCAAAAATGATTAGGATAACAAGGCAACCCAGGATGCTCCTGCATCAGAATTTTTAAAAGGTTGAGATATTTTTGATATCCAACTACACTGGAGGCCCAAAATAAAGGCTAGAAACTAGGGCTTAATACTAAATATGGTTATGGGTGTCTTGGAGCTCTAAAAGTTTGGAAACTTGGTATGCTAGGAGATAGATAATAGATTATTAAGTTTTTGTAGGAGTTTTTAAAAGAATTTAGAGAATGTGATTAAAACAAGGTTACAAGATCCAGTAGTCTTTAGGTCTAATTAGGCCTATGTGAAGAAATTGTGTTTTCTTTGGGTTTGGAGCTGACTAGAAGTGTGGAATGGGGAAAAAAAGGATATGGAGGCTATCTATATTATCAATAGACTCAAAGATAGTGGAAGTTAAAGATCACAAGCGATGGCTAGGGTTCTAGGGGAAAGAAGGACTAGTAGGAGTAGTGCCTTAGGAGGAAGTTTAAGTCTACACAAAACCAACTACAGCTAGGAGGTAATTTAGTAGATAAGGCTTGGAGGATTGGATTGGTGAGAATTAAAAAGAACAAGAATTATTGCATGATTTAAGCTTAGGTCCTTAACTAGATGTTGTTTTGGATAGAACCCCAGGCTCTCTGCATTAGAATGGTATTAGAGCCAACTTTCAATTTGGTGTATGTCTAATGAGGAATGAAACCAAGAAGATGGTAGTATGTCACTTTAATGCAATGAGAAAGGCTTCCATAGTGAATTTGGTCAAATACCTATTAGTCAAAGCTAACTAGGTAGAGAAAAAGAGCAAGAAGAAAATCACAGAATGGGGACATCAGAGTGACAAGGAAGATGGAATCCTCACATGGTAAACATTTGAAAGTAATGACCCTAAGGTGGATTTGGATAAGAAGGTGCTTTTGGATTGCTTCAAATCTCTTAACAAAGACAACATTGAGCATAATTCCTTAATATAATAGTAGTTTGAATGTGGATGATTTTTTAGATTGGTTGGAAGCCATTCACAACCAGTTTGAATACAAGGAGGTACAAGAGGGCAAGAGAGTCAGCTATGCTAAGCCTAGGCTCAAGGGATCAACACTAGTATGGTGGATCATGATGCAAGATGACTTAGGTAGCAACAAGGAAGAAGAAAATAATATCTTAAGGGAGGCTAAAAATTGGGATTAAGGCCTAGTTCTTACCCACTAATTATGAGATACAAATGTATCCAAAGGTGCAAAATATAAGACAAAGAGACTTGATAGTAAGTGTCAAGATTGAAGAGTTTAATAGGTTGAGCATTAGAGATAGAAGGAAAGAAGAAGAGGCAGAAAAGGTAGAAAGGTACCTGAATGGCCTACGATAAGGGATCCAAGATGAGATCACCATGATGGCCCCTAATAGTATGCACAAGTTCTTTCAAATGGAATGTATCATAGAGGATAAAGCTAAAAAGAAGAGGCAATAAATGGGATTCAAAGGCAAAACTAAATTTGGAAGAGGATAAAGTCCTAATAGGATTGATGAAGTTCAGTTTTCTAACAATAGTGGGAACAAACAATATAGGGGGTCATCTGAAAGAGGAGGATTCAGAGAAAGGGCACCACCTAGAGGAAGATTTTAGTCACAAGGCATGGGAAATACTATTTTTACTATCAAATGTTACAATTGTAACCATGTGGACCATACTATGGGAAGATATCCTGAAAAGGCTTCCTCTTCATCTATGGTAGAAAGAAGAACATAGTTAGTGCAAGATTAATTATGTCCATGAAAAGGAGAATCATAAGGTAGGAGAAGTGGATCTTGATATGGAGAAAGGTGAAAACCTCACATTGAGAAGGGCATTGGTTAAAGAGCTAGTCAAAGATGATCCTAAGAAGAGGAGACCATTGTTTAGAATAACCTACAAAATATTGGGCAAAGTATACAAGGTGATCATAGACTCAGGGTCTACTGATAATTTCTTATTAGAAGAGGTAGTACAAAAGCTTGGTTTGACCAAGATTCTATATGTGTGCCCTTACAAGGTGGCATGCTTAAATAAGGGGAAAACTATCCTAGTGAATGACCAAGTGTGGGCAAACATCACCATTGGCAAGTAGCCAGATAGGATCTTGTCTGATGTACATCCCATGGATGCTTGTCACCTACTATTGTGAAGACCATGCCAAAATGATAGGGAGGTGGTGCATCATGGGAAGAAAAATGAGTATTCCTTTAAAAAATATGGTGTCATTTATAGCGTCTAGTCCTGATGTAGGAGCATCATGGGTTTCCTTATAATCCTACTGTAGAACCAGAATCAGTGTGCAAAGAACATTAACAAATAAAGTAAACATTCACAAACCAAAAACTAAACTCACATATATGCTTAGACTAAGAAAGAAAATAAGAAGTGCAAACCTCACAAGAGAAAACACTCCATGCTTTCTTGATTCTGTAGATGTGTCCTTTTGTTGTGGATGTATGCTCAAGATGCTCAAAAGCTGCTTCAATGGAGATGGGTAATGGCAAATTGGTAGCTTTGTGAGCTCTCAATTTGGCATTATAAGGGTATGGTTGATGGCTTTGGTTCTCAAAATAGCATGGTAACTTTAGCTCAAAGATTGTTGATGAAATGGCTTGGGATGGGATTCAATTTATAGGCTAAGGGGTAGAGGGATGGAGGGCTTAGATGCAAGGATGGGGAGATGGTTAAGGAGGGCTAAGATGCACTCAAAGGGGAGCACATGGATTGTGCTTGTTTAGCACCAATGGGAAGGTGACACTTGTCACAAGGAGGATGAGTGTGAGAGGGTAGGGTTAAGGGTTGGTTAAAGTCATGATGAGTGGGGTTGAGTATGTAAGAGGGATGTAAGAGGAATGAGTGTGGAAGAGGGAAGAGTGTGGAAGATGGGTGTAAGAGTCATGAGTGGGTTTGTAAGAGTCTTTATGTTTTGTAACAGCACTCATGACTTAGTGGTTGGGTTTTTTGAGGGAAGACTTTGGTTTGGTTTAGGAAAGTCTTAAACTTGTTTAAGGAATGTGACAACATTAGGGGGTGGATTAGGCTTGGGTTTAGGATTAGATTAGGGATGTTAGAGATGTGCAAGTGGATGACATTAATGAGGGTGGGTGAGTTAGTGGCTAAGCTTGGTTAGCATGGGTGGATGGGGTGGATTAGGCTAGATGGAGGATTAGAGATAGGTTAGGGGTTTTTGAATTTGAGGATTTCATTTATCAAATAGATTTATTTAATAAATGGGGATTTTTGGAATTAGATAGAAGAATAGGATTTAATTGATAAATAATAGATTATTTGATTTATCAATTAGGACTATAGATGATTAATTAAATTAATCAACTAGGAGATGACAAAGGATTAATTAAATAGAAATTTAATTAATAATGCCTTTTTAGATAACTAAATAGGATTACTAAAATAGTGTAATCAAATTTAGGTGTCTACATTTTGCCCCTCTTTGACATAGTGTTGAGACAACACTATTTCAAAGAAGTTCGAATGAAGACGACACGAAGAAGATGTTTTAGCAACGAGGTTGCCCCAGTCTCAGATAAGAAGAGGAGAGACTAGACTTAGATGATGCCCCCTCAAGAAGGCGGCGGGGAGAGAAATGAGGCTCGATGACTTCTTGAAAAGTACAAGAAATTGAGATGAGCTAAGACACAGGTTGGCAAAGAGAAGGGGCTGAATTAGCTCAAACTCTCACTACAGGAGAATGATAAAGGGAAATCAGAGGCACAAAAGTAAAGCAAGCTTAAGACTTTCCAAGATTGGGGGGGGGGAGATGGAGGAGCAGAGCGCTATAAAAGGAATCCATTGAAGCTTTTTGAGCGGGGGGATACTTCAAAGAGAAGTACCACCATGTAGTTGAGCACTAGATTTGCTATAGGATTGTTGGTTAATTGCCAAGGTTACCAAGAACATCAAGGCCTTTTCACCAACCGTCCAGAGGACTGACGAACTGACTCAAAACAAACACACAAGGATTGCCCCAGTATCACACATGAATCCCAGAGGAGGCAGCGTGGAAATGACACTAGGTAACCCACAAGCAAAAAAAGAAAACAAGCAAAAGACCTGATCCAGACCTTACGCTCTAATTGCCCCATTCGCAGCATACCATGATATGGAAGATCATGGCAACCTTGAGGAGGGAACAAGGAGATTGCTTGGAAAAGATATTTCAAGACCCAAAAGGGAAGATCCCAAATCAAAAGAAAGTGAAAATCCAAAAGAGAACTATTTGCCAACGAGATGGGTAAGACGAGGTACTAACGGACCAAGATCAGACATGAGGAAAGCTATATCCTGCAAAAATCTATCAGAGAGCACCTAAGCTGAACTAAGAAGGATAACACTTTGGTGATAGGAGATCTAGCTAAAGGATGCATTGGAATATCTAACCAAGGTGTGCAATGTGTGCAAGATGTTGACCAAGGATGAACTAACATGAAAGCCGGATAGATACAATGATACTAAGCTAAAGAGGATGTATAAGCTGACAAATGTACAAGTTTGTTCATGTTTTGGTTTTTTGTGAGATGGAAATTTTTGTGAAGGATGGGATGTCTATAATAGTTGATAGGTGGACAGGTAGATGGTTTGTGAAAAGCTTAAGGAAAATGGGATTCTGTGTGTGCATGTGATAGGATACGGGCTAGGGTACAAGATTATTTACAAGCTGGAATATGGTACAAGCTTTGGACAAGATTTGGATATATACAAGGTATGGTACAATATTTACAAGGTATAATACAAGCTTTGGTACAAGATTTACAAGGTATAATACAAGCTTTGGTACAAGATTTACAAGCTGTACAGGAGGTATTGACAAGCTCCATCAGATTTTGGATATTTGATTGGAACACCAAGGGAACAAGTAGGTGTTTTATGGGATGGTGGGTGGATGGATGAGGGATAGGATAGTGATAGATAATGGATTAGTCTTTAGCACACAAGGCGCCTGAATTACCAGGTTTTTACCAAGGTACCTATCCAAGGCGCTTGAATTGCCAAGTTTTCACCATTGGACGCTTATTTCTCTTTACTATTTTTTTTTGTATTTTTTCAAAAGCTGGGTATACCAAGGATCTTCAAGCATAGAACTTCTTGAGGTGAATGATGTTAGTGGGATCATTCAAGAGTTCTCCTTCTGGTGTAGATAATTGATAGGCTCCGGAGCCAAAGGAGGCAGTAACCACATAGGGACCAAGCCATGTAGGTTCAAACTTGCCTTTCTTTTCTCGATCTGCTTGGACTTTCATATTTTCTTTGAGGACCATGTCACCTGGCTGAAAGTGTCGTGGGAGCACCTTCTTGTTGAAATTCCTTTTGAGACGAGTTTGATAGACTGTGAGATGGTCATAGGCTTGTTGTCTCTTCTCGTCTAAGATATCTAGCTGGGTGAGTCGAGCTACTCTGTATTCTTCATCTGAGATTTGCCCTCGCAAAGATATGCATAGTGAGGGAAGTTCAACTTCTATAGGTAATACCGCTTCGGCACCATAGACTAGGGAGTATGGAGTTGTGCCTGTGGATGTACGGAAGGAAGTTCGATAGGTCCATAGAGCTAGATTTATTTGAAGGTGCCAATCACGGCCGGAATCATTGACAACTTTCTTTAGGATTTTGAGGAGGGTTTTATTAGTTGCCTCTGTCTAGCCGTTACCTTGTGGGAAATATGGGCTAGAAAAGCGGTGATGGATGCGGAAGGAAGTGCATAATTCTTCCATGTTGAGATTTTCAAAATTACCTCCATGGTCAGTGAAGATGGTGGATGGGATGCCGAAGCGGCAAACAATGTGGTACAAGATGAACTTGGAGACTTGAACTCCTGTAGCTGAGACTAGGGGGACTGCTTCCACCCACTTAGTGAAATAGTCTGTAGCTGTTATTATCAATTTATGTCCATCAGATGAGAGAGGGGTGATAGTTCCAACTAGATCAAGGCCCCAACAAGCGAAAGGCCAAGGTGGTGCAATAGGCTGTAGATCCTGTGCTGGAGCGTGCACAAGATTTGCATGCTGCTGACATGGGAGACACTTTCTGAAAAAGTCACAAGAGTCTTCTTCAATGGTAGGCCAATAGTAGCCTGCTCTAAGGATTTGTCGTGCTAGGACAATACCACTCTTGTGGGCACCGCAAAGTCTGGAATGTACTTCTTTTAATGCCATCGCGGCCTCATTTTCATCTAAACATCGAGAGAGAGTATCGTGATAACCCCGACGATATAGGGTATTGGCTATGATAACATAGCGGGATGATTTTTGGATGAGGTTCTGGCGTTGGGTACGTGTGAGGTGAGGGGATATGATACCATCTTTAAGGTAAGCGTGAATTTCATGGTACCAAGGGGATTGGGGACCAACCAAGATACAAACACGGTTTGAATCCTCATTCGCATAGGCAGGTGTGAGGAGCTGCTCAACTAAAAACTCATACTGTGTAGCTTCTTGGGGAATTTCCAAGAGCGAGCCGATAGTGGCCATGGCATCTGCTGCCTTGTTCTACATTCGAGGCACTTGTGTAAACTAAAGCTTTGTAAAATGCTAGGTCAGCTGATCAACTAGCTCTTTGTAGGGTAATAGCTTTTCATCTTTGGTTTGATATTCATTTAAGACTTGTTTGATGATGAGTTGGGAATCACCAAAGACTTGTAACTCGGTGATATTCCATTCTGCAGCTATCTTTAATCCTGCTACAAGAGCTTCATATTCTGCTATATTGTTGGTGCTAGGGAATTGTAGCTTGAAGGCTTTTGGAATGTAATCTCCTTGAGGTGTAACTAATAATATTCCTGCCCTTGATCCATGAGAGGTGTATGAGCCATCAAAATAAAGCTTCCATGGGGGCTATTCTTCAATTAGGCAGATATGCTCATCTGGAAATTCTGTGAGCAAAGGATATGCATCTACTAGAGGTGCATCAGCTAGGTGATCTGCTATAGCTTGCCCTTTGATTGCCTTTCTTTCCACATACTGGATGTCAAACTCACTTAGTAGCATAACCCATTTGGCCAAACCGCCTGTAAGTGCTATTCTGGAGAGCATATACTTGAGAGGGTCAATCTTGGAGACTAGTTGGATGGTATGACTTAGCATGTAGTGGCGAAGCTTTTGAGTTGAGAAAACAACTGCCAAACAAGCTTTCTCCATAGGAGTGTAATTGATTTCATAACCAACTAGGGTTCTACTGATATAGTAGATGGCTCTCTCTCTGCTATAATCATCATGTTGTGCTAGAAGTGCCCCTAGAGCAGTAGGTGTTGCTGATATATACAAGATCAAGGGATGACCAGAAACTGGTGGAACCAAGATAGGGGGATTGGTGAGATACTGCTTGAGCTGATCGAAGCTATGCTGACATAAAAGATCCCACTTGAAGTTCTTATTCTTCTTTAGCAAGTGTGAAAATGGTGTACACTTATCTGCAAGTTGGGAGATGAAGCGCCAGACAGATTGAAGTTTTCCCTGAAGAGAGCGAAGCTGTCGTAGTGTTTGGGGAGGAGGCATGTTTAAGATAGCCTTGACCTTTTTGGGGTCGATCTCTATACCTCGTTTAGAAACTATGAAGCCTAGAAGCTTGCCAGATGTGACCCCAAAGACACACTTCTTGGGATTTAGCATGAGATGATATTGGGCCAACCTATCAAAGACTTTCTCCAAGTCAGCAAGATGATCCATGAAGGTGTGAGATTTGACTAGGATATCATCCACATAATCCTCCAAAATGCTATGGATAAGATCATGGAAAATGGCTGTCATAGCTCTTTGATAGGTAGCCCCAGCATTCTTTAGGCCAAAAGGCATCATGGTGTAGCAAAAGGTTCCCCAAGGGGTAGTGAATGTTGTCTTATGCTGGTCCTCTTCTGCAATCTTGATCTGATTATACCCAGAAAATCCATCCATAAGGGACAGGATTTCATGTCCAGCTGTAAGATCTACAATCATATCTATGTTGGGCAAGGGAAAATCATCCTTTGGACAAGCTTTGTTAAGATCTCTAAAATTAGTACAGATTCTGATGTCACCAGAAGGCTTAGTGATAGGGACCATGTTGGAGATCCATTCTGAGTAGTCGATAGGTCAGATAACCTTAGCAGCTAACATTCTTTCTAGTTCAGCTTTGACTAGTAATGCCACCTTGGGGTGCATTTTCCTAAGCTTTTTTCTGACGGGCTTGATCTTTGGATCGACTGCAAGATGATGAACTACAAGCTTTGGATCGAGTCCTGGCATGTCCTGATATGACCATGCAAATCGGCCAATGTTCTCTCGTAAAACCTCAAAGAGGAGGTCAGCTTGGTCTTGTGATAGGGATGCAGCAATGTGAACAATTCTAGGGATCTCTGAAGAACCAATGTTGACTTCTCTAGTATCCTCTATTAGAATAGAAGACACCTCTGGTCGATTTTCTTGAGGAGGCAATACTAAATCCTCATGTTCTTCTTGTGGCTCTAGATTTTCTTGCTGAGGGGTTCACTTCGCTGCCTTAGCTAGTCCTAGATTTACCTTAGTTCCAGTTTTGGGTGTATCAAAACTAGGTTGGGGATTTTCTCCAAAATACCCCTTGGGATCTAGCTTGTAGATGTAGGCAGAATCTGGCTTTGTCTTCTTATGAGGAGTTTCAGCTCCCATGAATCTTAGAAGTGCTTCCTCTGATGCGAACTCATCAATATGTATGACACTTGGTTGGTCCCAATCTATGAGTTGTGGATGAGCAAGTGGTAGGTCAATGAGATGGATGGATAGTTCTCGGAGAACAGAGTCTCCTAGGAAGATTTGGTCTGGGATATCATCGTAGGCTCTCTTTTCAACTTCCTCAGGAATGTCTTTGATTTCAACAAGGTCACGGTGGATGTTCGAAAAAGCATGACCATTCTCGTTGGTGCCCCTAGTTGTGGGTATGCCAAAGCCAAGACCTGACTTTATTTCCCAATCATGTGCTTCAATGGGACATTGCATGCCCCTTTCTTCTGGTCCTAGTCCACCTCCTTGATAGTTCCATTTTTCAGTGACGAGCTTATGTTGTTGGGGATACTTTTGGCTGAAGTGATCAAGGCGTGCTTGATTTCTTGGAGGTGCATCCTTATGTAGCCAATTGTTGATATCTGGAGTGAGCTCCTCATGAAGAGGGGTTTTTGAGGACACAAAGGTGGTTGGGCCAAACTGTTTGTATCAAGGAGGTGGAATCTCCTTAGCTTTGTGATATGTTGGCCGTCCATGGGTATGTGGATCAAGTGGGATTGCTCCGACAGCAAATGCATCTGATAGACTATATTCTCCACATTCTTTGTTGTTGATCTTTACAGTAGATAGGGTAGAGGCAAGGATGGTTTTTGCGTCATTACAAGTGTGGGATGAGCTGGCGATGGCTATGCCGATGTCTATTCCAGGGCAATGGTTTGTATATGAAGCTTCAACTGCATTGCAGTAAGAAAAGGGTTTTGGATCGGCATGGATGGTTACCTCAGTGCCTTGATGCAGAAATTTGATGCACTGATGGTAGGTGGATGGAACGGCCTTCCTAGCATGAATCCATGGGCGACCGAGGAGGATGTTAAATGGTAGGTTTAGATCAACAACATGGCAAACTGTCTCTTGAATGACTGGCCCAACCTTGATTGGTAGCAAAATAGTCCCTTCTGTGGTCCTTTCCAAGTTGTCATAAGCTTTGATGGTGATAACCTCACTGATCATATCTGCCTCAGTATACCCAGCTTGTTTTATGAATTTTAGGGTGCAAATGTTCAAGGCTGATCCATTATCTATCATTACTCTTTTCATGGAAAAATTGGATACCATGATGGCTATGCGAAGTGGAAGGGTGTGATCTGGCTCAACCGCAGGTATGTCGGTGGGTTTGAAAGATAGGGCACATGAGGATGAAAGGTGTCCAACAAGATTACGAAAATTAGTAGCATTGATATCAGAAGGGACACGGGATTCTATGAGAGCACTGTCAAGGATGTCTTTGTACACAGGACTAGTGCGGAGAAGGTCTAAAATGGATATTTGGGCTGGCATGTTCCCAAGGTGTTCCAAGATATTGTACCGGCTTTTTGATGGAGCTGATGGTGTTGATGAAACTGGTGGGCCTGCGATGTTAAATCGCGCTCTTCGAGTGGTGACTGCACACTCATTGTCTGGTCCTCAGATATTGATAACATTGACTGAAGGCTCTTTCTTAGATATACAACCTATAAGGCTACCATAGTCTATATAGGATGAAGTGTGGTCATTGTTCTTCCCATGCTGTTGGTTTGGCTGGCGGTTGTTGGTGTTGTTTTGGATAGGTGCTTTTCCAAGATTTTGGTTGTTGTGTGGAGGAAAAGCATTTTGATAAATTTGTAAGCTTGCATTGGGAGAGTTTTGGGCACCAACAGTGATTTCCTTCTGATCAATGAGGTCTTGCACATAGTCTTTCAGTTTCATGCATCTGAGGGTGGTGTGACCGTTTACCCTATGGAATTTGCAATACTCATTGTCCTTGTACCATGCAGCTTTGGATTGGCTTGGATCAATTTGCTGGGTAGGAGGAAATTTGATAAGGTTTTCCTTAGCCAATTTCTCAAAAATAACATCCAATGGCTCACCAAGGGGTGTATAGTTTCTAGGTGCAGGTTGGAATCTGGGCTTTTGCCCTGCAGCTACATTGATGGCATTAGCTTGATTGTTAGACCCTTGAAAGTTGGGTCTTGTATTGTGGTTTTGATAGCTTTGGTTATTTCGTTGTTGGTAATTGGTAGCTTGTTGGTTGTTTGTTTGATATGGTGGGTTAGACTGGTTTTGAGAAGGACCAACGATATTCACATGTCTGGTGTCAGTAACCCCATCTGTTGCAACATGCTTGTTTTTGTTCCAATACCTAGACTTGTCATTGGAATGTGATTGATTTTGGTTGGCCTCTTTGTAAATCTTTACCACACCATCTTTTATGAGTCCTTGCTCAAGGATCATTCCTTTCTCTTTGATATCCTTATAGGTCTGCAAACAGTTCATGGTCATCTGGTGAGCCAAGCTGGGATGTGCATTATCAATAAACATTTTCACCACATGGCGTTCTGGCAAGGTGCAGGATATGCGGGTGGTAAGGGTTTGCCATCTTTGCAGGTATTCAGCAAGGCTTTCTCCACCTTTTTGCTTGGTGTGGACAAGATCAACTATTGATAGCTCTGTTTCAACAAGATGGGCATATTGGGCTACAAATGCCTCAGATAATTCAGCAAAGTTTTTAATTGTGCCATAGGGGATTCTATAAAACCATTCAAGAGCTAGTCCAGCCAAGCTTTTGGGAAAAAGGCGCAAGAGGAAGACATCATTGTATGCCACGTCCTGGCAATGCATGTAAAATTCTTTGATATGTGTGACAGGGTCTCCTTTTCCTCTGAATTTGTCAAATTTAGGTACCTCAAAGTGTTCGGGAAATGGTGTCATGGTAATGGCTCTGTCAAATGGGTAAGGACACACATTCTCAAACTTGAATGTCTTTGGATCATTCCCTTCTTGGATGGCTTTTAGAGCTGTCTTCATTTGCTCCCACTCTGAATTGATAGGTGATGGTTGGGGTGCCCCCAATGTAGGAGTGCCTTGAGGTAGGTATGTGCTGGATGGGGCCACTGAATATGGATGGTTATGAGGGATTTGCTGATAGGGATTGTACATTGTTTTGGTAGCTGCATGGTGGATGACGGGTTGTTGAGGGGGAGGTGGCGCATATTGCTGCATGTGCTGCGAGGCTTGCTGTTGATATGGGATTTGAGGTTGGGATTGAGGAACATAAGCTGGTTGTGGGATAAATGGATTGCTTTGTGGAGGTAAGGTATAAGATGGTTGTGAGGCTTGGGGAAAGGATCGGAGGGCTTGTGGGGTTTGACCAATATATGTGGGTTGTGCCCCCATTTGGGATGGCATCTGCAAATAATTGGTGGTTGGATGGGGTGGTGGATTACCTCCTAGAAGTGGCATTGAAAAGTAGTTGGTAATTGGAGGTAATGGATTAGTTGGTGGTGGAGGTGGTGGGAATTGAAAGCTTGGGAATGGAACTGATGGGGTTTGATAGCTTTGTGGCTGGATTTGGAAGCTTGGTAGAGTGGTGGTGGGAGCTGGGGTCACTTGGGAGCTTGGTAGAAGATTGGCAGTAGCTTGTGGGTTTTGATAGCTTTGTGGAGTGAAGGTAGTAGCTTGTGGATTTGTGGTTGGTGGTATTCAGCTCCCGAGACCTAATGGAAATGATGGGATTGTGATTTGGGCTATGGTGAACAAGCTGGGGGTGATGAAAGGTTGATTACTTGGCCCCATGGGTGGCATCCCTGTTGTATATTGCTGAGGTTGGCCAAAGATGCTAGCATTGATTTGGGAGATGGGTGGATTTGGAAGGCTAGGTGTGGGAGCAGCAGCAATAGTGAAGGGGGTGAACGGTGAGATGTTTTGGGTAAAGGGGGTTTGGAGTGGAGAGGTATGAACCAAGGATGGAGTGGTGGTGGCTGGGTTGGCTTGCGGCATGGAGATTTCAACTTGGGTGGATGATGGTATGTTTGGGTCTGTTGGGTCATATGGATTGGCTGGAGGCTCTTCTTTTGGAATATATTGAGGATAATTTGGATCATAAGAGCCTGTGGGTGGTGGTAGCTGCCCAAACAATGGGTGAGATGGATCTGATAATGGAGGGGGTCTTCCAAAGTCAAAGGTTCCTACATTGTCCCTTCGAAAATTAGCCATGATTGTCTCTTTGTTTTTGTCTATAATGGCATTTACCAATACTACATTTCCTGGTTGGTTCATGAAAGCTTCAATGTCAGTAGGTGATGGCATAGCTTGCTCTGGGCTGAAGGATGGCTGAGCGCTCAAGGGGGGTGAGGCTGTTCGATCCAAATGATAGGGCTCCATTGTTTCTTTCTTCTTGGCTAAGCGAGTGACGAGTGGCATGAAAAATGCTCCTAGGGATGAGATGCAATAATGCTGATGGATGCAAAAGGGGGAAGGCTTTTCTATGCAAATGATTTCCTAGGTTGAGGCAAAGCTATATGACAAAACCTAAGGAGGATTGGGTTGGGGATTCTAACTTCAAAGATATGTTGTCAAAGTACAAAAGGTCTGCTTTCCTATGTGCAAGCTTGGTGGTGATTGTGTCAACTTAAGGATAGACTGATGATCCTTTAGGAAGAACACGAGATTGACCACTTGCGAATCCCAAACTTTAGCTCAAGGTGACGAGGGATAACAAGTGACAAAGCTAGATTACCCTAGACAAAGCTCTGTCAAAGGGATAACCTTGGTGAGATTGGTGGATTTGGAAGATTTTAGGAATGGCAAACTTTTAGCAAGGTGACAACAATTTTGAAAGCTTAGATGTGCAGATTTTCAATTATTGGCTAGATGGTATGATTCTAAATGAGATGGATGAGCTAATAATGCTTAAGGGGATAACCTAAGATGGCTGGCTTTTCTACAAAGATGACTCTAGAGTGAAGCTTATCCAAGAAGATGTGGATAAACAAGGGTGTCTAATCATAGAAATCATGCCTAGTTGGTAAGGCATAAGCAGGATTAACTCCTGGATGTTGGCTAAATTTGATGGTGTGCTCTAACCAGGCCTCTTGAAGTGCTTCGTCAGTAGCTTTATCCTCTACTTTGTGGAGTTTGGAAATTCGTGGGCTTGGTGTTATTGCTTTTCTCTTGGCTGAAAGTTCTTGGTATGCTAGAGATGGCTTGAGTTTGACCTTGTGAAACTTCTGTTTAGGTTTGGGTTGTTCCGACATAAATTCCTGAATCTGCTTGGCTTTGGGAAAAATCTCAGTTGTTTTGCTTCAACTTGTTCAACTTCCAAAATAGGCAGTGACTATGCTAAGTGTGCCCTAAGCTAGGATTGACCAAGTTTGGCAAACATTCATTCAACAAGTAAAATAAAAACAAGCAATAGATAGGAACACCCAGATAGAAGTTTGTGGTTCTCAGAATGTGGTACTTGCGCCAAGGAGTGTGTATGTTCTACAAATGTTTCGATCAGTCACTCCAAACACATTAACATCCTAGATGGTTTTCTGCAAGGCAGACAATTGGTTTAGCTAGGGAGTCCTCGATATACGCAAGGTACGTGAGGCCCAAATCCGTAGATGAGACCAAAAGGATGTCACACAGCCGAGAGGAGCGGTAACCCACTTCTCCTCTTTCACTTCTCAAGGGTATAAAGTTCCTTGAGGCTTAGCCCGAATGAAAAAATCTTGATCCCAAGAGAGGTGTCTTTCGATTCACCTCCCGATTCTTATACTCCGCCGAAACACTGGAGTTGAGGTCATCCAAGGGGTGATGAAATCCCCAAGCAGGCCTCCTAAAAAAAGAAACAAGGTTTTGGATCCTAATCTTATGCACCCAAGATGGCCTCGAAAGACGACAAGGGGAGAGAAGACTCGGATGACCTTGGGCTAAAAAACACACTTGTTCTTTTACCAACTGACTCTTATGTGTGCTAATCTAGACTTTGCAAGCACTCATGTTTAAGAGACAATGTTCAATTCCAACTTGAAGTGCCAACAAAAGTAAATCGATCGAAGAATGAACACAATAAGAAGAGTTAGGGTCAACAAAAGCAAACTAGCACGCCCGGAGGCCCTCCACGTCAAGTATCGATTAATTTTCTTTAAGGCATTCAAGATTGAGTGTGAGTTTGTTTTAAGCCCAAAACAAAAGTGTGTGAGATTCAATTTCAAGCGCATGCCTGGAGGCTCTCCACGTCAGTTGTTGTTCAATTTTAGTGCCCAAACTTGAAGTGTGATCGATTTAATCTAGAGTTTTGACCATTTAAGAATTTTGATAAAGTTAAAGCAAACGTTCAAAGACCAAGTGAGTGAGTTAGATTGTGGAACATTTAACACCTTTTTCAAGTAGACCCATCCCCATAAATGGCACTGAGATTGCAACCAATGGTTAATATTTGATGGGTGATTAGAAAAGAGGTGAGTCCAAGGAACTACTCAAATTGATTTTTGTAAATTTGTATTTTAACCTAACAAAGTTTCTTAAATGTCCAAAAATCCAACTTTACCTAGATTGCATGTGAAAAAGAGATTTGTAATGGTGAATTGATCCTTGGCATTCAAGATTGAATTTTTTTGTTTTAAGCATGCATTCCAAAGAAAGTTGATTTTAATCCATGACATTCAAAAGTGTGTTTTTGAGCAACATTCATTCAATGAAAAATGTGTTTAACCATTCAAGTTCATTTTTTTTTTTAGCAACATGCATTCAAAGAAAAATGGTTAAACATTCAAGTTCATTTTTTTAGCAACATGAAAACCTGCAAGAAGCATGGTTAGTGGTTCCATATGTGCTCCAACCTGCAATGAGACAAAAAAAAAGTAATTTAGTTAGTTAGCCAAAATCTTCAAAAATGAGAGCTTAACTATGGGAAAAAAAATTTAACTTTTTTTGTTGTTTTTTCTACGCTTAAAAATGCTTAAAACGGTCTAAATCCTATGGAACCACTAAAAGTCAAATTTTGAAATAGTAAAGCAGAAATGGAACATAAGCAAGCAGAGAACACAGTCTGCCAAGATACGAAGATGCTGAACTACAGAGGCGCCAAAATATGAAGAGGACAAAATAGATTTGCAGCACAGAACCCAGGTGACAAGCAGAGATGTCGATTTTCGCAGACACAAATTTTCGCAGACGTCGATTTTTGCAGACTCGAATTTTTGCAGATGTCGATTTGTGTAGACGCGAATTTTTGTAGATGTCAATTTTCGCAGACGTAAATTTTCGCAGAAGTCGATTTTCCCAGACAGAACAAGTTGCAGACGCCAAAACCGCGCCAAAAAAAAGCTGAAAAATGCGATTTTATTTTTATTTTTATTTTTAGATGGTATTTCTTCTTCCTAAGTGCGTTCTTTGACCTGCAAAAACAAGCAAAACACCCTCACAACACACTCAAACAACAACAAACATTAAATGGTTAGAAAAATGACATATAGATGAAAATAGATGATTAAATGACCCATAGTGGGGTCCCACCGGGCGTGCCAAAATGTAGAACCAGAATCAGTGTGCAAAGAACATTAACAAATAAAGTAAACATTCACAAACCAAAAACTAAATTCACATATATGCTTAGACTAAGAAAGAAAATAAGAAGTGCAAACCTCACAAGAGAAAACACTCCATGCTTTCTTGATTCTGTAGATGTGTCCTTTTGTTGTGGATGTATGCTCAAGATGCTCAAAAGCTGCTTCAATGGAGATGAGTAATGGCAAATTGGTAGCTTTGTGAGCTCTCAATTTGGAATTATAAGGGTATGGTTGATGGCTTTGGTTCTCAAAATAGCATGGTAACTTTAGCTCAAAGATTGTTGATGAAATGGCTTGGGATGGGATTCAATTTATAGGCTAAGGGGTAGAGGGATGGAGGGCTTAGATGCAAGGATGGGGAGATGGTTAAGGAGGGCTAAGATGCACTCAAAGGGGAGCACATGGATTGTTCTTGTTTAGCACCAATGGGAAGGTGACACTTGTCACAAGGAGGATGAGTGTGAGAGGGTAGGGTTAAGGGTTGGTTAAAGTCATGATGAGTGGGGTTGAGTATGTAAGAGGGATGTAAGAGGAATGAGTGTGGAAGAGGGAAGAGTGTGGAACATGGGTGTAAGAGTCATGAGTGGGTTTGTAAGAGTCTTTATGTTTTGTAACAGCACTCATGACTTAGTGGTTGGGTTTTTTGAGGGAAGACTTTGGTTTGGTTTAGGAAAGTCTTAAACTTGTTTAAGGAATGTGACAACATTAGGGGGTGGATTAGGCTTGGGTTTAGGATTAGATTAGGGATGTTAGAGATGTGCAAGTGGATGGCATTAATGAGGGTGGGTGAGTTAGTGGCTAAGCTTGGTTAGCATGGGTGGATGGGGTGGATTAGGCTAAATGGAGGATTAGAGATAGGTTAGGGGTTTTTGAATTTGAGGATTTCATTTATCAAATAGATTTATTTAATAAATGGGGATTTTTGGAATTAGATAGAAGAATAGGATTTAATTGATAAATAATAGATTATTTGATTTATCAATTAGGACTATAGATGATTAATTAAATTAATCAACTAGGAGATGACAAAGGATTAATTAAATAGAAATTTAATTAATAATGCCTTTTTAGATAACTAAATAGGATTACTAAAATAGTGTAATCAAATTTAGGTGTCTACACCTACACTTTTGTTCATTCTTCCAGTTGCTACTGAGATCTAGTTACTACCAAGTGTTAGGTGTTGTCGAGTTCCAATTATTGTTGAGTGCTAGTTTCCAGTTGCTACTGAGTGCTAGTTTCTAGTTGTTTCTAAGTTCCAATTACTGCCAAGTTCTAGTTGCTGTCAAGTTCCACTTATTGTTGAGTGCCAATTTCTAGTTACCATTGAGTGATCCTATTATTTGTTGATGGTCAATTCCCTCTTTAGTCAAGTTTTATGTGTTTTGGTTCTTAGTAGATCTGACTTATGTATTTAATTATGATTGTGAATTTAAAGACAGGATCTTTTTTAGGGATGAATGTTGACCATTTTGAGGTTGGCCTTTCTATTATGTAATATTCTAGAAACTTCTCTAAGTCATTTTGGCAAGTATAAATAGATTTTCTAGGCTTAGGTTAAAGGAGGAAATGAGATGGTTTTGGAATGGGGAATGTATGTGTTTAGAAATGCCAATTTGAGGTTGGATCATGATGTGGAAGTTGTAATTTATAATTTGTCATAATCTAGAAGGCCTTATAGTTGGGCATGTATTTTAATTGCTTGAGGAATAAAAACAAATATTGTGTTCTCTCTCTCTCTCCTTGGTGTTGTTCTTTGTTGTTTGCTTTGATTGTGTTTACTTTGAAAGGTAGTTAGGATAGTTGGGTGTGGCATTGGCCCTAGTTATTCTCATTCCTCCTTGCATTAGGTGGTATTAGAGCTGGAGGTTTGTCTTTGTAGAGAGTGCAGTATGTAGAACCCTAAGTGAATTTTGTTGTGGGATAGAAGATTTGAGGATTTGACCTACAACTTGAAGAGGGTTACAATCTTGCAAGAACCTAATTTGTAAAGATGGTTTGTGGTAGAGGAAATGTTGATAATGCAATATTAGATACATTGAGATAAATTGTAGAAAGATTAGATGTTGTAGAAACATCTTAGAGGAGAGGAGCACATATAGATGATGTGAGTAATGATGAAGCAATAGCACCAAAAACTAATATAGAACCTGAAGAAGGTCAAGATGAGGCAAGGTTGTTGAGAGTATTATCTAAGGGAAATTCAAACCATATTGTAGAAGTTATTCCTTATGATATAAAATTGGATACTAATGTTGTGCTAGATTGGATCTCTAAAATGGAGAAGTTCTTTTAGTATGAAAACACTCCTAATAATAGTAAGATGAAGATTGTAGTTACTAGGTTGAAAGGACATGCCTCACTGTGGTGGGAGAATTTGCAAACTAATAGAAAAAGGAGAGGAAAGGTGAAGATCAGAACTTGGGTGGAGATGGTGAACAAAGTGAAGAAAAAATTCCTTCTTGCTAATTACCAAGTTAGCTTGTTGAGAAAGATGTAAAATTTGAGACAAAGACACATGACAACGAAGGAGTATACTAAGGAATTCTATAGATTGGACATTAGTTATAGACATGTGGGTGATGATATTGAGAAAAATTTAAGGTACATAAATGTATTGAGATTTGGAATTCAAGATGAAATACCTCACTGTGGTGGGAGAATTTGCTAACTAATAGAAAAAGGAGAGGAAAGGAGAAGATCAAAATTTAGGGGAAGATTGTGAAAAAAGTGAAGAACAAATTCCTTCTTGCTAATTACCAAGTTACCTTGTTGAGAAAGATGCAAAAATTTGAGACAAAGACACATGACTATGAAGGAGTATACTAAGGAATTCTATAGATTGGACATTAGATCTTGACATGTTGATGATGAGATTGAGAAAATTGTAGGGTACATAAATGGATTGAGATTTGGAATTCAAGATGAAATAAGTTTTGTGAAATTGGAAAGTGTCGAAGAAGTATACCAATATGCCTTGAAATTTGAGGAGATCTTTAGAAAGAAGCATGAACATAGACAAAGAGGAAGAGGTGGTAGGTTCCAAAAAGGTAGAGGTAGATCTTATGGAGAAGGTGGCAGATTTGACAATTATGTGAAAGGTATGGGAAAATCGAAATGGAAGATTGATGACAAAGGAAAGAGCGAGTGGAAAGGTGGTGATTCTTACTGAGAAGGTACTAGTTCTTACCAAGGAAGAGGTAATTCTTATTTTAGAGGTGGATTTCATGGTAATCATTTCAGATTTGGTAAAGAAGGACATAGATCTTTTGAATGTAGATCCTCTAAAAGTGGGTAAGGTAATAGAAATACAATGGTTCAAGGAGATGAAGAGGGTTCACCAAGTGGACCTAAGGCTGAAGAAAATTTGATGGTGACAAGAAGCTTATGTAATAAAGGAAGTGATGAGGAACTTTTTATAAGGAGAAGTCTTTTCAAGAGAAAATGTAAGATGGCTGGAAAATGTTGCAAAGTGATCATTGACAGTGGAAGTTCTAAATTTCACATTAGAATAGTTGGTTACAAAGTTGTAATTGTAGATGCTAAAGCATCCTAAACCCTATCATGTTTCATGGATCATAGATGAGCATACCATATTGGTAAGTGATAAATGCCTTGTGAAGTTCAAGATTGGACATTACTTTGATGAAGTTCTGTATGATATTATGCTTATGGATTGTTTTCATATTCTATCGGGTAGACCTTGGAAATATGATAGATATGCTATACATGATGGAAGATTCAATCAATATACACTTTGGGTGAATGGGAAGAAACAAATATTGTTTCCTTTGATTGAATGTCTAGATGAGGTTAATTGTAATGTTGTAAAAGTTTGCATGGTTAATAGGAAACAATTTGAAAAGGAAATAAAAAAGAATCAAGTTTGTTTTCATATAATTCCAAGGAGACCAAGTTGTGTCAATAGTAACTAAGTGCCAGAAGATAGTGTTTACTATGTGTCAGTCAGTGTTGACTAAGTGACAGCTGGTAGTATCGACCGAGTACTAGAAAAAATTGTAGAATTTTTGAATGAGTATAAATAGATTAATGTATAAGATATACCTAATGGTTTATCTCCAATGAGAAGTATAAGTCATTGTATGGATTTTTTTCCTCGAGCTAGTTTTTCAAATAAAGCATCATATAGATTGACAACTACAAAGAATGAAGAGCTTAATAGACAAGTCCATGAGTCTTTGTATAAAGGTTTGATTAGAGAAAGTTTGAGTCCATGTGTTGTACCTTTGGTATTAGCACCTAAGAAGAATGCAGAATGGATAATGTGTACTGATTCTAGAGCTATCAACAAGATCACAATGAAATATTGGTTTCCTATGCTGAGGTTGGATGACATATTAGATTGTTTAAGTGGAGCAAATTATTTTACCAAGATTGATTTAAATAGTGGCTATCATTAGATTCATAATTAGAGAAGGTGATGAATAGAAGACTACCTTCAAGAAAAAGGATGGTTTTTATGAATGGTTGGTTATGCCTTTTGGTTTGACTTATGCACCTAGTACTCTCATAAGATTAATGAATAAAGTTCTAAAAAGATTTTTGGCTAAGTTTGTGATTGTTTATTTGGATGACAATCTAATATTTAGTAAGACTTCAGATGAACATCTTGGGCATGTTAGACAAGTATTATAGAGATTGAAAGAGGAGAAGTTGATGATTAAATTGAAAAATTATTCTTTTATACAAGAAGAGATTTTATATTTGTGATTTGTGATTTTAGCTGATGGTTCAAAGATGGATCTTCAGAAGGTAAAAGCAATTTCAAAATGGCCTACACTCAAGATTGTGTGTGAGGTAAGATCATTTCATGGTTTGGCTAGTTTTTTTAGGAAGTTTATAAGAAATTTTATTTCTATTTGTAATGCTATGACTAAGACAATGAGAGGAGATAAAAAGGAATTCAAGTTGACACATGGAGTTGATAAGAGTTTTGAGACTTTGAAACAAAAGGTCTCTATGAGTGGTTGGAAATGTCAATTGGCCTTACCAATGCACCACTTACTTTTGTGAGAGTCATGAGACATTTTGATGGACTATATTGGAGTATGTTTTGTGGTATACCTAGATGACATTCTCATTTTTAGTAAGACCAAGGAGGAAGATATGAAAAGCTTAAAGTTGGTATTGAGGAAGCTCCAAGAGGAAAAGTTTACAGTAATGTAAGGAAACTTGCAAGAAATAATATAAAATTTTTCACATTACCCATATTAGATCTAAAATAAATATGCAATTAAAATCCACATGCAAGAGAATAGACAACACACCCATATAAATGTGACAAAAGATATACCTTAGAAACTCTCATTGAGGGAAATACCCAGTCTCCAAAAGCATCCATCACCATGTATTATTAAAAAAAACACCATTGCAATACAACCATGGAAGCCTTCAAAGCCATAGCCACAATCAAGCAATCCACGTGAACAAGCATGAATCCACACATCTGATGCCATGCTTCCAACCTTCAAAAATGCTCCCTTGGCTAATATATCAAGCCTTTTCCTACTAAACTCTTGCATTTTTCTCCTTCTATCTTCTCACTACACCAATAACTACCCTTGTGGCTACTTATATAGTAGCAAGTCTCACAAAATCACCAAGTGGTATTACATAAACAATGTGCTACCTAACCCATTGACCCCACATTTAATATTGAAAATTTAATTTATTTTCCCCAATATTAAATAATTACATAAAATATTATCACAATATTAAAATACAACTCATCAAGTATATCCCATGGGAATCTTTACACATTGCATGACGATCTAGGTACAACAATTCATAATAAAATAAAATAATACAAATATAAAAATATTATGCAATGTGTGCAACACCCATTTTATCAACAATCTCCCACTTGTTGTATACATTTCACATGATCAATCTATAACCACATAAATGAACAAGGGAAGAATCCCTCTTAGCACATCCACCATCATGGATCAAGGTACATGAAGTGCTCCATCCTAGTACCCACAAAAAAATCAAAGTATCCAACATTTCAAACATGAATGAAGCAACCTCCTATTATGCCACTTCCAATGGCCATACATAGAAGCCATCCAAAGAGATAGCCACCCAACTTGTCACATTAGAAGATCATAAAATCTTGTATCAATTGAAATTCTAAGAACAAAAAAAAGTCCTAGCCGAAAGGTAGTCACATGTATCTATAGTTGTCAAAATATTCATAGCTGAAATAGCACCCACAACAAGTGCCAAACCCATCCAACTATCCATACCTCCAAAGGCATACCAAGTGAATCTCACATCATGAACATATCCAATCTATAACCTACAATTAGAAGCCTCAAGACAAATACCTACCACATATATACTAAGAAGCTCCCACTGCAAAAGATAATGTCAAATCTATAACCAATCCACTCACATCTCAAAGACATCCATGTAGTCTCAAGGACATCCACAATACATTAACCAATAACCTACAAGAAAAAATCTCATAACAAATCTTCAATGCTCTCGCAAGTTCTCCACAACTAACAGAGGAAAGAGATAAAGGAATAACCATGTCATCTCTCACATGACATACATGAGCACAAACTAGTGATCAAAATCTCTAACAAATCTCAAATCTAATGTAGGTGAAATTGAACATCTAGGAAGATAACCAAGACTAAAGAAAAACCATGCAAATCAGAACATGTATCATGTCCTTCTACACACACCTCTAGATGTAAACTATGCAAGTATGATCTCCTCCATAAAACGCTAACCAAGAAGCATCAACAACACCCAAACCATACCATTTAACTAATCATGGATGTAAGCCTCTCATAAGAAGATCAAACTCATAAACCATTCTTAATCCTAGGAATGTGCCCAATATAAAACCATCTCCCAAACTCAACCATCATAATTACATATGTAAATGGAGATAACCAATGCTAAACCATCTCTCAAATATACCCTCTAGAACTAACTAAAGTACCATAGCTTAAGATCAATATCCATGAAAGAAAAGCATAAATATAATGCCCTATACCTCTTAGGTAGAAAAAATGCTAAGTAGACCAAGAGTAGAGAATGAGAATGCTCATCAAGATATACAAGTCTCCAACGAAGACTTATCTAAGAAAAATCTCCTCTCAAGTCCATATCAGGTGAATGTCCCTCGAACTTCCTATTACAACCAAACAATTGTGCCAACAAATACTTCTCTAATCCAAGAGAAATAAGCATTGACACCATTTCTAACTATCCATGAGCACCTATAACCAATCAATCCATGTGAAGTCCAAATGCAACATAGCAATATCATGAACTATCCAACTTATGATCAATGTACTCAATACCAAGAAACTAAACCAAGATCAATGTCAAAGTTCCAACCATGGGCTCAAAAAATAAATATGACAATATGATCTAATTATCTCAACTAAAGAGATAACATGCTCCATATGAACATACTATAACATGTCAAATGAAAGCATAAACCACACCTTTACCAAGAACCTCATGAATCTTCAAGATGCAACCATCTCGATACACCATGAAGAAAACCATCTCCACATACCATGAAGAACCATCTCCACACACCATGAAGATAACCAAGAACCCCATGAGTCCTCAGGATGTAACCATCTTCACACACCTTTAAGATAACAAGTGCACTCTGCAAATGTCAAAGATGCTTCTACAACAATAGGCTCTAAGAAAAACCTTTAATATCTACAAACACTCAATAAATATATCAATGCCAAAAACTCCCACTCAACTATGGTACTAAGTCACCCATGGCATCATAAAATCCATCTCCTACATGACAATACTCTAGGTCTATACTCGCACAACCAAAGTGTAAGTACCAAGTGAAACCAAGATCTTCAAACCAAGAAGATACAAACCAAACCATTAACTAATCCTACACTATCACCTCATCACTGTCAAAAGCTCCCACTAAAATTTGTATCCAATCCATCTATGAAATCATGATGAATAACTATCCTCTAACCATGAGAATCAACCAAGGCATCAAACCATCAAAGAACTCAAAGTGCACATCATGAGCTCTAAATAACCTTGATCCTCAACCAAGAAGATATACCACCATATCCAAATTAGGAATTCAAACCAATGAGCATCAAGGATGTACCTGTATATCCAATCATTTCATGCCAAAAACTATGACACCATGATCACATCCATGAATCGAGTATCTGGCTCTCAATATGTCCAAACTATCAGCATAAACTAGTCAACTACAATCCTCCACCATGACTATACCTAGTAACAACATCTCATCCATTCTACATGAAGAAAAAATCAATAAATCATGTGACTTAGGGCATAAACAACCCAAATCCAAGCCATCAATTTGAATATACATCAATAATGAAAGATCAATGGGCAAAGACAACCCATATCCAAGCCATAAATGCAACCTCTAAGAATAGACTATTTACAACACTACACAACTTGTAGATCCAACAAGTCATCATACATATCCAAACCAAATACTAATAACCATATCATCATGAGACCAATCTAAAATATGAACTGAGTATAGAATGACATCAAATGTTAAATCTCCAAAATATACAATGTCATAAACTCGCAATGTTACCATAGTCAATATATATCATAAACTATTCAAATTAATGTATCAACAAATAAACCATGCCAAATGTACACCAAATTTGAGAATGTGTGTAGAGCTCTCCAAGAGCTTTCTATTGACTACTTGAAGTCCAAAATCTGACTCTGTATGCCCAAATTATGCCCTAATCTTTGCTCAAAATAAACATCTAATTGTTGGGCTCTTAAAACCTAACAAAATATCAAAATAATAGAACCAAACATATAACAAGTTCTAGCACTCTAAATTAGCTTTCCAATGTCTATAAGAAGTATAATATCAGATATCTTGAGAGAAAGTTATGGTCATTTTACTAAGACAGTCTTTTTACCATTTTTATTGTGAATTTTTTTTTTCTGAAGAAAATTTTAACAGGATTAAATTTGATCGCCATCATGGGCTGAAACTAAAAAAATCTTTCATTTCTTTTTAACATGGCCAAAATAGGGCATGTATTAGATATCAAAATTTATGGAAATGTCGACTCAGATCCAATGGTGAAGTTTTTTTTTACCCAAGAGGTCATTTCTACAAGCCCCCCCTAAAACCCTCATTTAATTGAAAAATCCAAAATGCTCTTTTGTCGAACAATTTTACATGCCCAAAATCTACCAATATCCCTTCGTAACAACAAATCCAAAAACCCTCAGATATACAATAAATAACTCATATATCTTGTCCTTTCTTTTATCCTCTCATGTATTCCCATGGATTCAATCTAAGGTTACAATAACAAAACCTAGTTCTGATACCACTTTTAAGGAAACTTGCAAGAAATAATATAACTATTTCCACATAACACATAATAGACTTGAAACAAATATGCAATTAAAATCTACATGCAAGAGAATAGACCTTGGGAAACCCTCATTGAGGGAAAAACCCAGCCTCCAAAAGCATCCATCACCATGTATTATTAAGCAAAAAAACCATTGTAATACAACCATGGAAGCCATAAAATCCATAGCAACAACCAAGCAATCCATGTGAATAAGCATGAATCCACACATCCATATCATGCTTCCAACTTTCACAAATGCTCCCTTGGCTAACCTATCAAGCCTTGTCCTACTCAACTCTTACCTTTTTTCTTCCTATCTTCTCACTACACCAACTACCCTTGTGGCTGCTTATATAGTAGCAAGTCCCACAAAACCACCAAGTTGTATTACATAAACCATGTGCTACCCAACCCCATTGACCCCACATTTAATATTAAAAATTTAATTTATTTTCTCCAATATTAAATAATTACATGAAATATTATCACAATGCTACAATAGAACTCATCAAACATATCCAATTTGAATCTTTACATGTTGCATGATTATCTATATGCAACCTTACATAATAAAATAACATATTATAAATATAAAAATATTATGCAATGTGTGCAACACCCATTTTCTCAAGTGAGCTTGGAGAAAAGTGATTTCATGAAAGAAGAGGTAGTGTATTTGGGGTTTGTAGTATCCCAAGGAAGTCTTAAGATGGACAAGGACAAGGCAGAGGCTATTTTGAGTTGGCCTACACCTAGATGTACTACTCAAGTTAGGATTTTTCATGGTTTAGCATAATTCTATAGAAAATTTGTAAGAATGTTTAGTGAAATATGTGCATCTATGATGGGTACAATTAAAGGGGGCACCATGAAGACTAAATTTGTGTGGACCAAACTTGCAGATCAAAATATTAAGAGGTTGAAGAAAGAAGTAGCAACCCAACCTATCTTGGTTCCACCTAGTTTTTAGAAGCCATTTGTGGTGGAATGTGATGCTAGTAACATAGTAGTTGGAGCAGTATTGATCCAGGAGGGTAGAACAGTGGCATTTTTTAGTGAGAGGCTTAATAAATCCAAGCCAAGATATTCAATATATGACCTAGAGATTTATGGACTTTTCCAAACCCTTGAGAAGTGGAGCCACTACTTATTGCCTAAGGAGTTTTTTGTCTTCACATATAACCAATCCTTGAGTTTTCTTAACTCACAAGAGAAGCTAAGTCTAAAACACATCAAATGGATGGAGTTCTTACAGTCCTATATCTTCACTATCAAGCATAAGAAGGGGACAAACAATAAGGTGGAAGATGCTTTGATCAGGAGGTTACTAATAGTGCAAGAGGTCAATTGCAGAGAATTAGATTGGGTGGTTTCAAATAACTATATGAGGAGGACCCTGAATTCTTAGATGCTTATAAGGTATGCACTGATTTTGCTAACCATTTCCATAGTGATTTTTCCAAAAGCATATTATAGGATGAACTATTTTTCAAAGGACAACATTTCTGCATTTCAAGGAGATCCATGAGTAAAAATATCATACAAGAGAAACACAATAGGAGCATGAGTGGGCACTTTGGTTTGAATAAGACCTTGGACCTTGTGGAAAGGTTCTATTACTAGCTTAAAATGAAAAGATATATTAGGAGGTATGTGAAGCAATGCAATATTTATCAAAAGGAAAAGGGGAATTCATCTAATGTAGGGCTCTACCAACCTCTCGCTATACCTAATAGGCCTCGGGAATGCATTAACATAGAATTTATAGTGGGATTACCAAGGACTAGGATAGGGATATATAGTGTCTTTATGGTTGTACATAGGTTCAGCAAGATGAGCAACTTCATATCATGCAAGACTGCACATGATGCAAGTAATGTGGCCAACCTATTCTTCAAAGAGGTGGTTAGGATCCATGGCTTGCCAAGGAGCATAGTAGCTGACAGGGATGTCTATTTTATAGGGCACTTTTGGAAGACACTATGGAAAAGGCTTGGAACAAATTTATTACATATCCCTTCCTACCATTCTCAAATTGATGGTTAGACAAAGTTAATAAATAGTGTATTAGGCAACCTACTAAGGTGTCTTACCAACGAGTGTGGAAAAAGTTGGGAACAAATTATTCCCTATGCTAAGTTTGCATACAATGATAGCAAGAAATAGACAATAGGGCTTAGTCCTTTTCAAGTGGTATATGGTACTCACCCAAGAGATATAATGGAGTTGAGATACCTACCCTCACATGACAAGATTAATGAGACTATTGACGACTTTGTGCAATCAATTAATGAGGTACATGACTAGGTAAACAAACATTGATGGAGGCCAATCAAAAGTTGAACAAGAACAAGTATGAAGGGAGGAGAGAGTTGTAGTTTCAAGTGGGAGACTTGGTGATGGTGTATCTTAACAAGGCCAAATGACAAAAGGGAATCCATGGAAAATTGCATATGAGAACTATTCGTCCATGCAAGATACTTCACAAGTATGGACCAAATGCCTAAAAGATAGATGTACCCAATGATATGTCTCTTTTACTAATCTTCAATGTTAAAGACCTCATATCCTATAGAGGTCCTAAGATCAATAATATAGAGTATCAAGAAGAGTTAAACAAGGATGCAACAGAAATGAAGATACCTAAAAGGAAGTAACCATGGGACAAGATCTTATATTCTAGAGTGAAAAAGAGCACAGTAAATAAGTTTTAAAAGGGGAATTTTCTCAAATGGATGGATTTTCTAGAGGCTGAGGAAACTTGGATTTCTAAGAGTGATTTGAAGAAGCTTGGTTTTAGCACTAAGTTATTATCTCCAACAGTACCTTAGCCTCTTCATGCAAGTAGAGAATGGTCCAGGAGCACCTAGGGTAAGGACAAACCCTAAGTTTACTTTTTGGTTTTTGGATGGTCTAAAAAACCATGGTGTTAATGAGAACTACAAATAAAGTCCCAAGGTGTTCTTAGTATGTTTGATTAACTAGGTTTTGGTTTAGGAGTCTAGTATGGTCAAATATGTCCTCCTAGTTAGAAAGTGTGAAAATTGCTCTAGAGGGAAAAATGGGGGAAAATTTTAGAATAGGGGCAAGAAGTGTGTCAAGGTTGTACTTAGATCTTTTCAAGTTTGGAGAGTCTATAATCAAAATTGGTAAAGTTGTCAAAAAGTTGCTTTGACAACATTGCAATTTTGAAAATTGCATGACAAATTTTTAGGAAGTTTTCAAAAGCAATGACTTGGGGAAGTTATGGATTGAACTACAGGATGTGAGGATAGAGGAAGTCTATTTAATACTTTTCCAAATCATTTTGAGGGATTGGAAATGTAGGTTTATGGATACCACATGTAGCGGGATAAATTTGTGAATCTAAAGTGTAGTTTTAGAATTTGGTTGAAGTTTTTGGATTGAATGAAGGAATTTTTTCAAATAATGCCATATTGAATTCATGTTTTGAATCTATGTATAATTTTTTTCTTTCAATTAAGGTTTTTATAAGGTTTAGAAAATTATTTGTTTCTTGTGAACCTGTTGTCTAATTTTGTGCTACAGTCATGAAATGGGCTATGGCTTAAGTGTCCTTGGAATAATCACCACGGATCTTGGAGACAAATAAATAGCCTCTCTATATATTTTAAATATGTCATGGGGCATTTGTGGAAGGCCTTTTTCTATTTTTACAAGGGATCCCTGAGCAAGTAGACAAGCTGGACATGGTGCAAAGTGAAGCTTGTAAAGTAAGTTAAGGGGAATAGGGGATTGATATGGATCAATATAGAATTGGAAATATAGGACTAGTGAAAGAATATATATTAACTCAATGGAGGAGGTTGGGTTATGATTTTGACACCTATGGAGGAAGAAAAATGAACATTGCCCTAAAAACCCTTAAAAGTAGGGCTTTCTAAATCTATATTGTATGGATGTTACTAGTGGCCAAAACCTACAAATTCTTCTAAGTTTGGTCAAGTAAAAGTAAATTTTAGTATATACCAAGGTTAATTGTTAAGGGATTTTGTGAGTTATAACAATTTCATTGTTTCTAGGAGGGCTATAAGGGGCTCTTAAGGCTACAAGGCCTAGCTAGTCCATTTGAAGGGTTATGAGTGTAAACCTTGGAAAGTTGGTGCATAATGATGGAAAATAAGCCAAGAACCATGGGGGAGGGTTAAAACTTGTTTTTGAGACACTTGGTGCATGTTGGTGAAGTTTTAACAAACTAGGCCAAAGAGTGCATAGTGGGTGAACTTGGGGAATGAAATTGAGTCTTGAATTATTGGGAGAGTTTGTTGGGTAAGTGGATAGTAGAATGATCCTCTAGGTTAGTGTTGGGGGAGGAAAACCTAAACTAGGCTAAGGGTAGCCTGAGAAGAGCTAGAATGCTCTTAGTTGAAGAAGCTCGCCATTACAGCATCACTTCATATACCCTATTGTCTGTTTGAGCTTTACATTCTTGATATAAAAAATCACTTTGTCCTATCAAAGTCTAAATAATCAAATATCTATTGTAGCTTCCTTTCCATAACTTAACCTTTCCTTTAGCATTTTTTTTAATGAGAAATCTGTCAAATCCTCTTCATCAATAAAATAAATATGATATTTAGATCAGATAGAAATATGTCTCATTGGTAGATTTGACATCAATGACAATACAAAAATTGTTTCAATTGCAAGTTTCCAACAACACATAGTTAATACCCCTATTCTAATCAATTTTATTTTGAAGTGTCAGCCAATTTTTGAGATAGATATGTTGAAGACAATTGGGAATGAAATGACTATTTCCTTATCTTTGATAGTACCTATTTACGGAGAAAAGGGAGACATTTTAATATTGTTATAGGTCTATTCTATTTTGAACCACTAAGCCATTCAAATATTTATGTGAGGGAAAGAGAGAAATTACCTAATATGATTCCACTTATTATCCAAATTAGATTATCTAGAATTCAAAAGGAGAAGGGTGCCAATAATTAATTTGTATTATAAAGGGAAATGCAATACAATGAGATACACTATTTATCCCATATAGAATAATGTGGATTTAAAATTGAGCCAATTACTTTAAAGAATGTAGATCTAGATATTAGCACATATAATCATCCCAACTAAGATGTGGATCTAATATATTCATATGAAAGGAAATGAAATACAAAAGACTTACCTTAAATAAATAAAGGAAGATGTATTTTAGCTCTAAAACTTATAGATTTAATTTCTAGATATTTCACTATGAATTCTTGAATGAATCAAAGAAAGGAACAAAACCCACAATTAATTTGGCAAGAATGTAGAAAAGACTAGGTTGACTTGGAGGAAGGGCATCTTTCCATAGATTTAATGTAGTCCTATGGTGCTATAAAAAAATAATACCAACTTCACCAAAAATATTTCAATTAGTTATTTATAGACATGAATATAAAATCTTGTTGGCATAATCCTAGACACAATGAAGAGTTTTTTTGTTGAGTTAGATGAAGGATTGCCTCGATGAAGACTTAGGTTGAGAACTTAACCATAATTGAAAAACGTAAATATAAGTGACAAAAAAAAAGAGATAAATGTAATGAGTCACCCTTCTTAAAACCCTTGTTAATAAGGATTTGGTTTGTAATGTGTTGTAAATCTTGGATTGCAAATGTGGGACATGTCCACAATAATAAATGAATGTAGCATAATACCATCATTGTTATCTATGGATGTAATTGTTTATCAATGTAGAAGATGATGAATGATTCGATTGAGATCTCTTGCATCAATGGCCAACAATAAGATAGATCTTGAAGAAGAAATTCCCATAAAGGATCATTCAATGCTAGATAGAAGTCTCCTTTCTTGAATATTTGAACTTACTAAACAACTTGCTTGTCTTTGATTAGATAGGAATGCTTAATCCTGAGGATTCATGAGAATGAGAATATCAAATACAAAAATTAAGCCTTATATCCTCCTTATATGTGACTTTTAAGGAAGGAAAACAATATAAGCTAATAGGAGAGTGCAATAAAACTAGTTAAATGCCAGAGGCCTTTTAGGCCCTGAGCTCCAAATCACTCGAGACTAGGTACACCTGGTCAACCTAGTCCTTGAGTAGGTACTTCTAGGGTAAACATACTCTAGGAAAGGTTGACCTAAATTGACCTAGTCAAATAGATTATCTTAGAGGTTCCACAAGAAAAATAGATTGTTTCCATAAGAAATAAGGGAAATAAGGAATAGAGAAAAGAGGGCATCAACCATGAGTCCACCCATGGTCCAAGAAAGAAATTATGGAAAGGGTTTTCAAATGTCTTAAAAGGAAAGTGTGCTCATTTTAAGGTGCTACATTTAACACCCACTTTAGCTAGAGTATGAGTATTCCCAAATTCATAGTAAACTAGATCAAGAGAAAAGAGCTAATGTTAATATGATCTAAGACATAAAGAAATCATCAAGTCCATAATAGAATTGTGTCTTTGTCACATCCAAAATAATAATAAGAAAAATAAGTACTATAAAGGGATGTAGTTACTTTCCAAATAAGGCTAATGTTCCTTATTTTGAACCACACAAGAAATAGGGAAAACGAAAAGGTGGGAAAGGCCTTCACAAAAGGGGATGGCATTGAACTATCAATAAATTGTGTGCGTTATGCTAATGAACCCAACAAAGATGAACCAAATGGTCTAGAGAATGTCTATGCATGCTAGTCAGTCCACTAAAGAGTTCAACTTCAATGGAACTGCATGTCCTAGATAAAATAATAGAATGTGGCCTAGGCAAAAGGATCTTTGTCCTTAAGGGATCAAAATAAGATTGGGCTTCCTAGACTTATAGTAGTCAAAAGAAGGATCTAACACAAGGATGATGCTTCTAAAGTTGTCAATAATTTAGAGAGAGACTCAAAAAGAGGCCAAGCCCCTAGGAACTCATATGAATAGTTCCAAGAAACTAAAATGAATGATGAAGAGAGATAAAACATAAAATAAGAATGAATAGATTTTAGAAATACTTAGAAATCATACCAATGACTAAAGGTTGAAGTACTGCAAGCTATACACAAAATGCATTTTTTACTTCATGATTAGAGGATGAGTGGAGTGTATGCCCCAATGTTAATGTGATTGCAAACATCTTAATGGGAGTAATGGATTTAACATAATTGTACATGCATCCACTTGAGAACATTTCCAATATGAGATGTCTCCAATAAGAGAAACATATCAAAGGAAATAAGCACATAAAGAAAAGGGATTGTAAAGGTATCTACTGATATTGGTGTTAGTAAGATCATATGATAATATATTATATTAGATTACATATGAAATATCACCATTCCCCATAGGAAGCATAACCACAACACAATAGAGAAAAAGACACACAAGATTTAAAAAGAATAATCTTGTTGGGACAATGACAAGAAAACCAAAAAGAATCAATGCTACCATATCATAAGCAATAAATAAGACTATACAATATCACTAATACAAAGAATAACACAATTATGAAATATCAAACAACAACATATAGAAGAAAAAATATACAAATAGAAGAATGTATAAAAAATATGATCACTTTATCCACTTGTGGTGAAAAAAGAAAAAAGGTTCATATAATGAGATCAAACGAGAACATATAAAAGAATACAATAATGGAGAAAACAAGACTAAACAAAAACAATGGTAAATTAGTTCTACATCAACCATTCAATGTACATGCCCCCTTACCTCCACTCCCCTCCACCCCCCTTCTATCTTGGTTTGAAATTTTAGGGGAAGGATGACAACTCATGAGAGGAATCACACCCATCATAGTAGAAATAATAGCTACTTGTATGCAAGGACTTTAGGAGTCTTTATGCCCATTACTATAAGTGATTGAAATGTGCAGAGAAACCATGATAGGAAAATCATTGTCCATATGAATTCATTCTTCATCACTAGTAACGAGTTCATCATCTAAAGTATCTTCCATATTAAAATTAATAGAATCTAAACTATAAACACAATTATCATGTTTATCCATACATATAGTGTTAGCTTTTTCAGTTTCCTCCAAGGAATCAAGCATGTTTTTATAAAAGAAAGATAATAGTTAAGACAAAGATATAGGTTGAGAAGAAAGAGATCAATATTTAGTGTTAGATTTAGCTTGAAAGTTCTAACAATACTGATAGGTATGTTGGTTATGAATAATCTTAAGAGATTAACTAGAATGATTAGTATCAACTACCATACATTTTGAAGAGGGAACAACAATTGATTTAAATATAGTAACTAAAGGAATAGATGTAGAAGGTAGTACATGTTTAGAAGTAGAGGGCATAGATGAAGTAGAAAAAAAGGGAACATAACAATTAACCTTAGGAATACTAAGTTCCATGATCTTTTCTACTTAACATTGCTGATAGTTTCTATAGAGATGATTGGCATGAGTGGCTAGTTTTTTAGGACAAGATGGACAATAAAAATCAGTTTGAACATTATATCTACCACATGAAAACTTATAAAAGGAATGATTTTTTGGAAATATGGTCATTTATATGTCTTGAATGTTCTCATTTATGGAAACATATATTCAAAATTAATTTATGCATCTAAAGTTAAAAAATTGTCTAAGTGTCAAACAATTTGCAGTAGGACAAAGATAGATATGATGTGTATGGATGACACACTTCAAATTAGCTTATGCATAGTTGAGGATAGCTTTAAAAAAATGTCATGATGACATGGTTAAGTGGGAAGATATGTAGGAATAATACAAACCATGTTATAGTTGAAATACTAGTATGGGTATTTGATAGAGAAGAACATAGCATACTAAAGAATTGAGTTGTACAACTTATTGAATTATTTTGGTAACGATATTTTTACTAAGTCGTGATGAGATGAATTTGTGGATATTAATCCATAAGTTATTTTATATTATATTAAGTATGTTAAGACACAATTGATTGAGAAGAGAATTATTAATTTGCAAAGTATAAGTAAAGATATTACCTTGCACAAAGAATGTGAAAGTTGATGTGATGAGATATGATATGCAAACTATTGTACATAAAACTTGAAAGTTATATGAGCTTTATGTGATGTGCGATCTGATCTATGATTAGACATAATGTGAATTAGAGTAGTGAGAAAGTATTCTATATATAGATACTCTTGTGAAGAAGTTTATTGTATAATTTCATGTTAGGGCAGTGGGCTCTTCTTGTATACATTATATATGATCTACCAAATCCTAAGAGGGTTAAGGAAATTCCTAATAGGTTTGAGGCTTCTAATAGGCTTGAGTCCTCTAACAAGGACTCTGTTGGTGTTTGAAAATGTTACTAGTTTTCAATTACCCTGATGAGAACAAAACACATCTAGGGGCAGCTAACTCCCATTTTCAACATGCCCATTCAGACACCAGCCCAACTATAAGGCTTGACCCTTCTTCTTCTTCAAGCTCTACAAAACCTAGGTGGGTGGACCTATAGATTTTTTATATGGTACCAGTTATCAAAGCATACACTGAATCTAATATGAAGCAAATAAAACCCTTATTTCTCTTGATAACTCATGAAATAATCATCAATGTATAGTAGCTAAATGCAGATCTAGGAATCTCACAAGCTAAGTGAAGGTTCAACTTTTATAGCTCTTTCAACATAAAAGAGAAATACAATTGAATAATAATGTTGATTTTCAGCAAACCATGACATGAATCAACATAAGCCTATGATCATTCAAGATGATCAGTGCCTTATCTATTGGGCAGTCATACAAATCCCTAACACATATCCCAAAAAGTCATTTATACATGCCATATATTAGGACTTTCCTGATCTATCTATCCTCTTTATGAATTAGACATCTGCATCCTTCTGAATCTCATACTCGACCTATCCCTTCTCGAGATCTGCAATCCTATGATGATGAATTAAGCATTTACATAACCCCTTGAGTTACCAACAAAATAAATCAACATATACAACCAATAGATTGCAACTGAGTATCATATTCTTTGTTTACAAAACATAAGAGATTATAGACAACATGAATGGGAGACAAGATACCAGAAAGAAGATTAACTCACTACTGAATTCTATTTATTTCTTTGAAAAAAAATAGGAGATGCATGAAATTGAAATGCCAAATTACCTAATAGGTAAGAACTATTTGCATAAAAGACTTAATGTTGTTCAATACAAGAGAAGTAATGCTGAAAGAATGGTTTCATAGTATTGGGAATGCATCAGGACTGGACCAAAAACCTTGGTATCATAGTAGTGTGCCAATTTTCTCCAAAAGACTGGAACCCTTACAATGAGAAAGAAAGGGAAAGATATAGACAAGGAAGAATTCTCGGATTGAATTTGCAACTGACATCTGTCCACTGGGAATTCAATCTCTCTCAACTGAAAACATCTCTCATTTCTTTACCCATCTAATTTGATTTGGTCTTCATCATCACACTCTAACTGATTTGAAAATATCCTCTGCTCAATCATGAAAACCTGTTTGCCAAAATATCTAATTTACCCACTAAAATCCTGGTGAAATTTCAATTTTTACTGAATGAATCTAAGCAAATTTCAACCCAAACTGAATTCTCACTGTCTTTTAACCATATTAAGGTGATTACTATGTTAAAAATTAGTTCTAAACTTCCTGGTCTGAATACAATTGCAATTCGGGTACCTAATACAAATCCCCCTATATCATGAACCAACTACTTCCTGTGTAAAAATTGACTCCAAAATCAGAAAGTTCATCTTCTCTCGATTCTGGCGATATATAATATCACCTATTTGGCCTTCAAGAAACCCATTGAAACTCAGTTTGAAAATGGTTCCTCTGTTAGAAAAGTCTGACTTGCAACTTTGATAGATTAAAATTCAAAAATTTAATTCAAACCTAAAGTTCAGACTTTATATTTAAAGTCCCTTTTTTGATTTACAAGAATTTTTGAACATGCACTAACTTTTGAGGAAAAATATTAAATTTTGCATTAAAAAAATTATTTTATTGTTCCCTCTTCCTTCAAATTCAAGTCAACAAGTTTTGACCAAGCCTCTTAGCCACATGGTAGCCTCTGATTGGCTGACCACTACTCCTCAGATGCCATGTCATCATCTGCAGGACCCGTACCATGTGTCGCCATTCTGCAATCTCACATTATTTAATCAGTGTACATCTTCGTTTTGTGAAAATGCACCGTTCATCGAATTTGGACACATGGTAGCATCTGGTGAATCTGTTCTAAACTGTTCCTTTGATGCCACCTCACGACCTACTGGGACCTGCTGCCACATGGCAGAAATCCACATTCCCACATTATTTAATGGGCAAGCAACTTGAAAATGCAAGCATGTGCCCAGCGTAGGATGAGGACACATGTCGACCTTCGGATACATCTTGCCACATCAGCTTCTCTGCACTTTCATTTAAAATTTTGTATTTCCTCTATCTTGCTGACATCATCCATGGGGACCACAATATGCAATTTGGCTTCCAAAAGCCTCCCACTTCAATTCACATTGAGTAACTAGTGCAATTGTACTTATAATGCATAAAGGTCTTTACGCCAACCAATGTGGGATTTTTGTGCTAGACTGTTTCTCCTCCAGCCTAGGCGGCTTCATTTTCCTATAGTCCTTGGCATGCATATGGAACTCCTTCATTGTCTCTGGTGTCCTCCTTTACTGGCAGCTCTCATTTCATGGTGTATCAGACTTCCTTGTCACCTTCCAAATATGGGTGGTTTATCTTTTATGGTTTGCGACTATCTTCAATGCGTGATCTCATCTTTGATTGTTGCTCTATTTGCTTTGTGACTGCCTACTTTCAAAGCTTTTGGTTTCCCTGTTTTGCATTGAATGTGTCCTCTAGCTTTGACTGCGTTCTTGAAAATGTCTTTAGCTAATGGCAAGTAGTCTTTGTGAATACGAAAGCAAACCTGGGCAGGAAAGTTGCCCCTTCTAAAACATTTGGCTCAAAGTTCATAGCTCCAATAGATGAAGCCTTGTAGATGCCATACATCATTCTCAGATGAAAATCAAATAAGAATAGTTTAATCCATGTGTAGCATTTTGCACGAGATCCTTTTTACTCCACATGGGAGATGGGGCATGTTCTTCTAGCTGCGACTTTGCTGTTTTTTAAGCGTGGACTTTGCTCCAATGCATGTTACATTTACTCCTTTCTAATATTTTAGTGCAAGCTTCTTCTTACTTTGACCACTGGTTGGTGTGTGAGATGGCCTTTTAATTGCCTACGGTAGCTGCATTCTTTAAACTTGTGTTCTTCTATTTGGCACAGGCTCCTCTGTTATGACTACTGACGTTCTCTTTTTTCTTAGTGATTTCCTTTGACCATCTCCTACCATGTCAAATCTTTTGCTTTTACAGCTACCACATAGAGAAATCGAGTTATGCAAATGCAAATAGCAATATGCAAAAATGCATGTGGAGCATAGGAGGTCACTCATCCGTGGGAAATAGATGACGGATGTGGTGCACCCCAAGGTCTTCAACCCTAACATGTCGATCTACAATACATTGCAATCCCAGAGGCATGAACAGAAAGGAGGAAGAGTTGAACAGACCATTGCTATGGTGCACACATAGTTTGTATATATTTTCTTGTCAATTAATGGGAAGGACTATGTGTGTCAGCTCATGACCAAGAGTTTCTCACTTTTATTCACTTCATAGCCCCAATATATATGTGTTCATCTTTCTTACTTAATAGGAGTGCTTCACTGGATGCTTTAGTCTACAGGTTCTTTCACGTCTGGCACATTCTAATAGTGATGCATGCATTCTGTATTAATACAGCGGCTTCAACTTTATGTGTTGACCTCCAAACAATGTTGGCTCCTCCTTCTAATGATTACAAGTCCATTCAACACATTATATATGTATGTCCACTCTCAAAAACTGCTTTTCTCATACAAAACACCATCTCGCCCAATTGGTAAAATATAAGTGCCCCCCCCCTTTTTAAAAATGTGTCTTTATGATCACAAAGATTTGCCGGATACCTAAAGCATCCAATCCATTGATGGGTGTCCAGCATTGCACTTCTTGATCACAATGCTAGAATGAAAATACAAAACCCTTCCATGCATTACAATGATGAAATGCTATATTTCCATGAACATATCCAACTATAATCAATTACTCATCAGGACATCTGAGATGAAAGTGAGGATTTTTTGCCTAGCCTCAACAACATTTAAAACAACATAGATCGTAATGAATATTTTTGGACTATCATGTTAATCTCAGAATATATTCAACTTCACATCTCATCAATTTTATCAATTTAGTATAATTAGTCGGGCCCTAAAATGGGCTTGGCTAAAAAAATTTTTGTTTCTAGACAACTGATACTCCAAACTGATCCATTGATTATCTCGAACTGACTAGAATCCATTTTGGCCACTGATTGACTGTTAAAACCTTATTTCAATTATTCCTGCACCACTGAGAAATCTTTGTCAGGAGGCCCATTGCCCAAATTTAAAAATTGACATAAACACCTAACCAAGCTCTAAAACTCAAGATCACTATTCTCTCTCACATGTTCAAGAGGCCTGCTAGATCTCATTGCATGATGACATCAGGGTCAAAAGATATTGAACTTTAAAGTTGCCAACTTAAATTCGCCTGAAGATAAACATGTTAGAAAATTGGAAAGTGCATTTGGAAATGGCCTGAAAAACTGGAAAAATGAATACTTGGGAGGACAAAAACTGGGATGTTGGTTCTTTGTCATGAGGACAGCATGAATTTGTGATTTGGGCTCACGACGAATTGCTGAGTGCAAATGGCGATTGGTCAAAGTAGGCTACTTGGATTTTGCAAACTGGAAACACTGACAGAAAACATTTTTTGCGAATGGAATTGACTTGGAGAAGTGTGCAAATGGATTTGTCATGACTTGCAAACTGACACACTTGGAGTACTTTCAGAGAAAAACACAAGGGTACAATCCGTTCGATCTTACCAATCATGGATCAGGAGATATAACATCATGAACAAGGGTACCGATCAATCTGCAAATGATGACACTCGTAAGAAGATGGAAATTGCATTTGGAATCGAGTTTGAAAACTAGTCAAACGGATTCGTCAAGAGCTGAAAATAGAAACATAACATGTCTCTAATGTCTACAATGCAACACAAAAGGAAATTTAACATTTTGGTCATCTGGTCAAAAGTTATAGCACGTCAAACAGGGCTTCCCAAAATTATGTGCAATTTGCAAAAGAATGAAAATAGTGACTGACCAACTTTGAGGGATTCAAAACCTAGTCAAATGAACTCAAAACAACTCAAAATCTAAAACTTAGGTTCTCGGGTATGGACACTAGACAATCTCAAAGTGGTGAATTACAAAACACTTTTGGGTGTGAGATATTTAATCACAAACAAGGCCTCCTATCACTATTTGACATTTAGGGTAAAATGAAAATTTGAAATTTGTTCAAGACAGGACTTCGCCAAATAGCTTGGAATGATGTTTTAACTCCATGGAACTAGTGGACATGCTAACTGGAGGGTATTAGAAACATTAAACACCTTAAGGGCCTAAAAGGTACAATCGGGTACATATGCACTTTAAAAGCATTTAAGGGCTTGGTTTGACTCAAAATTTGAAATGGGACTAAAAATGAAGCATGCAATTTTTCATCCCAATAGACTCGAGACACAATATGTACTTCATAAAATCCAAATAGGGTCAATATCCTTAACATGATCCTTTTGTTTAGTAGAACATCTTGTGGGTGTCATCCCCATCAGGTTGTTCCCTTGGCCATGATTTCCCTAGTTATTAAATAATGGTTTTATGAGTTCTCTACGTGCATGGTTATATTTATTGTTCAATATTATTAATTTACTTTTGTATGCAAGTAATAAATTAAGTAACAATATTCAGTTGTGGAAAAAATTTTGTAGAATATTGATTCACCCTTGCCCCCCCTCTCAGTATTATCTATTTATAATAATTGGTATCAAAGGATGGTTACTCTAAAGAAGCTTGCCAACTTGAGTAAGATCCCTATGAATATGAAATAGTTAAAGAGAAACCTTGAAGAAGCTCTTGAAAAGATTGACCTTCTATTGACAATTGGCTAATGAAGATATATAATTATTGTCATTTATGGCTATGCATGATGTACATGCTTATAGGAAACCTCATAAATAAAGATACTTAGCTTTTGGTACACAAAAAATTGGTTAAGTATGAATTTGGTATACAATAGTGTATTTTTATCTTTGTAACTTGTTGATGTCACATTATGACTAGAAAAGTTAGATGGAGATAGTATACATGTTGATGATGACATGTATAACCTCAAAAGTCACTATGGTCAGTATGGATTGTATGAAAAAAAAGATATATGTGTTTCACTAGTGAAATAGGATAGTGAAATTAAAGGAATGGAACTATTTTGTTTAGAAAATAATTACTTTTCCAATTAGGGCCGACATCCTAGATGTTTACTCTAAGTTGGAAAAGTATATTGTGGTCTTAGCTAACCTAGCAACAATTTATGGAAAGACATGGTATTTATGAAAAGGACATCTTGTGATAAGATGAGTGTTGTAAAAGTTGTGCAAGTTATGATATGAAAACTTCTATGAAAGTGATATATGTCAAGTTGACTTTGTGATCCAAGATCAAACTAAGGAAGAAGTTACATTACCTACATCCCAGAAGTCTAATTAGTTGTTTGGGCAGTGATCTCTTCTTGTAATTGGAAGTGCATGTTTAGGTAGTGGGCTCATCTTGCATATTGAACTACAACTCCTAATAGGCTTGGAATCTCCTAATAGGGATTTCAAATAGGGACTCTCTATAGTAAATTTTCTCATTCACTCCTAACATGGTCCATCCTAAAATCCAAAGATAGAAAAACTTTATATGCAATCATTAATGATGACATTTTTTTATAGTTGAATAAGTATTATAGTTTGTATAATAACATGGATAGAAAAAAACTAAAAAATGCCATAGTGAGGAATATGATTTTGTGGAATAAGAGATTTGATGACATTTAGAATAAGATTCTAGAGGACCTATATAATAGGTTACTAAATAGAAAGAAAAGAGTGATGAAGGAGGATGCCAAGTTGAGGGAAATAATGATCTATAAATCATGAGAAGTGAACTCTAAGGAGGACTTAGATAGAATTTTGAAAGGTATTGAGCCCTTGCTAAGGAAAAAAATAAAAGCAATTCTTCTAATGGGAGGCAATTATGAAGATGTGAGGAAGGAAACAGACGAGGCAATTGTGAAATACATGACCTATGTACCCAAAGTAGCAAAGGAGAGTGCATAGACTAACCTTAAGTGTCCAGTGTATGTGAAAGTGAGTACACCCTCTAGTGATGAGGAAGAAGTTGAGGAGACACATTAGGTACCCTTGCCACTACACATAGTTATGGGTATTGAATCCATGCAAGTGGAAAATGCACATATAATAGTGGATACAAAGGAGAACCCATTTTCATAGTATGGAACATCTTTTGTTGGCAATATCATAGCTTACTCAAGCTCTAATGATGAAGAAGAAGTAGATGAAAGGAAGAAAGAAGAAGATGTTGACAATTGGCTAATGGAAGTATGTAATTGTTGTCATTTATGGCAGCATATGATTTACGTGCTTACAAAAAACCTTAGAAATAAAGATACTTAGTGTTTGGTAATCATAAAATTGTCTAAGTATGGAATTTGGTATAGAATAGTGTATTGTTTTGTTTATAACTTGTTGCTGATGTCATATTATAACTAGAGAAGTTAGATAGAGATAGTATACATGTTGGTGATGACATATATAACCTCAAAAGTTAGTACGATCTATATAGAAAAAAGATAATTATGTTTTCGTGAAACAAGACAATGGAACTAAAAGAAAGGATTATTTTGTTTACAAAATAATTACTTGTCCAATTAGGGCCAACATCCAAGATGTTTACTCTAAGTTGGAAAATTATAGTGTGGTCTTAGATGATGTAGCAAAAATTTGTGCAAAGGTATCATATTTATGGAAAGGACATTTTGTGATAAGAAGTGTGCTATCATGTACTTGTGATGTTGAGCAATTATATGTGAACTTACTATGAAAGTGATATGTGAAAATTTTTGTGAAAGCTACTTTGTGATCTTAGATTGACCTAAAGATTATAGATCAATAAAGGAAGAAGTTATAGTACCTATCCTCCAAAAGTTTGATTACTTGTTTTGGCATTGAGCTCTTCTTGTAATTGGAAGTGCATGTTTGGGTAGTAGGCTCATCTTGTAGATCTATTATACTAAAACTCCTAATAGGGACTCCTTATACTGAATTTTCTCATTGACTCCTAACAGGATCCATCATCTAAAAAGGAACTTATATATCAATATATTATCTAGTGGGTATCATCCCCACTAAGGATTTCCCTTGGCCAGGGTTTGCCTAGATAAAAAAAATGGTGTTATGAATTATCTTTGTGCATAGTTACTATTACTATTTAGCATTACTTTATTACCTTTTATGCATGGTTTAAAGTAAGAAATAATATTTAGTTGATGATTAAAATTTGTAGATTATTGATTTAGTCCCCCTCAATAATCCCTATTCCTAGCAGAAGAGTGAACGTAGAGGTAGGAGGAAGAGAAAAGGAGGAAGATAGAAAAATAAGTTTTTGAAGTTAAGAAAAAGTGGAGATGATAATGCAAGAATAAACATTCTTGCCCAATCTGAAACATATGCACTCAGACTTTGGGAAGGTAGTGTTTCAGCATGAGGCTGACATACCTTATATAGCCCTAGAAATTATACTTGCTATAGCACCAACAACTAGCCCATCATCAATAGTTAAAGTATTATCAACATTATATGATGATGATGATGATTAGAAGGGATTGATGGGCCCATTGAGAAAATTGTTTGAGAAGAAAAAATCTGTGAAGTCTTTGGCTAAGATTCTAATTAAAGTCTTGGACTAGATATAGAAGATGGTTACTAAAATTTTAGTTTGTCTAGACTTACATTCAAATCCCAGGTAATTGTTGAAGATCTTTTATGAGGAATTCATAATGTTATGTGAGGTAGCTTCAACGCAAGCCTAAGTGAAGCATGATGCAACACTTTTTCATATAGTGTGCATAAATGTAAGAAACAATTTAAAGGTACTTGATGTATGCATCAAGGATTTGAGCAAAGAAATAGATGAAGGAAATGATTTTTATGGACATTGCATGTTTTCATACAAGTACCTAGAATATTTTGAGAATCAAATAAAGGGTTAGTTGAGTGATGTTGACACACTTACTAAAAAGATACAACTCCTTGAGAAAAACATTGAAGATTATGGAACACAAGTGGAGAAGATTTATAATGTGATCATAGGTTTGGAGTCTGATAAAGAAAAGGTTGGAATGAGGTTCTCTAGTCTTAGATAATTCTTGTCACCTAAGATAGGCATTTTATAGAGGCAACTAGAGAAAGTCCTTGTTGCAGAAACTTCCTATGATAATTTGGCTTCTATTGACTTTAGTGTAGTTGAAGTGACATCCTATGTACTATGCACGCTAATGAATTTTTTTGATACAATGAAGGAGAATTGGAAGAAGGAAGTGGAAAGACTGAAACCTATATATGCAAATTTCTTTTCCAAAATATCAAGTTTGATTAGCATTAGGCCACCCAGTTTTTGTATATAGTTTTGACACCTTTTCCATTGATGTCAAAGCAAGACTATTAATATGTAAGAAAATTTGTCTAATTATTATGCATATGTAAGGCAAATTATACTTATGTATCAATGTAAAGAGTGATAAAGAATGTAATGATCAATCAAAATATGAATAAAATTGTTATGTTTTTAAAGCTAGTTTATGTGTGGTTACTTTTATTTGTCTTTCAATGTATGACATCATTTTGGGACTTAGATGATTTTCAAAAATGTTGGCATCAATGCCAAAGGGGAAGATTATTGGAAATATTATCAGTTAGATCTTTTAAGTTTGTCATTTATGGCTACATATATTCATCATTTCATTTATGCATTTAGAGATAGAAAATTATTTAAGTGTTAGAAAACTTATAGCAGTATAGAGATAGATATGATGTATATGAATGACACACTTTCAATTATCTTATGTGGAGTTGAGGATAGATTTAAGAAAATTTCATTATGACTTGGTTAAGTGCACATATGTGTATGAATAATATGACACAAGTTATAGTTGAAATACCTGTATGGGTATTTGATAGGTAGAACTGATCATAGTAGAGAATTGAGTTATACAAATTAAGGAAATAATTTTCTAACCAAATAATTACTAAGTCATGATGAGCCAAATTTTTGGATATTAATCCATAAGTTATTTTATATCATATCAAGCGTGTGAAGACAAGAAGGTTGACGAAGAAGAGAATTACAAATTTGTGAAGTATAAGTAAAGATCTTATCTTTCACAAGGAATGTGGTAGTTAATGTAATGAGATATGATATGTGAATTGTTTTATGGATAGATTGAAATATATATAAGCCTTATGTGATGCAAGATCTAATGTATAATCAGAAAAACTATGAATTATAGTAGTGAGAAATTATTGTATGCATATCTACTCTTGGGACAAACTTTATTGTATAATTGCATGTTAGGGAAATGGGCTCTTCTTGGACACATTGTATTTGATCTACCAAATCCTAATAGGGTTAAAGAAACCCATAATAGGGCTGAGGATTCTAATAGGGCATGGTCCTCTAACAAGGACTAGAGACACTATATGTAGTTTATAGACTCCTAATAGGGTCAATATCCTTTTGTTTAGTGAATTATTTTGTGGTATCATCCCCACTAGGGTTTCCCCTTGGGTAGGTTTTCCCTACTTAACAAATAATGGTGTTATGAATTCTTTATGTGTATGGATATATTTAATGTTTAGAATTGTTGGTTTACTTTCATACACAAGTTATAATGTAATTAACAATATTTAGTTCTAGGAATAAGTTTGTAGAATGTTGATTCACCCACCTCTTGGTATTATCTATTTCTAACATTATTAATAGTAATAATGTCTCTATAATAGATAATTTTGAGGCATTTATGAATAGGAGAAGCTACAACTTGCATGAAAGATAGCCATGCAATACCAAGCTTAACTTGAAATTGATTGGAAGTAGTAGAATAAGAAAAATGGTAGTATAAACAATATTATCTTAAATAGAAAAACATAAAGTGTTAGAACCTTGAGGATGATAAAGAAAACCATTACAAGTCTGAATCCATATAGGATTTGTATCATAGGTATCTCTATCAAAATATTTATTAAAAATATATTTGTTATTGATAACATTCTTGATAAAAGAAGTATCAACCAAAGTACCATGAGATGGAATATGTCTTTCTATACCAATGATGTAAAGAAGACCATTAGGTTCCTTAAACATATTAGAGTGACTATAACTAATAAGAAGTGTATATTTAGGTTTAGGTGGAAAATAAATTAGATCTTGAGGTTCCAACTAAACATGATTAACCATAACATTCACTTCTTGTATTTTTTCATTATAATTTTAATATGGCGTTTGACACAAGAAGTTTTATTAATTATATTAATTGAGTGTAATGGTAAAGAGTTATAGTAAATCTACTAATTCTGATTAGGCAACACAACTAATTTATTTGTATTATTATCTTGAGAATTAATAGGTATAGATTTATAGTGAAAAGGCCCTAAAAAGAATTCATCAAAGCATAAGATGATAGATTGTGGTGACTAATTAGGGAAGTATTGTACATACTCCATAATTCCTCAACAAGGTTTGGGGCTATTTTATTAGCATTTATGGCCGACATGTTATATAACAAATTTAACACCAAAGATTTAAAAATACTTGTATAAATGAGCTTAGGGTTAGGAGGTTTCATAAGGTGTAATGGGAAAATTGCTTCTTGTAGCAGTATTGACCAATAAGGGATTATAGATTATAATTAGGTTGTAATCACTAGATCATAATAATATTGGACTTGTTGTTTCATGGTTGTAGCCAAAGGATTGGGTGAACCATGTTAAATCTTGGTGTTTTGTGCTCTCTTCTATATGATCTATTATTTTATGTTATTGGTTATATTTGCATGTAATTGTTATTTATGTCCATGGTTTTTGTTGATCTCATATTGGTTTTGAAAAGTGAGTGTCAAGATAATTAAGCCAATTACTTAGTTCATGCCGAACTAATAATACATGTCAAGAACAACATGTGAATATTAGACCATGCCGAGTTATAGTGAGTGTCAAGCCACTCATGTGCCAAATCATTAAAGTGTTGACCAAATAGACCATGTTAAGTGATTCAAGAGCCAAGTAAATCGTGGATGACATGCAATGTAGGTGCCAAGTCATAGTATAAAGGTTAGTGCATACCAAGTATCAGAGACTTTATGTGCCGAGTGACACAGTTCTAACATATTTGTTTGTAATGGCACAAACAACTATGTAAACCATTTTTGAGCTAAATTAAAATTGTATTTTGATATTTTGAAGATAAGGAAGATTTTTTATTTGGATTCCCTATGCAATTACATGTAACCAATCAAAAAATGGTAAGGATTAAGAGGTGAAATGGATGAATCTTAGCCATAGATTCATACATAACCCTAAACCACCAATGACTTCTTAAGGAGGAAAAAGACCTAAACTCTTAATGTATGGATGGTTGAGTTGAAGGAGTGAAGAGAGAAGTTTTCATGTGCAAACATAGCATTCATGGTGACTTAGAAGTTATGAAGAAAGAGCAAATCGCAGAATCAGTTTGAGAAGAATAGAAGATAGAGTAAAGAATACAACATTGAGACATCTAATAAAAAAGGATCAAGAAATTTTTTTTTAGAGGTGATCCATTATCATACAAGCAAGCGACAACCACATCATCTATGATGAGACATTTTAATATGTGATTTTAGTCAAATCTCTTAACAGAGTAGTCCTAATAGGTTGTATGCAATTCTTTAATAGGGTGCTTACTTAGTTGTAAGTTGAAGTCCTCTAACAAGGCACACTTCTAACAAGGTGTTAAAATCCTATGATAAAGTGAGACCTAAAAATCTTTGTAAGCCTTTAACATGGTAGACCGTTCATAAGGTAGATCATGTTTCATGGTCAAAACATTCTAACATTGATTAGATACACTTTATTGCTACACTAGTGAAGATTTGTGGGTGTCCTCCCCACCAAAATTTTACCTTATAACTTGGAGGGTTTTTGGGTAATCATATCTAGTGTTATGTGTGTGAATGCTTACATATTTACATGTTTTAAATGTATATTATTTACATGTTATTTTAGTTTACTTATTGAGTGCATGAGATAGATGTGTAGGGAAAGTTTTATGGGTCCAGATTTAAAGTACTAATTCAACCACCCCACCCCCTGCCCCCACCCCATCCCCACAGAAGTTTACCTTTCATATTTTAATTCCAAAAATTGGTACTAGAGCCTTGTTCTCGAAAAGAGAAGCTTTACAACTTTGAGAAAAGATCTTGAAATGGAAGTCTACAAGTTGGGAAAGACTATTGAGAACCAAAGGATTGAAATACATCTCATACTACATTAATTGAATGAAGCAAGAGAGGAACTAAAGAAATCTTAGAAGAGAAGGCAAGAAATTTCTATTGGGGAGAATGACACACAATACAGAGAGATTGACACTACTAAGCTATTTGCAAATGGAGACTCTAATGAATTTGATGTAGTAGATGCAGATCTAATGGAAAAGAATAGAGTTCGAGCTGAGGAAATCAAAAATCTCAAGTTAGAGCAAGAAACACAAGCTATACTGCTATGTGAGGTAATTGAACAAAAGAAGAAAGCTATGGAAGACAAAGCCATGATTGAAAAAGACAAAAGAAGTTTGGCCAATAAACTAGAAGAAAAGTCAATCGAGCTAACCAACATTTCCAACATGTAATTGGATACTCTAAGTCAAATGATGAATGTCAATTATGAATTGAATGTCCAAGGCATTAAGATGACTACATTGAAGTTGTAGAATGAACAATTACATAGTGACCTAAAGAAAGAAAATGAATTTGCTGAGAGTTTTAACAAACAAAATGAAGCCATCAAATACTTTGAGCAATTATTGAGATCCCCTAGATCTAATTATGATACATCAGAACTGGGATACAGAAGCACTGAAGAAGGAGAATCATCCAAAAGTGTAGAAGAAAGAAATACCAAAGCTAAGAACTCCAAACCTACTTGTCATAGTTGTGGTAAGAAAGAACATAATACTAATGTGTGCAGCAGAAAGATTAAAAATTAGAATGTCCATCCTAAGAATATGATTCATTTTCATAAGTGCAACAAGCAAGGTCATTAGGTACATGAATGTAGAACTAGGACCATGTATACACAAAGATTTGATGGATATTGCTACAATTTTTAGAAGTATGGACATAGAGCTTTTCAATGCAAATGCAGATCCATGTGGTCATCAAATAAGCAAACAAAGGTAAGGAACAATGGACACTCTTTCAATTGGGATTATAATACAAGATATAGATGTAATAATTGTCAAGAATATGGACATATTCCTAAGAATTATATTAGGAAACATTTCAAAGGTAACTACCAAAGATGGTTAAGTCAAAGTACATGTTTTAGCTATTTGAAGACTAGTCACATCAGTAAATAGTGTCCAACTAGGTCAAATGCACCAAGTTGTAAATTTGATAAAGGTAAAGCTAAGGCAAATGTTTAATGCATCAGAGATGAGATTAACAAGACATGGAAAAAGAAAGATTTTTGTAGCATATCAAATGTAGAAGGGATTACTTTACCCAATTGGTTAGCTAATCACACCTCATTGAACTAAGAAATCAAGAGGCATGTGGGACTAACATTTAAAGGCTATATCATACATTACCTCCAAAAGAATATAGTATTGAAAAGACTACATTACCATGAATAAAGATGGAATATACTATTAGAAATTCATGATAAATCTTCAAGTTTTTTCATTTTTCTACCAAGCATGGTAAGTTTCCTATATGTGCCAAGTGGAATGTTAAAGGATGCCAAGCTATCCGACTAGGTAGTTGATGCAAAGCTTGTAGTAGCTACCGAGTGATGGAAATATCAATGGATGTCGAGTGAGCCTGAAATTGGTTGATGCCAAACTCATAGCTATGTAAGCACTCGACATTAAATGCAAGATTTTCAAAGGCTATTTTATTGATTTTAACTCATTTTTCATCATTTCAATTCATGTAAGAGAAAGTAGAGTATAAGGTGATCTAGAAATCCATCCAAAGTGTTTGTAAAATATTTTAGCATTGATCTCATGTCAGTTCATCAAATTTCCTAAGGTATTTATCAAAAGCTGAGCTACTTAGTTTAAATTTTCATAAACCCTAGTTTGAAACAATGGCATCAAGTTCAAAAAATGTTGAAAGGAAAGGAATATTTAAATGTTCAACTAGTTAGTAATGAAGTTAAATAGCCTGTGTTTAAAGCCACTCCTAACATTGCATATAAACAAGAGCCTTCTAGCGCATTGTCTATGATCCTATCAAATGTGATAATGGTACAAAATGTGAGTAAATACTACTATTACAAGATAGGAAGTATTGGTGACATGGTAATAAGAGGTGCATACAATAGGTTGTGTTAAAATGATGTTTTGAAAGAAGGGTACAAAATTGTTGAGAAAAAGGGTTTAACACGAGCCCTATATTTTCCAGATGTAGTTAAAAAAGAGCACATATGAATAGTGCTTAGCCAAATTCATGATGGTTCATTATGGCTATAGAGTAAACCTATCAAGATTACTAAGAGAATAATTCATAGGATTACTGGCTACCCAACACTAGATCGGCCTAAGACACTTAGAAATGATTCCAAGGAAATGATTGAGAAGAAAATTGGAGTAGTTTGGAACAAAAGAGGTATGACTATAGATACAATCACATATTTTATTATTAACTTTTTTGTAAGGGTAATCTCACACAAGTTCTAAAAATCTAGTAGATTGAATAGTGTACCCTATATAGCTTTGGATGTTGGATACAAGATTATTAAGAGAGATCATACATATGATCTAGCAGAGCTACAATTGCAACAACTCCAAGAGAAACTTGGAGTTATCAGGAAAACTAAGAGTGCACAATGTAAGTTTTTTTCTATATTGATTTGTAGATTATTTTATGTACAAAATGCATTCACCTCAATTGGAATAGTAGGATGGAAGACCAATAGATTAGTTGCAGTACAAATAGGTGAATACATTGAGCAACAAGGAGAAATTTTTGAATCCTTAATGACTAGTTACTTTGAAGATTTCAAGAAGTCAATGAAGGAGAGACTTAGAATACTAGTTTCTTTAGTTGAAAAACATTATAATGATGTATATTTCCTTATTGATGCTAATTATACTTATTTACAAGCTGCCACACCATGGGGAAGATGGTTGAGGCCTTTAGGCTATGAGGTAAATGTAGATGAAGCCTCAACAACTATACTAGCCCTACTCTATGAGGAAGTTGACAAAACTACAATTTTTTTTGGAAACTATGAGATGGTAAAATCTAAGATTACCATGCACTTGAAGACTCTCTTTGCCATGGAGAAATATGAAAAATATAGTGAAGGAGATAAAATAAAAATTGGGTGAAGGTGCTGAGGAGGAAGAGGAAGAAGAAACTCAAGCTCAAGAACCTCTAGCATTAACACAGGGCATGCAAGATGATAAAGAATAAGAGGAGACTAAAGGTGATGAGGGAGAAGAAGCTGAGGAAGTACCTACTCCTACCGAGAAAAAAAAAAGGAAGGCAAAGGAACAACCAGTAGAAAGGACAAAGAAACTCATCAATCCAAGTTAGCCAAAGCCCACTGCACCTACAACACAAAAGGCTAAAGAAAAGACAAAGTAGATAGAGTAAGGAGATCAAGAGAAGGAAAAACAGAGAAGGAAGTATGTGGCTCAACTAGATTCTAATGAAGAGAAGACAAAGTCAGATGATAATAGCCAATTTAAGGTGGTGAGTCACAATCCTCTCTCAGATCTTGAGAATTTATGTCAAAATGTTAAGAACAATTTAGATCTTTCAGGTCTTAGTCATGTTGATTTTGAAAAACTAGGTTAAGAGGAGAAAAATCAAGTGGAAGAGGACATATATGCCATGATGTCAAAATACAAGACACCACCCCTAGAATTTTCCATCTCGGTACCTAAAAGTCTATATGATATTGTTGAGTAAAACTAGCATTATTGTCTAAATTTGGAAAGACAAATCAAGGAGACCACAGTAGCCCATGTAATGCCTGAGTTTACTAAAGTACAAATTGCTAAGGTTGTAAATAGATATGTAGTTAGTTCACACCTAAATATAGAGCCTTTAGCATTTTACAAAATAATATTGAGGGTGTTGTTAAGAAATCAACACAAATATGGAAACTCATTTGTGGGTTGACAATAGTCAAGAAAGGAGAAGTTGAAACTTTGTGGCAATCCTATTTTGGTTAGTTTAGATGAACTAAAAAAGGCAATAACTTATGTTACAAGGGAAAAGGTGAATCCAAAAGAACCACCTTCCATCATCCATTCAATTACTAATGTACAACCTTTGGTTCAAATGTCAAAAGTTACATCTACCAGGGTTGATATAGTTGTGAAGAATATAGTAGAAGAGAAAGACACCACTGCAACACAACACGAAATAGGACACATAGATTCACCTGTATTTATAGCACAGGAACAAGGAGGAAGCAAAGTCATAGCAATACACAAGGACAATACTAAAGAGAGTAAGCTAACACTAAAGGTGAAGGAACAAGTTTCCATCCAAGAACTGGTAGCCTTACCAACATTTGGCACTCCTTCTACACAATCTCTTCAGAAGCCAATCATAGATGCTACTCCATTATAGATCTCAATGCCAAGCCTAAGTTAGCCAAAGGTTGAAAAGGGAATTCATTAATGAGATATAAGTCTTGATGAAAAAAATGCAAGATTTTCAAAGGGTATTTTATTGATTTTAGCACATTTTTCATCATTTCAATTTGAGTAAGAGAAAGTAGAGTAGAAGGCAATCTAGAAATCCATCTGAAGTGTTTGTAGAAGATTTTAGCATTAATCTTATGCCAATTCATTAGATTTCCTAAGGTATTTATCAAGAGATGAGCTATTTAGTTTAAATTTTCATTAACCCTAGTTTGACACAATGGCATCGAGTTAAATAGCCCATGTTTAAAGCCATTCCTAACATTGCATATAAACAAGAGCCTTCTAGCGCATTGTTTATGATCCCGTCAAATGTACTAATGGTAAGAAGTGTTAGGAAATGCTACAATTGCAAGATAGGAAACATTTTTGATATGGTGATCAGAGGTGCATACAATTGGTTGTGTGAAAATGGTATTTTGAAAGAAGAGTACAAAATTGTTGAGAATAAGGGTTTAACACAAGCCCTAGATTTTCCAAATGTAGTTAAGATAGAGTGGATATGAATAGTGCTTAGCTGAGTTCATGATGGTTCCTTATGCCTAGGGAGTGAACCTATCAAGATTACTAAGAAAATAATTCATAGGGTTACTGACTACCCAATCCTAGATTGGCCTAAGACACTCAGAAGTGATTCCAAAGAAATGATTGAGAAGAATACTCGAGTAGTCTAGAACAAAAGAGGTATGAATATAGATACACTCACAAATCATATTATTAAATTTTTTGTAAGGGTAATCTTAGACAATTTCTAACAATCTATTATATTGATTAGTGTACCTTGTTTAGCTTTAGATGTTGGATACAAGATTATTAAGAGAGATCAGACATATGATCTAGTAGAGCTACAATTACAATAACTAATAGAGAAACTTGGAGCTTTTAGGAAAACCAAGAGTGCAAAAAGAAAGTTTGTTTCTATATTAATTTGTAGATTATTTTATGTACAAAACACATTCCCCTCATTTGGAATAGTAGGATGGAAGACCAATAGATTAGTTGTAGTATTTATAGATGAATACATTGAGAAGCTAGGAGAAAATTTTGAATCCTTAATGACTAGTTACTTTGAAGATTTCTAGAAGTCAATGAAGGAGAGACTTAGAATACCAGTTTCTTTAGTTGAAAAACATTATAATGATATATGTTTTCTTATTGATGCTAATTATACTTTTTTAAAAGCTACCAAACCAAGGGTAAGATGGGTGAGGCCTTTAGGCTATGAGGTAAGTGTAGATGAAGCCTCAATAGCTATACTAGCCCTACTATTAGAGGAAGTTGACAAAACTACAAAATTTTTTGGAAACTATGAGATGGTAAAGTCTAAGATTACCATGGATTTGAAGACTATCTTTGCCATGAAGAAAAATGAAAAGATAGTGAAGGAGAAAGAAAGAAAAATTGTGTGAAGGTGCTGAGGAGGAATATGAAGAAGAAGAAGAGGATGAAGAGGAAGAAGAAACTCAATCGCAAGAACCTTTACCATTAACGCAGGGCATGGGAGATGATAAAGAATAGGAGGAGACTAAAGGTGTTGAGGGAGAATAAGTTGAGAAAGAACCTACTCCTTCCAAGCAAAAAAAAAGGAAGGCAAAGGTACAACCAGTAGAAAGGACAAAGACACTCATCAAACCAAGTTAGCCAAAGCCCACTACACCTAAAACAAGAGCTAGAACATGTGCTACAACACAAAAGGCTAAAGAAAATATAGAGTAGACAAAGCATGCAAATCAGGAGAAGAAAAGATAAAGAAGGAAGTATGTAGCTCAACCAAATTCTAGTGAAGAGAAGATAGAGTCAGATGACAACAACCAATTTAAGGTGGTTAGTCACAATCCTCTCTTAGATCTTGAGAATTCATGTTAAAATGTTAAGAACAATTTATATCTTTTAGGTTTTATTCATGTTGATTTTGACAAACTCAGTAAGGAGGAGAAAAACCAGGTGGAAGAGGACCTATATTCCATGATGTCAAAATTCAAGACAACGCCTCTAGAATTTATCAACTTGGTACCTAAAAGTCTATATGATAGTGTTGAGTAAAAATGGTATTATTGGTTAAATTTGCAAAGACAAATCAAGGAGACCACACTAGCCCATGTAATGCCTAAGTTAACTAAAGGAAAAATTGCTAAGGCTATAAAGAAATATGCAGTTAGGTTCACACCTAAATATAAAGCCTTTAACATTTTACAAAATAATATTGAGGATGTTGTTAAGAAATCAACACAAATATGGAAACTCATTTATGGGTTAACCATAATCAAGAAAGGAGAAGTTGCACCCTCAGAGGTTAAATATGATGATAGAGAAAATGATGATAAAGAAGATGATGAAAAAGATAACACAATTGGAGGAGAGACATTAATGAAAGAGGATGACAAGGTAATAACTAAGCCTAAACAACAAGAAGAACAAAGTGTGCAAGACACCCATTTAATGAGTGTGAGTCCTCCCCATGACAAAACCAAGACAATTAAAACTATAAGTGTGAAGGATGTCTTTGATATGTCAGCTTAGAACATCAATCCTCTTACTACAGAAGACTTGAAGAAAATACTAGATCAATCTACATTACAGGCCAAACATTGTGGAAATCCTATTTTGGTTAGTGTAGATGAACTACAAAAGGAAGTAACTAATGTTACAATGGAAAAGGTGAATCCACAAGAACAACCTTCCATCATCCCTTAAATTAATAATGTACAACCTTTGGTTCAAATTTCATAAGTAACATCTACCAAATTTGATACAATTGTGAAGAAGATAGCAGAACAGAAAGACACCACTACAAGACAATAGGAAATTGGACAAATAGATTCACCTATATTTACAACATAGGAACAAGGTACAAGCCAAGCCATAGTGATAGACTAGGGAAATATTGAAGAGAGTGAGCTAACACTAAATGTGAAGGAACGAGTTGCCATCCAAGCATTGGTAGCTTTACCAACATCTGGCACTCCTTCTACACAAACTCTTCAAAAGCCAAACACAAATGCTACTCCATTATAGATCTCAGTGCCAAGCCCAAATTCAAAAAAGGTTGAAAAGGGAATTCATTGTGGAGATATAAGCCTTAATGAAAAAATTAGTATTCCTAAATATGATTATGATACTATGACATTAGAATAAATAGGCATTTTATAGCAGGCCTTAGAAAGGATAAAATATCAAGAAATGCTTAGGAGAAAACATAGGAAGAAGAAAGAACTTCAAGACATTAAGGACATCTTTTTAGATGAATTTTGTCTACCAACTCCTAAAGAGACCAAGCCACTAATAGAATAGCTGATAGGCATAGTGGAAAATGTTAGTAATGAAGACCTTGATACAAATGCCAAACTATTAGAATGACTAGAAACGAAATTTGAAAGAAAGATAAATGAGAAAATATTTGGTGAGATAGCACTACAAAAAGTTACATTGGCAACTAAGGTAGAGGATGTAAGGAAGGTAATTGAGAATATATTCTCATTGTACACAAAACTATGCAATTCAACACTCTTCACTCAAGAGAGCAAGAGTCACATTCTGAATCTAGAAAGCCAAATATTTGCATTAGGTACAAGACTACTAACAAATCTAGCTCAGAGTGAGAAGAATTTTAGAACACTTCTTTAAACACAGAATTAGCTAGTTGTCTTAACAAAATATGAGGCTAACATAAGAGATAAACTAGAATTCATACAAGCTACCCTCACCCCACATATGGAAATATTGCATAAGGAGCTAGGCTATGCTGAAACTCTACCTAAGAAAGACCCCAATCTTTCTACTTTAGATGGTCTAGTCCACCTTGCTCCCAAGCTTGCAATCCAAATTAAGTCATTGGATGTTGTATGTGATAATTGGGATGCATCCCTCAAGATCATAATTGATGTCCATAAATTATTTTTGGACAAACACACAATCAATGTATAGCCCATTTGACATAAGTGTAAAAAAATGGGGAGAATAAGAAAGAATAATAAAGGGGGAGCATAGTAGTAGAGATATAACAAAAGGGAGAGATATCAGCTAAGCAAAAGTAGGTGTACAAGAAGTATCAAAAAATAGAGCATGAAAGAATATCTGTGCATTGAACTCCAAGTGTATCAGTAGAGACATAGTTACTCAACAATTATCAAATTTTGAGGTATCTAAGTTATTGCAAAATTTTGAAATGTTGAAATTTAGTATATAAGCTAAGTCATGGATATGTAATGCTCAAGATATTAAGGATGATAATTCATATTCAATTGTTTTTGACACTCATGTCAAAGGGGTATATATATATATATTTTTTATCTCAAATTGGTTTTGACAAGTGAGTGGCAACACACTTAAGCCATTTACTTAGTTCATGTTGAACTAGTAATAAATGCTAAGCACAATATGTTGTGAATATTAGACCATGCTGAGTTATAGTGAGTGTCAAGCCACTCATGTGTTGAGCCACTCAACTGTCGAGTCCCTCAAGTGTCAAGAAAATAGACCTTGCCAAGTGATTCAAGAGCTGAGTAAATAGTACATGCCAAGTCATAGTAGAAAAGTTAGTGCATGCCGAGTATCAAAGATTTCATATGCTGAGGGACACAATTTTGACATATATGTTTCCAATGGAACAAAAAACTATGTAAACCATTATTGAGCCAACTTAAGATTGTATTTTGATATTTTTAAGATAAGAAAAAATCTCTATTTGGATTCCCTATGCAATTACATGTAGCCAATCAAAAAATGGGAAGGATTAAGCAACAAAATGGATTAATCTCAGCCATATATTCATACCTAACCCTAAGCCACTAAAATCTTCTTAAGGAGGACTAAGCCCTAAACTCTTAATGTATGAATGATCAAGTTGAAGGAGTAGAGAGAGAAGTTTGTATGCACAAATAGAGCATTCATGGTGAGTTAGAAGTTATGAAGAAAGAGTGAATTGAAAAATCATTTTGAGAAGAATAGATGATAGAGTAAAGTATACAACATTGAGACATCTAATAAAAAAGGATCAACAAGACATTGTTTATAGGTGATCTATTACTAGGAAAGCAAGTGCCAATCATAGGATCTATGCTAAGACATTTTAACAGGTGATTTTAGTCAAATCTCTTAACAATGTAGTCCTAACAGGCTATATGAAATCCTTTATTAGGGTGCTTACTTAGTTGAAAGTTGAAGTCCTCTAAAAAGGCACACTTCTAATAGGGTGTTGAAATCCTCTAACAAGGTGACACCTAATAGTCTTTACAAGCCTTTAACAGTGTAGATCATGTTTCATGATCAAAATATTATAACTTTCATTTGATACACTTTATTGCTGCAGTAGTAAAGATTTGTGGGTGTCATCCCCACCCCAGTTTTGCCACTTGGAGGGATTTTGGGTAATCATATCTAGTGTTATGTGTGTGAATGGTTACATGTTTACATGATTTAAATTTATATGCTTTACATGTTATTTCAGTTTACTTATTGAGTGTATGAGATAGATGTGTGGTGAAAATTTTATTGATCCAAGTTTAAACTACTGATTCACCCCACCTCCCCCAAAAGTTTAGCTTTCTCATTGTTATTCCAACAATTTTATCCTAACATAACACCTTTCAACATCTAACAAGATGGATGGTCGTATTGATAGAAAATATTTGAAATAAAAGAATTAGGAAAGAATCTAGTACTATCAATAGGATAAAGAAGAGGAATATTATGAATGGAAGCATGAATCAATTTATTCATCACCTCAAAAAAAAAGGTACAAATAATTGGGTATACTTATGATTAGGATGATATACAGAGGAAAAAGTAGCTTTATCTTTAGATGTAGTAGCTGCTTGATCAACAACTATATTTGATGACTTGATTTTGATGAAATTTTTAGGTTTAGATTTTTCTTTTGAATTTCTTGTGGCATCACTCTTATTCCTATAAATAAGAGCTCTCAAGTTGATGCACTTGTAATTTGTAATTGTGAAGTTCTACACATAAATGTGAGAAGGACATATACTTTATTAGGAGAATCTTATCTCTAATGTATTTCTATAAATTCAAGGAAAGATGAGTGAAACATCATTAAAAGAATAGGATAATAAATCTAATCATATAAATGTTTAAATTTACCAATAAAATCACTAACTTTCTCTATAGCATTGTTCTTATAATGTATTAGATCAGCTAAAGAAATTTGGCAACCAATATTATTCTAAAATTGTTGAATGAAATAAAGATGAAGTGTTTTAAAGAAATAAATAGAATAAGGAGGTAGAAATAAATACCATTGTAATAATCTATCCCTAAAATTACATGTAAACAATTGTCCATAAGCCTATAGGAATGATAAAAGTCACTACTTATAGTCTTGAAATTTTTAACATGAATTAGGAGACCTCCCTTACCATTATAAGTCTCAAGATAAGGTGCCTTAAGATGTTCTGGTATAAAAACATGAAGAATATCTAAGGAAATAGGATTAGGAATATTACATCTAGGAATGTTATATTTAGATTGAGTTAAATGAGCTAGTTGTTGTTGCAATTTAGTGATAGTTTGAACCTAGGTGCTAACAGTAGGATAATAAGATGCAATAGTAGGTATATGTATGCTAGATGGATTATGAAATTTATAAGAAGTAGTAGGAATATGTAAGGTTGTTGGAAGAGGATTAAAATAAATGGATAAAGAGTTCAAATAAGAAAAAGGAACCACATTATATGAAGGTAATGAAGAAGGAATTCTAATATGAGGAATTCTCGTGGAAAGTAAAAGCCTATAAAGACCAAAACTTGAAGTAGTAAAAATTTGTGTAGAAGTCATAGTAAGAGGTGGAGTATATGTAGGTATGCTAAAAGGTGTGGTGGAAGCCAAAATAGAAGGTTCAAAGCTTATGGATGGAAGAGGGTATCCTAACTCCTAAGTACATTCCTTCAAAGACTTCACATGAGTATTAGTAAGGTGGGAGATGCCACAAAATATATAAATGTTATTATTATCATTGTTAACAACATTCTTAAGATCTACAATAGCATAAACACTATCAAGATTTTGATTTTCTTATGCAAGCCAAGTTTCCAATTTATAAAATTCATAAGAAATATTATCAACATGTGAAGGAGGAATTCTTAAACATTTTTCTTCATCATTGGATGAGTAAGAAGACTTATGCTCCATTATATGATTAAGATCATGAAGAAAGATATTAGTGTCATCATGAGTCCTAGGAAGTAAAGAGGATACATGATTAGAGGAGTCCATGAGTCCATGGGTTCACTTAATGGGAGTGTTATAGGTTGGACTTCGTGTAATTAGGTTCATAAAAGGGGAGATCAAAAAAGGAAGATCTAACCATGTAAATACAATAAATAACATAACAAAGAGGTTTGAACACACATAATATAGAAAAATATGCCACTATGATCTATAATAATATAACACCAAAAGAAATGGAGACTTTTTCAGTTCTCCAAAATAAATTAAACACTCAAAAAAGATAATCTAACTCTGAAAAAGAAAAGAGGCACAAGTCAAGTCCTAAAAAATGTTTAGGGGGGAAAGGGAGACACTTTAATATGGTTGAAGTATCTTCTTTTCAAGGCCAATAATCCATTCAAATATGTATGTCAAGAAAAGATGAAAATTCCCTAATATAATATGATTCTACTTAGAATCCCAATTAGATTAGCTAGAACCCAAAGAAAGAAGGGTGTCAATACTAAATTCAAATTATAAAGGGGAATGAAATACACAAAAATGCACTCTTTGATCCCTATATGATAAAGTGTATATAAATTTGAACCAATTGCTTTAAAGAATTTAGATCTAAATGCTATGTACATTCAATCAGCCCAATTAAGGTATATAGTATATGTATATATGTATATACATATATACATATACACACATATATATGTATATATGTATATACATATTTATATACATATATATGTACATACATATGTATATAGATATGTATATACATATATACATATATATGTGTATATATATGTATATATGTATATATGTATATATATGTACATATATATGTGTATATGTACATATATACATGTATATGTACATATATACATGTATATGTACATATATACATGTATATGTACATATATACATGTATATGTACATATATACATGTATATGTACATATACATGTATATATGTACATATACATGTATATATGTACATATACATGTATATATGTACATGTATATATATATATATATACATATATATATACATATATATATATATACATATATATACATATATACATATATACATATATATACATATATATATATATGTATATATATATATATATATATATATATATATATATATATGTATATATATATATATATATAAGACATAGCTTGAACTACATAAAGGAAGATGTATTTTAGCTCCAAAAGTCATAGATCAAAGCCTATTTTTTAAAATGTGATTCTAAATTCTTGAATGAATCGATGAATGGAAGAAAAGTTGATCTAAATTGTTTTGCAAGAAGGAAGAAAGGAGTAGACCAACCTAGAGGAAGGACATGTTTCCATGGAGTTGATAGAGTCCAGTGACACTATAAGAAAATAGAGCCAACTTCTCCTACAATATTTTGAAGAGTTATTTTTAAATATTCATGTCAAATTCTTATATGTTGTGCCTATACAAAAAAAAGTGAGTGGTTTTTGTTGTTGGGTTGAATTAAGTGTTTCCTTGCTCAAGACCTAGGTTATGAAATTTATCATAAATGAAAAGTAGTAATGTAAATGAATGATAGAAAAAGATAAATGAACAATGATTCACCTTGCCTAAAATATTAGTCAATAAGGATATTATTTGTAATTTGTAGTAAATCTTGAATTAGGAAAGAAGGGTATCTCCAAAATTTGCAATGGATCTACCATAATCCCACCATGGTGACATGGATATAAGTGTGCGTCAAAGTAGAAGATGATGAATGCTTCAATGCAGATCTCCTCCCTTGATGACCAAAAATAAGCTATATCTTTTTAAGGGGAAATTCCTATAATAGATTCTTCAATGCTTTATTGAAATTTCCCTCTTTAAATGTTTGAACTCCTTGAATAAGTTTTTTGTCTTCAAAAGGATAGGAATGCTTGATCTTGATAGTGCATGTGAATGATAACATGAGATATGAAAATGAAACCTCCAATCCTCCTTATGTATAATTTTTGGATGGGAAAATAATACGAGGCAACTAGAGAGCACAATAAAATTACTTATATTCTAAGGCCTTTTCCTCTCTAAGCCCCAAAATCACTGGTGACTTGATCAACCTAGGATTGACCTAGTCTAAACATAATTGACCTAAGCTAATGTAGTCCCACATATCACATCATAGATACGAAAAAAATAATAGGCAATTACAAGAAGGAATAAAGGGAAAAGAGAAGAACATAAGAAAAAGAGAACATAGAGGATAGGTACATCCATGTTTCGATAAAGCCATTGTGGAAAGTATTCTAAAAGATCTTAAAATGAAACTATGTCTTTCTTAAGATAGTACACTAGGTAGAGTACTTTTAGTAGAAGATGTTTGATAATATGTCAACTATAAGTTTGAAGAATTGGGAGTAGATTATATCAAAAAAATCATACAAGGAATTATATGAAAAAAATAGGTTGAATAATCTACATAATAACTTGGAGGTCAAAGATCATATATATATATATATATATATATATATAGGATTAGGTCAAATATATATAGCAGATTTCATGAATAAATTTTTGGGTTAGATAAGCCACATGAGATAACTAATGAAATCATTCAACTGATTATGGGAGTATGCACAACCAATAAATGACCATCCATAGGAGTGAAAGCTAAAGGAATAGCTTCATGGATAACTAAGGAAAAATATGCATGTAGTGCTATGAGGATCAATAGAATTGAAGATGTAGAGTTGAGATTCACATCAATGATTATTGGTTAGAGACTTTATAAATCTAGTTGATTAAACATCACGTTTAATGGAGAAATCCATACAACATTCAATATGGTAAAGGAATATAATAGAAGAGATAATAAAGAAAAAAATAGAAGAGATAAAATATAACCCTTCAGGTTTAGAGCCATCTAAATATCTATCTTTTTATATATACAAAATTTTATTCTAAAAAATGCACAGTTCAATGATCAAAAGACAAAGTTGTATTGGTACAAATTAGTGAATTAATTAAGGACTTAGGAGACAAACTGAATAGTACTGTGTCTACACTATTTTATAAAAGTTAAGTTAAGAATGCATAAGAGATAAATAATTCTTGCATATATAGTTAAATAATACATTGAAGAGATATGCTTTTTGGTTGACACCAACACATGCATAATACAACCACTTGAACCAAAGACATTCTAGTTACCATCTATTAGATATGATACTAATGAAAACATAATAAGAATATATGACAATAAATTATTGTCTACACCTATAGATCTCACAACTCTAATATTAAAGACTTATGAGGAAAGATTTATTAAAATCAAAATGGAGCTAAAGAAACCAAATATTCAAAGGAAGTCTAAAAGAATGATGAGAACATTTTCTCACAAATTTGGAAGTGTAGAACTAAGTACAATGATAGACACAAATAAATAATCTAAGAAATAAACTCTTATTGAGTTGACTTGTAAACATGAAGAAGATAAAGATGGACCTTTATTTGAAAGGACATTACAAAGGAAAGAAAAATTAAGATGAATGGTAGCCCAAGAACAATAAAATCCAAATAAAGGGAACAACAATAGGCCAATGAGGAAGAAAAATATATTTATATAGAGATAAGTACAAAGGTTGTTGATGAGGACAAATGAGAAAAAGAAAAAGAAAGTGTTGAGACCACATATACCCATGTAGATTACCTTGAAATGTATATAATGAAGAATTAAAGGATAATTTAAATAAAACAAAACTATGAACTCTATGGTGGTAATTTTGTCGGACACAAAGTGAATTGTATGGGTAAATTTCCAAAGAGATTCACAAGCTAGTTGATGGTAGATGGATATAAACATTGAAGATAAATAAAGAAATCATGTAAAGCCAACTTATGGAGTTAACTTCTGAGTTGAGCCATATGGCAATTCGAATAATAGTGAAATAAATAAATCAACACTTCAGTATAAAGTATAAATTTGCAATAATTGTTATTGGAGATACCAAGAGTTTGTATGACCAAATTTTTCCACAATGGAAATAATTGATGAATAAAAATGAATAAATTAAAAAGAGAAATAAAAAATATACATAATAGATAAGAGTGTATTAGATATTCCTATCCTACCTTAGTATTACGTGCCATAAAAATTCATGGGAAAAATCAAGTTTGATACACCTAGATAAGATTGGGTAAGGTATCGAGAATAATGAAGTGTTGATTACAAAATACCTATATAGAGGACATCCCCTATCAGAAAATAGGTCAGACACCTCGAGCTCCATTAACTCAATATGTCACAAAAGGGAAAACACTAGAGAAGGTTCAATAATAGGAAACATCAAACTATGTTTGAATAATATAGTTGAAAGGAAATGGAATAGTTCTATTCCCAAGGTTGTTATAAATAAAGAAGATGAAACACTTGGAAATTTTGACATTACCAAGCTGAAACTAAGGAACTATATGGTTCTTATGAGAAACAAAAGAGAAGCCAAATTAGGGGTAGGTTAAAGTTTGAGAAGAAGAAACCTAGGATAATAGAAGATAGAAAAGATATTATTAGAGTGTTAGTTATAGATATTGTATATTATATAAATAAAAGTATAACTAATCAAATAGACAAAATGATTAACACAATTTAAGAGAATGTTATAGAATTTGAAAAACCAAGTTTGAAGATGAAAGAAGACAATTATGAAAGGAAGAGTCTATCAAATATAATAGAAGCTATACATAAGGACAGGTTTGCTTTGTCTAAAAAGGTCCATGAAGATAAGAAAATATTGAAGGAAACTGAAAAATTGATGAACAAAGTGTGAAAAATTTTAGTAGTTACAAATGGTTTGGAGAAATGAGAACATAGAGAAAGAAGGAGATGGATGCATTATGTGAGAAATTTGATTTAGTATGAAGTTTATCTCTGGAATACTACACAAAGGTAAAAGTGAGCACTATAAAGATAAATAATATACAAGAAGAAGAAAACAAAAGAATGATTAAAATATTGGAGATACAATCCTTTTTTATCCTCTACACTAGACAAGGCACAATACAATATAAGTATTACTTAAACACTACTTAGACTACCTTATGTAAGCACTTTGGATTCAACAGAAGAAGTACTATTGGAGGTATATGAAAATTTGATCACACTTTAATATTTGAAGAAGTCAATAGAAGAAACCATGAAGAGATTCATGATACAATTAAAAGTAATATTTGACAAGTTGTGAACTATCTATGTTATTGATGAAACAAAGGAGGACACAAGTAACTATAACAAGGGATAGTAGTTAGAAGAATAATACAAGGAAGAGAAATGAGAAAGACATCATAAGGAGAGAATATTAAGGGATACAAGGTGAAGATGACATAAATTAATTTTTTACAAGAAGCATGAGATTTTGTTAATGGTGAGAGTATTATTTATCAATGTCAAAAGGGAGGTTTTTGTCATTTTGTAATATAATGAGGCATTTAACAAGAGGAGATTGATTGCCTAAGAGGTGCAACTACATGTAAAGCCAAATAGGTGACAAGTTTCCATTGATGGTAACAAAATGATAGAAGGAATAAAATTAATTAGTGACTCTTGGTTTTCAAAGGTTTATTAAAGATAATATAGGTCCATTTGTTACCTATTCCAAAGGGATGATTACATGACCGGTAAAACCAATGCAGTCAAAGAAAAAGAAGAAACAATTAATTTTATTGAAAGAAGTGAAGTAACTAGTACTTGAGATAAATGTAAGAATAATTGAGATGAATCAAGCATTGATCAAACAAATTTTTGAAAATCTAGGGAATTGAACAAGAAGGCTTATGACAATCAAGGAAGTGATTGAAAATAGATTAAGTACATAGATATATGCAAAGTGAATAAGGTAAGAGTGTCAGAAGATAATAATTTGAATGGGGGGATCAGATTAAATGGAAAAATATGTTAAGAAACAAAAATGAGATGACTACGAGTCAAAGAGACGAGGTGTGAATAATGAAAAAGCATAAGAGGGAAAAAAATAAAATAGAGAATATGATCATATAGACATGAATAGTTAAATGCAGAAGTTTGGATTGAGTAGAATAATATTATAGAGTGAACAGTGTAAAAAGTATCTGACAAGCAAGCATTGTTATTGATAAATCATTCAAATTATTAATACCTAATAATTTCAGAAAGGAATATCCCTTAAATGGTATCTTTATTGTAGATTATTTAACAACCTAGACTCATAGAAAGAGTTCTACATCCTTATAACTAAAGTAGATCCTCACAAATCTACTTGTACTCCTCATTGTGTACCCAAAACTCCTAATAGTGTGAAACCATAGAAAGGGTATCTATAAGGTCGTAATAGGGAAACCTTTTAACTAAAATGGAAGACATTTGTGTATCATTTTCACTATATTTTTGACCTTGTAAAATGGTTTTTATACGAGACACTAATTATTTTGCTATGTCTTGCTATCAATCAATGATCTATGTCCCTTTGTTAAAATAATTATTCGGTTAATGCTTTGGAAGAAAATTTTATCACATAGTTTGAATAGTAGCTTAAAATTTGTACTTATTCATCCACCATTTTAAAAACAATTTCATATCAATAAATAGGTGCTAGTCTTTGGTAGAGGGTTTTTATGATAGAAAGAGACTTCACATAGACTATTTTAAGGTGAATTATAACATTATGTAAATTCTAAAAAGAAATATTTTTATAATGATATTTTAGTCCATGATATATAGAGGATAGAAAATAAAAGGAAAATAAATACACATATCATGCTGAAAAATGATTGAGAATAATAAAATGAGAGCCCAAAGGGACATTAAAATTTTCATCTATTGTTACCTATAACATTATAACCTTGACCACATCTATCCGTGGAGCCATTATAGATGATATTTCTTACCCATAGTGTGTATTTATATCAGTTCCTTCTCCTTCTTCTTGGATAGGAAACAAATATCTTGAACAATCATTCACACATTTTTATTCATTATAAATTTTCTCCCTTCCATTAGACTATAGGAAAAAATTTGATAATCACTTCATTGATTTCAAACTCCTTGCCATAATCCACTAAAATTGTCTAATTCCTACCATACTAAAAGTATTTATAACTACATGATTTTATTGATCTGACTTCTTTGTATATGAAGAAATACTTCAGGGTACAATCCCACCTAGGACCATGTGGCTTTCCAACAATTTGTTGATAATGATAGGATCAATTATGTTCCTATCAACTACCATTTTTTAGTGATTACCGACAAATGAAAATATAACATGACCTATACACAAAATATAGAAAGTAAATTGATGAATACAAGGATATTTGGGAATGCCACAATAGAAGAATAATGATATAAAACATAACTTTTCACCTTTGAGATCATCATTTATGGGAACAAATTCAATTTAACATTTCATAGGATTATTATTGAAATATATCTTAACCTTCAATTTTTTCACTAATCTCCCAACTTACCATATTTTGGTAATGAACCCAAAAACAATCCAATCACTTAGCATCATAATTTTTAAACATGACTACTTTATAATTATTAAATAAATTAAGCACACCAACAGAATTAAGGATTAAAGAGTTAAATCCTCAACTTCTATTGTGTTTTTATTTTAGATAATTAATAATATTTAGAGAGATGTTCTCCAAAAATACCTTACTAACCCCCTTCAAAAATGCCATCTTTTTTCCAATTTAGGTTGCATAATTCTTGATGAAATTATTTATATAGGAAACCAAGTAGAGGTAAACTACATAGAAAAATCCCCCACCATATAATCATCAACAAATCACTCGTAACCATAAGGATGATGCAATATAATATTTCTAGCTTACCAAGATTAGATATTATCTAGCATCATATTTTTTACTTTAACAAGGAGGTGATTATTGACATGGGTATGGTTTTTTGAAATTATATTAATCTATATACATGTAGTATACATCATTAGCATCACAAGGAGACTTTATTTTAGGTATGTTGGGAAAGATGAGTGTCAATGCAAGGGATAATTTCTCTCATGAGTTTCATGGTGGGAATAAGTGAACACGCAACTTAGGATCAACACTAAAAGGGCACATATTCTTAACAGATTCTCAAATTTAAAACAATCAATTTTTAAACTGATAAAAAGATATCTAGTCTTCAAAATAATTAATTTGATTCTAAAATCAAATCAAAAGAAACTTTCTAGAAGGAGGAAATGGTTTTCTTTTTGTTTTATGTTTTTTAAAATCTCATCCATTTTTGTTTCAAGTGGACTATGCAATAAAATATGTGTAATGCCCCGCCAAGGGATCCAAAGAATTTTACTAAGTTTACCCAACAATTTTTTTTTTTTTTTAAAACATGAAAGTAACTACATTCATAACATCTGCGGAAGCAATAGTAACATCCAACTGAAAGCAAACATAACATAACAGATTACATTCTTCAAAGATCCCTTAACGTTGAATCACATCTAAATCAACCATTCATCTAATATCACATTCTTATGAAATAACAATGATACATCCAATGTACTTAAACAATATACGAGTGTCCTTTTTTGTAACTACATTTTAGTTTAGCTCAATCATCCACTGTACATGTTACAAGGTATGAAAGGCTTAAAAGAATAAACATCTATGTAAATAAAGTACATCAACATCCAATATTAATCCATGATGCAATTAAAGTAAATGAAACCACATGTCATACATGATACATCATCACAAAAGATATGAACATCCATCATAAAAGATAACCATATATCACAAAACATAAATAACTAAGTGCATGGTTCCTCCCAACTGTTAATAGCATCATTAGACCATCGTGGATCCTAGCCATCCCTCCATGCGTAACATTCGAAAGCACCGAAGAGATCATCGGTATTATCATAGTAAGAATGTTACTCCTAAAACATCCTACTAACATGCAAAGTAAAGCATATGATACCATCATCTAAGATTGCAAATCATCAATATAAGAAACATAGCAGTAGATACATCCATCACAAGGTATATCATCTATCATAATGCTCCAAGATCATAATGAAGATAAATACCAACCAAGAAAGCATCAGCCACGGTGTCTCAGATGGATCTCAAATGATAAGAGTGGAAAATACACTACCACCTGACCGCGTGGAACCTAAGTGGTCCACTCCCACTGTGCTGAGGAGATAATCTCAAGTCCCAAATAGGCTATTAAAATCACATAGCATAAGAATACTCTCTAAGTCCAGAAATCCTAAAATGTATACTAACTCAAAGGTTCCAAACACAAAATCGACATCTAATCCCAGACGCACAACAATAAGTACACCACCAAAGGTACACAAAATCTATAGAGGAGACTCAGGCTACATAGTATAGAGTGTCATCACATGGCTTCTTGAGTTACCCTAGACTGGTCTCTCATTAGACCCTGGACCCTCAAGCATTGAGTTACCCTGGACTGGTTACTCTGAACCCCGGACCCTCAACGTGGCACATGTGGAAACCAAGAAGCCCTCTCAAGAAGATGAGGCACTTCTCCCATCCTTAGTCTATATAAGCACTCAAGGCATGGGTGGTTTAAATATCTCTAACTTATCTTTTTAGTGAATTTTCCCCCCATAAATTTTAATTACTAGATTATCACTTATTACATAACTTGCATTAGGTTACCCTAGTACTGACCATTTTGGGCTCCGGACCCCTATGCAAGCCACTCCAATAGTCATGTACCTAGACAAGCTCTCCTAAGCACATAAATCCACAGTTGTGTCCCATACCACAACATTCATAAGGATCAAACTCGGTTCCTTAATAGGCAACCTGATAATAAGATGGTTCTCCCATCCAAGAATACATAAAAGCTCCACAAAATAAACTTCATAAATATAATCTCCAATATGAATCACAATATCCATTGGTTCTTAACAAGCAACCAAGAATATCTCAAAATAATATTGATCAAAGACTCTAAAATTGTTGAGTCAAAACATGTCACAACATTACATTATCAAAAAATAAATTAACATCTTAGTCCCATCATGGCGACAAAGAAATCCAAGAATAACTGATCGATGACTCAAAAATAATTAGCTCAAGTGTCTCATACACATATATCTCAGCTTCACACATGAAGACTAATGAACAAATACAAACATTTCATAGAGCACATGATCAGATTACCATGGTTGGGCTTATAAAAATCGAGACCAAATAAGATCAACATGCCAACACATCTCATAACCCTCGAGCCTCTGGTAACAACCTAGGACTAGTCAACACTAGTCAACAAAAAATCCAAAACAAGATGCATAGAGAATACGCAATGCAACACAAGTTTTGGTTTACTAAAAGCACATAGCTGAATAATGTGTAGAGGTTTCAGTTTTCCATTTGCAAGTATACTTCAAGTGTCTTAAGTTTCATCATTTGACCTACAGGTCAACCCATTTGTTCTTCGATAGCATTATCCTTACATTCTTAAGAATTACATTTTAAGAATAACTTAAGAATAAATATTTACTCATTAAATTGACCATCATTGACCCTTAATTAAATTTTTCTCTTTATTTAACTATGATCCATATTCTAATCGAATAACTCTTTTCAACGTTACTACAACTTTTCCAGATAAACAAAGGACCATTATTCATTAAATTATAAGAGAACCAATTATCAATCTTCGAATAAAAAGAATATAACTTTATTAAAATGATCAATTAAATCAATCAATTAACATAGATACACAATCCATGACCTATTAACATTCTAATAGTTAAAACTCAATTAAATATTACTAAGTCTCACCATTAAAATATTTAAGGTCATTGTTCAAGTCATAAAACTTATCAACTTTAATATAGATAATCTACAATCTCGTTAAAAGAATTATATCAATTAAATCTCTATTACATAACTTAATTATTAATTAAATCTAATTAACTCTTATTAATTAATTTAATTAATAATTGCATAACCATAGCAATGTTCCAATTAATATCAGTTGACTAATAACTAACTAAAATTCCGTAACATAAAAGTCAACTATAATTCAAATATCTAATATTCATATTAATAGTTCAATAATGGCTTGTTATTATTTAATAACAAGTTATAAGAAATCTATAATGACCACATTCGTCAACATTCCCTTGACAAATTCATATTATCATTAATCATTTCAAATAAGGCTTTATCGCACAACTTAATTATTAATATCATAGTTATAATATCAACTCAATGAATATCAATTGACAAAAAATCAATTATAATCCAAATCCAAAAATTAATATCTTTTACCAAACTTTAATCATCAAATAATCTCCACTAGATTAACTCTAATCAAATTTATTGACAATTATTTAAACCATTATTTATTAATAGTTTGTTAGACCCAACAAACATTAATAAATAATAAACTCATCAAACTATTAATATTTGACTAACTCTTAACACCATTAAAGTATTCAAATGTATTAACCATAACATAATAATTCAATCTTAATCCAATATCATTTAGAGTTTCTAAATTTAAATCAACATTATATAAATTATCATCTCACAATTATTTAATAAATATTAAAATCAACCATTAGACTCCATTTTCTAATTGTTCTAATAATATTTTGTCTATATAAATGTTGTTTGAAAATGATCCCTATCACAAACCAATAAGACTCATTGTAGATTTTAATATGAATAATCTCCAAATTCTTAACATTATCATCTTCATTAAACAACTCTAAAATTATTTAATATACATTAAATAGTATCCAATATGCATTATAAAAAGTCCACTATATAAACTATATTAAAATCTCTTTTCTTTTAATTTTCTCTCATTTAAAAATCCATTTACTTGACTAATAATTAATTACACTTCTTCTACTATTAACTAATCTTAATTAAATTTGATTTAATTAGATTAGATAATAAACCATATAAAATTAATACATATTAATAAGATTCTAATAAGGAAAGATTGCAATAATATCTTTAATTCATTCCATGCTTTGATATATTATTTTTGTGAAGTTTAAGCATAAAAAACTCTTGGTTATAAGAAATGGAGAAATATCTATCTTTGAATAAAACAGTCTCAGTACGAGAGCCATATCTCCCTAATGAACCGTTGGATCAGACTAAAATTGAAATATGTTAGAGAGAGCCAAGTCGTGCCAATTCTGACTAGAGTCATCAAATAGATTCGATCACAATAAAAAGTTATGAATGACTGAGTTCGGGTCTATCCAAGGGGCAGCGATAGGGTAGTTTGTGATGAATTAAGAATTTTTCCTAAAAGGTAATTGCTCTCTAAATTTATCCAATAATTTCACTAATGTATTTGGCCATAAATCTTGAAACCATTTTCAAATCTGTTTCAATTTGATTCTAATTTGAACCCAAACCCATTTAGATCTAATTTCTTCCTTAATTAGATTTAGGATTTTTCTATTGTTTTCTTCTCAACCAATAAAATATCTAGATTCTAATTTAATTATAGATTCAATCACAAAGAGTATTCAGACACATATAATAGACATGATGAAGACAGGAAGAGAAATAGTGCAAAGAGAATATGCGAATATCACGAGTGCACCTGGACACTGATGCTAATTTTGCCATGCCTCAAAAGTCCATAGAAAATCCCTTCCTTCTCCATCATTCGTAATTCTTCCAAGGTCCAAGCCAACTAAATCCTTCAAGTGACTAGAAGTGCTAGAAGAAGCATAGAAGAAACTAGAAAACATATGAGCATGTAGAAGCATATGAGCTTCTCAAATGCATGAAAGCTTTGAAGCTTGAAGCTTCCATTTTTAGCTTGAAGCTTGTAGCTTGTAGCTTCCATTAAGCTTTCATTTAAGCTTGTCCAAATACACTAGGAGAGCCTCTATTTAAAGGCCTCTAAGATGCATCTAGAGTGTCTCCAGAAACAACTAGAAGATAAGCATGACAACCAAGCATGGGTCTTCTCCAACATTCTAGATAAGTCTTAAGGTTGTAGACAACATGTGCTCAAATAAAATGCTAACTCCTAAGTGTAAACAACTTATTGCATTCTTAGAGTGCAAACCCTTGTGTTGTCTACATGACAACTCTCGAGAATTTGCCAACTCCTATGTGAGCAAATATTAAAATAATGCATAATAATTAATATAATATTTAATTTACTCTTTCCAATTTAATTTATTTATTATTAAATTTCATGCACTAACTTTAATAATTCCACTTTTCAATCTCAATATATTTATATTTTAATCACATGAGATTTATAATCTTTTAATAATTTTAATATATTTTCCACTTTTAAATTTTATTTTCAAAACTTAATTTGCTAAAATATTTATTAGCCTTAATAATAATATTATTTAGTCCTTTATTTAAAAATGAACTCCGAATATATTATTACTAAAATAAATATTGTCACATTCCAAATTTAATATTATAACTTTTATTTTCTAATTTAATTATTTTATTTAATTAATTTCCCAATTAATTAAATAAAATATCATATTAATTTTTCATTAAATTAAACCATTAATTAAATCTTTTGATTAGGCTTAATTAATAGAAAATACATCAAAGACTCCCATCATAGCCAAAATACATACAAAATCAAATCAAGGGTTTATATCACGAATTATGTTATCCAACGCATTCAGAGGGTACTCAACTCAGATACTTGTCCTAATTTTTCAATTATAACAAATGGCTTAAAGATTTGGTATTTGGACTTGAGAATTTATCTCCACTCTCTTATCATTGAGATAATGTGATAGGGTATGCTCATCCTAGTAATTCAGAGAAGTCGATACCCGGTACCTACAACATGCATAAAAACCACGCATGTACAAGCACAATATATACTAAACTAAACAAGCAATGGTGGGAACTGGTGCATTGTGTAGATCCCGACTAGTAGGTGACTACGACTCCCTTCTTTAACCACATCAGACACACCATACATAAGAGCAAACACGCACACCATACACATGCAAGTATGGGGTAAGTATCCATAAGAAAACACATATGATAATAAATCATCTTACTAATCATCATTAATAATTGAAAGCAATGTAATGATCATGATGCATATATGAAATATAAAGTCTAAGTAATCTCATCACATAATAAACTAAATCCATAGCACAATATCTGATAGTCTCAAAACAATGTTCATAACCAACAACATGAAACTAGTTCCAAAAGAGTTCAACAATGATAACGAAATGTGAACTAGAGGCAGGCACTACATCCACCCCCCTGGGATTAGGCTTACTCCTGGAAGCCTACAAGAATGAGAAACTAAGTTACTCACTTTGCGGATCCCATTGAACCTTTTTCCCTCTGTAGAGAAACATGATTTCACTAAGGATATTACAACACCCTTAGAGCAATATGATTATGGTTTAATGGTAAATTGAAAACCAAATTGATCCAACATTCGTTCTTTTAACAACTACTGAAATAGATCCCCTAATACATTCTAGACAAGAGCAACTTAATGCTTGCAAAGATAATCAAGGGCATACTACTTTAAATCATAGATAAAAGATACATGTTTTGCAACTAGAATGAGTTTCAATTTTCAGTTTTTCCCTCGTTCAGGTTTAAGTAGAATTTTCAGTTTTGAAAGCTAAGTGTTGAAGTATGAAAAATATGCAAGTAACAATTTTAAGTTCTATTTCAATTCACCTAGTTTAAAGTTTTCCATTTGAAAGAGATACACATAATAGTTCAAAGTTTTTGTTGTGTTCAACTAGTTAACAACTAGTGGCATTCCAATATATACCCAGAGCTCCCAATGTTAAAACTTAGACTCTGATACCAAATGTAATGCCTCGCCAAGGGATCCAAAGAATTTTACTAAATTTACCCAACAATTTTTTTTTTTTTTAAACATGAAAGTAAATCCATTCATAACATCTGCAGAAGCAATAGTAACATCCAACTGAAAGTAAACATAACATAACAACTTACATTCTTTAAAGATCCCTTAATGTTGAATCACATCTAAATCAACCATTCATCTAACATCACATTCTTATGAAATAACAATGATACATCCAATGTACTTAAACAATATATGAGTGTCCTTTTTTGTAACTACATTTTAGTTTAGCTCAATCATCCACTGTAAATGTTACAAGGTATGAAAGGCTTAAAAGAATAAACATCTATGTAAATAAAGTACATCAACATCCAATATTAATCCATGATGCAATTAAAGTAAATGAAACCACATGTCATACATGATACATCATCACAAAAGATATGAACATCCATCATAAAAGATAACCATATATCACAAAACATAAATAACTAAATTCACGGTTCCTCCCAACAGTTAATAGCATCATTAGACCATCGTGGATCCTAGCCATCCCTCCGTGCGTAACATTCCAAAGCACCAAAGAGATCATCGGTATTATCATAGTAGGAATGTTACTCCTAAAACATCCTACTAACATGCAAAGTAAAGCATAGGATACCATCATCTAACATATGCAAATCATCAATATAAAAAACATACCAGTAGATACATCCATCATAAGGTATATCATCTATCATAATGCTCCAAGATCATAATGAAGATAAATACCAACCAAGAAAGCATCAGCCACGGTGTCTCAGATGGATCTCAAATGATAAGAGTGAAAAATACACTACCACCCGACCGCATGGAACCTAAGTCGTCCACTCCCACCGTGTTGAGGAGATAATCTCAAGTCCCAAATAGGTTATCAAAATCACATAACATAAGAATACTCTATAAGTCCATAAATCCTAAAAGTATACTAACTCAAAGGTTTCAAACACAAAATTGACATCTAATCCCAGAGGCACAACAATAAGTACACCACCAAAGGTACACAAAATCTATAGAGGAGACTCAGGCTCTAGGGAGTGTCATCACATGGCTTCTTGAGTTACCCTAGACTGGTCTCTCATTAGACCCTGGACCCTCAAGCGTTGAGTTACCCTGGACTAATTACTCTGAACCCCGGACCCTCAACGTGGCACACGTGGAAACCAAGAAGCCCTCTCAAGAAGATGAGGCACTTCTCTCATATTTAGTCTATATAAGCACTCAAGGCATGGGTGGTTTAAATATCTCTAACTTATCTTTTTAGTGTGTTTTCCCTCCATAAATTTCAATTACTAGATTATCACTTGTTACATAACTTGCATTAGGTTACCTTGGTACTGACCACTTTGGGCCCTGGACCCCTATGCAAGCCACTCCCATAGTCATGTACCTAGATAACCTCTCCTAAGCACATAAATCCACATTTGTGTCCCATACCACAACACTCATAAAGATCAAACTCGGTTCCTTAATAGACAACCTGATAATAAGATGGTTCTCCCATCCAAGAATACATAAAAGCTCCACAAAATAAACTTCATAAATATAATCTCCAATATGAATTACAATATCCATTGGTTCTTAACAAGCAACCAAGAATATCTCAAAATAATACTGATCAAAGACTCTAAAATGGTTGAGTCAAAACATGTCACAACATGACATCGTCAAGAAATAAATCAACATCTCAGTCCTATCATGGTGACTAGAAAGCAATCCAAGGATAACTGGTCGATGACTAAAAAATGATTAGCTCAAGTGTCTCATACACATACATCTCAGCTTCACACATGAAGACTGATGAACAAATACAAACATTTCATAGAGCACACGATCACATTACCATGGTTGGGCTTATAAAAATCGAGACCAAATAAGATCAACATGCCAACACATCTCATAACCCCCGAGCCTCTGGTAACAACCTAGGACTGGTCAACACTAGTCAACCCAAAACTCAAAACAAGAGGCATAGAGAATACACAATGCAACACATGTTTTGGTTTACAGAAATCACATAGCTAAATAATGTGTTGAGGTTTCAGTTTTCCATTTACAAGTATACTTCAAGTGTCTTAAGTTTCATCATTTGACCTACAGGTCAACCTATTTATTCCCCGATAGCATTATCCTTACATCCTTAAGAATTACATTTTAAGAATAACTTAAGAATAAATATTTACTCATTAAACTGATCATTATTGACCCTTAATTAAATTTTTCTCTTTATTTAACTATGATCCATATTCTAATCGAATAACTCTTCTCAATGTTACTACAACTTTTCGAGATAAACAAAGGACCATTATTCGTTAAATTATAAGAGAACCAATTATCAATCTTCGAATAAAAAGAATATAACTTTATTAAAATGATCAATTAAATCAATCAATTAACATAGGTACACAATCCATGGCCTATTAACATTCTAATAGTTAAAACTCAATTAAATATTACCTAGTCTCACCATTAAAATATTTAAGGTCATTGTTCAAGTCATAAAACTTATCAACTTCAATATAGATAATCTACAATCTCGTTAAAAGAATTATATCAATTAAATCTCTATTACATAACTTAATTATTAATTAAATCTAATTAACTCTTATTAATTGATTTAATTAATAATTGCATAACCATATCAACGTTCCAATTAATATCAGTTGATTAATAACTAACTAGAATTTTGTAAGATAAAAGTCAACTATAATTCAAATATTTAATATTCATATTAATAGTTCAATAATGGCTTGTTATTATTTAATAACAAGTTATAAGAAATCTATAATGACCACATTCGTCAACATTCCCTTGACAAATTCATATTATCATTAATCATTTCAAATAAGGCACTGTCACACAACTTAATTATTAATATCATACTTATAATATCAACTCAATGAATATCAATTGACTAAAAATCAATTATAATCCAAATCTAAAAATTAATATCTTTTACCAAACTTTAATCATCAAATAATTGCCACTAGATTAACTCTAATCGAATTTATTGACAATTATTTAAACCATTATTTATTAATAGTTTGTTAGACCCAACAAACATTAATAAATAATAAACTCATCAAACTATTAATATATGACTAACTCTTAACACCATTAAAGTATTCAAATGTATTAACCAATAACATAATAATTCAATCTTAATCCAATATCATTTAGAGTTTCTAAATTTAAGTCAACATAATATAAATTATCATCTCACAATTATTTAATCAATATTAAAATCAACCATTAGACTCCATTTTCTAATTGTTCTAATAATATTTTGTCTATATAAATGTTGTTTGAAAAAGATCCCTATCACAAACCAATAAAACTCATTGTAGATTTTAACATGAATAATCTCCAAATTTTTCACATTATCATCTTCATTAAACAACTCTAAAATTATTTAATTTATATTAAATAGTATTCAATATACATTATAAAAAGTCCACAATATAAACTATATTAAAATATCTTTTCTTTTAATTTTTTCTCATTTAAAAATTCATTTACTAGACTAATAATTAATTACACTTCTTCTACTATTAACTAATCTTAATTAAATTTGATTTAATTAGATTAGATAATAAATCATATCAAACTAATGCATATTAATAAGATTCTAATAATGAAAGATTGCAATAATATCTTTAATTCATTCCATGCTTTGATATATTATTTTTGTGAAGTTTAAGTATAAAGAACTCTTGGTTATGAGAAATGGAGAAATATCTGTCCTTGAATAAAACAGTCCTAGTATGAGGGCCATATCTCCTTAATGAACTGTTGGTTCAGGGTGAAATTGAAATATGTTGGAGAGAGCCAAGTTGCGCCAATTCTGACTAGAGCAATAGAATAGATTTGATCATAATAAAAAGTTGTGAATGACTGAATTTGGGTCTATCCAAGGGGCAGCAACAGGGTAGTTTGTGATGAATTAAAAATTTCTCCTAAAAGGTAATTGCTCTCTAAATTTATCCAATAATTTCACTAATGGATTTGGCCATAAATCTTGAAACCATTTTCAAATCTATTTCAATTTGATTCTAATTCGAACCCAAACCCGTTTAGATCTAATTTCTTCCTTAATTGGATCTAGGATTTTTCTATTGTTTTCTTCTCAACCAATAAAATATCTAGATTCCAATTTAATTGTAGATTCAATCACAAAGAGTATTCAGACACATATAACAGATATGATGAAGACAAGAAGAGAAATAGTGCAAAGAGAATATGCGAATATCACGAGCGCACCTACACACTAATGCTAATTTTGCCATGCCTCAGAAGTTCATAGAAAATCCCTTCCTTCTCCATCATTCGCAATTCTTCCAAGGTCCAAGCCAACCGAATCCTCCAAGTGACTAGAAGTGCTAGAAGAAGCATAAAAGCAAGTAGAAAACATATGAGCATGTAGAAGCATATGAGCTTCTCAAATGCATGTAAGCTTTGAAGCTTGAAGCTTCCATTGAGCTTTCATTTAAGCTTGTCCAAACACACTAGGAGAGCCTCTATTTAAAGGCCTCTAAGATGCATCTAGAGTGTCTCTAGAAACAACTAGAAGATAAGTATGACAACCAAGCATGGGTCTTCTCCAACCTTCTAGATAAGTCTTAAGGTTGTAGACACCATGTGCTCAAATAAAATGCTAACTCCTAAGTGTAGACAACTTATTGCATTCTTAGAGTGCAAACCCTTGTGTTGTCTACATGACAACTCCCAAGAATTTGCCAACTCCTATGTGAGCAAATATTAAAATAATGCATAATAATTAATATAATATTTAATTTACTCTTTCCAATTTTATTTATTTATTATTAAATCTCATGCACTAACTTTAATAATTCTACTTTTCAATCTCAATATATTTATATTTTAATCACATGAGATTTAAAATCTTTTAATAATTTTAATATATTTTCCACTTTTAAATTTCATTTTCAAAACTTAATTTGCTAAAATATTTATTAGCTTTAATAATAATATTATTTAGTCCTTTATTTAAAAATGAACTCTAAATATATTATTATTAAAATAAATATTGTCACATTCCAAATTTAATATTATAACTTTTATTTTCTAATTTAATTATTTTATTTAATTAATTAAATAAAATATCATATTAATTTTCCATTAAATTAAACCATTAATTAAATCTTTTGATTAGGCTTAATTAATAGAAAATACATCAAGGACTCCCATCATAGCCAAAATACATACAAAATCAAACCAAGGGTTTATATCACGAATTACGTTATCCAACGCATTCGGAGGGTACTCAACTCAGATACTTATCCTAATTTTTCAAATATAACAAATGGCTTAAAGGGTTGGGATTTGGACATGAGAATTTATCTCCACTCTCTTATCATTGAGATAATGTGATAGGGTACGCTCATCCTAGCAATTCATGGAAGTCGATACCCAGTACCTGCAACCTACATGAAAACCACGCATGTACAAGCACAATATATACTAAACTAAACAGGCAATGGCAGAAAGTGGTGCATCATGTAGATCCCGACTAGCAGGTGACTACGACTCCCTTCCTTAACTACATCAGACACGCCATACATAAGAGAAAATACGCACACCATACACATGCAAGTATGAGATAAGTATCCATAAGAAAACACATATGATAATAAATCATCTTACTAATCATCATTAATAACTGAAAGCAATGTAATGATCATCATGCATACATGAAATATAAAGTCTAAGTAATCTCATCACATAATAAACTGAATCCATAGCACAATATCTGATAGTCTCAAAACAATGTTCCTAACCAACAACATGAAACTAGCTCCAAAAGAGTTCAACAATGATAACAAAATGCGAACCAGGGGCAGCCACTACAATATGAAACAACAAGTACAAGCATGCAATCAATACAATTTAGAATTAGCTAAGACTAAATAAAAGGTCACCAAAATAAAATGATTTTTTTATAGAATCTTAGTATAATCAATGCTTTTATAATGATCACAATTCGTCTTCACAAAATTGTAAGAGAAATAGCTTTTAGTTCATTTAAAAAAAGGGAATGAGATAGTGAGAAGTTTATATCATTTAGTATATTAAAATATAACATTATAATAAATAATAATCAAGAAATATTTACTAAGATATGGAATAGAAAGATGGATCTATGAGTTGAGATTAACCAAATCTGAAACTAGACAAGGGTTGTCTACCTTTTTTGAAAGTATTCATACTGATGAAAAATGATAGAATATTCTACTAGAAGGTTGTTGATGAGGACACATGAGAAAAAGAAAAAGAAAGTGTTGAGACCAAATATACTGATGTAGATTACCTTGAAATGTATATAATGATGAATTAAAGGATAAGTTAAATAAAACAAAACTATGAATTTTATGGTAATAATTTTTAAGGACACCAAATGAATTGTATGGGTAAATTTCCAAAGAGATTCACAAGCTAGTTGATGGTAGATGAATAACAACATTAAAGATAAATAAGGAAATCATATAAAGCAACCTTATGGAGTTAACTTCTGGGTTGAGTCATATAGAAATTCAAATAATAGTGAAATAAATAAATCAACACTTCAGTATAAAGAATAAATTTGCAAGAATTGTTATTGGAGATACCAAGAGTTTGTATGACCACATTTTTACACAATGGAAATAATAGATGCCTAAAAATGAATAAATTAAAAGGAGAAATAAAAAATACACATAATAGGTTAGAGTATATTAGATATTCCTATCCTACCTTAGTATTACATGCCATAAAAATTCATGGGAAAATTCAAGGATGATACACCTAGATAAGATCAGGTAAGCTATGTGCAAGAATGAAGTGTTGATTACAAAATACCTATATAGAGGAAATCCCCTATTAGAAAACTATTCAGACACCAAGAGCTCCATTAACTCAATATGTCACAAAAGGGTAAATACTAGAGAATGTTCAATAAGAAGAAACATCAAACTAAGTTTGAATAATATAGTTCAAAGGAAATGAAATAGTTCTATTCCCAAGGTTGCTATAAATAAAGAAGATGAAACACTTGAAAATTTTGACATTACCAAGCTGAAACTAAGGAACTATATGGTTCTTATGAGAAACAAAAGAGAAGCCAAATTAGGGGTAGGTTAATGTCTAAGAAAAAGTAAACTAGGATAATAGAAGATAGAAAAGATATTCTTAGAGTGTTAGTTATAGATGTTGAATATTATATAAATGAAATTATAACTAATCAAATAGACAAATTGATTAACACAATTTAAGAGAATGCTATAGAGTTTGAAAAACCAAGTTTGAAGATGGAAGAAGACAATTATAACAAGAAGTGTATAGGAGCTATACACAAGGACAGGTTTTCTTTGTCTAAAAAAGTCTATGAAGAAAAGACAATATTGAAGGAAACTAAAAAATTGATGATCAAAGTGTGATAAATTTGAGTAGTTACAAATGGTTTGGAGAAATGAGAACATGGAGACAAAAGGAGATAGATTCATTACATGAGCAATTTGATCTAGTATCAAGTTTATCTTTGGAATACTACTCAAAGGTAAAAGTGAGCACTGTAATGATAAATAAGATACAAGAAGAAGAAAATAAAAGAATGACTAAAATATTGGAGATGCGATCCTTTTTTATCCCCTACACTGGAAAAGGCACAGTACAATTTAAGTATTACTTGAAGACTACTTAGACTACCTAATGTAAGCACTTCGGATTCAATGGAAGAAGTAGTATTGGAGGTATATGAAAATTTGATCACACTTTAATATTTGAAGAAGTCAATAGAAGAAACCATGAAGAGGTTCATGATACAATTAAAAGTAATATTTGATAGGTTGTGAACTATCTATGTTATTGATGAAAAAAAGGAGGACACAAGTAACTATAACAAGGAATATTAGTCAGAAGAATAATACAAGGAAGAGAAATGAGAAAGACATCAGAAGGAGAGAATATTATGAGGTACAAGGTGAAGATGAGATAAATTAAAATTTTACAAGAAGCACAAGATTTTGTTAATGGTGAGAGTATTATTTATCAATGTCAAAGGGGAGGTTGTTGACATTTTGTAATATATTAAGGCATTTAACAAGAGTAGATTGATTGGCTAAGAGGTGTAGCTAAAGGTAAAACCAAATAGGTTACTAGTTGCCATTGGTGGTAACCGAATGATAGAAGGAATCAACTTAATTAGTGACTCTTGGTTTTCAAAGGTTTATTAATGATATTATAGGTCAATTTGTTACCTATTCCGAAGGGATGATTACATGACCAGTAAAACCAATGCAGTCAAAGATAAAGAAGAAATGATTAACTTTCTAGAAAGAAGTGAAGTAACTAGTAAGAGATAAATGTAAGAATAATTGAGATGAATCAAACATGGCTCAAACACATTTTTGAAAATCTAGGGAATTACACAAGAAGGCTTATGAAAATCAAGGAAGTGATTGAAAATAGGTTAAGTACATAGATATATGGAAAGTGAATAAGGTAAGAATGTGAGAAGATAATAATTTGAATGAGGGGATCACATTAAATAAAAAAATATGTTAAGAAACAAAAATAGGATGAGTATAGGTCAAAGAGACAAGGTGAGAATAATGAAAAAACATAAGAGAGAAAAAGATAAAATAGAAAATATGATCATATAGAGACGAAGAGTTAAATGTAGAAGTTTGGATTGAGTAGAATAATATTATAGAGTGAACAAGGTAAAAATTATTTGACAAGCAAGCAATATTATTGTTAAATCATTCAAATTATTTATACCTAATAGTTTCACAAAGGAATATCCCTTAAATGGTATCTTTATTGTAGATAATTTAACAACCTAGACTCATATAATGAGTTCTACATCCTTCTAACTAAAGTAAATCCTCACAAATCTTCTTGTACTCCTCATTGTGTACCCAAAACTCCTAATAGGGTGAAACCCTAGAAAGGGTATTTGTAAGGTCCTAATAGGGAAACCTTTTAACTAAAATGGAAGGCACGTGGGTATCATTTTCACTATGTTTTTTTACCTTGAAGCATGGTTTTTATACAAGACACAAATTATTTTGTTATGTCTTGCTATCAATCAATTATCTATGTTTATTTGTTAAAATAATTATTCAGTTAATTCTTTGGAAGAAAAGTTTATCAAATAGTTTGAATAGTAGCTCCAAAATTATACTTATTCATCCACTATTTTAAAAACTATTTCATATCAACAAATAGGTGCTAGTCTTTGGTAGAGGGTTTTTATCATAGACAGATACTTCACATAGTCTATTTTAAGGTGAATTGTAACATCATGTAAATTCTACAAAGAAATATTTTTATAATGATATTTTAGTCCATGATATATAGAGGATAGAAAATAAAAGGAAAATAAATACACTTATCATGCTGAAAAATGATTGAGAATAATAAAATGAGGGCTCAAAGGGACATTAAATTTTTCATTTATTGTTACCTATAACCTTATAACCTTGACCATATCTATCTATGAATCCATAATAGATGATATTTCATACCCAAAATATGTATATATATTAGTTATTTTTCCTTCATCTTGGATAGGAAACAAATATCTTGAAGAATCATTTACACATTTTTATTCATTATAAATTTTCTCCCTTCCATTAGACTACAGGAAAAAAATTAGTAATATCTTCATTGATTTCAAACTCCATGCCATAATCCACCAAAATTATCTAATTCCTACCATACTAAAAGTATTTATAACTACACAATTTTATTGATCTGACTTCTCCATATATGAAGAAATACTTCAAGGTACAATCTCACTTAGGACGATGTGGCTCTACAACAATTTGTTGATAATGATAGGATCAATTGTGTTCCTATCAACTACCATTTTTTAGTGATTACCAACAAATGAAAATATAACATGACCTATACAAAAAATATATAAAGTAAATTGATGAATACAAGGATATTTGGGAATGCCAAAATAGAAGAATAATGATATCAAACATAATTTTTCACCCTTGAGGTCATCATTTATAAGAACAAATTCAATTTAACATATCATATGATTATTATTGAAATACATCTTAACCTTCGATTTAGTCACTAATCCCCCAACTGACCAAATTTTGGTAATGAACCCAAAAAATATCCACTCACTTAGCATCATAAATTTTAAACATGACTAGTTTATATTAATTAAATAAATTAAGCATACCAACAGAATTAAGGATTAAAAAGTTAAGTCCTCAACTTCTATTGTGTTTTTTTTTTTTTACATAATTAATAATATTTAGAGAGATGTTCTCCAAAAATACCTTAGTAAGCCTCTTCAAAAATGCCATGTTGTTTCCAATTTAGGTTGCATAAGTCTTGATGAAATTATTTATATAGGAAACCACGCAGAGGTAAACTACATAGAAAAATCCTCCACCATATAATCATCAACCAATTACTCATAACCATAAGGATGATGCAATTTAATATTTGTACCTTACCAAGATTAGATATTATCTAGCATCATGTTTTTCTACTTTAACAAGGAGGTGATTATTGAGATGGATAAGGATTTTTGAAAATATAATAATCTATATACATGCAGTATACATCATTAGAGTCACAAGGAGACTTTATTTTAGGTATGTTGGGGAAGATGAGTGCCAATGCAAGGGATAATTTCTCTCATGAGTTTCGTGGTGGGAATAAGTGAACATGCAACTTAGGATCAACACTAAAAGGGCACATATTCTCAAGAGCTTTGTAACACTACTACCAACAATACCAATAAAATGAATCCAATAACAAGTACAAAGAACACAATAATTTATTTATTTATTTAACTCCACTTAATACAAGTACAAGTACATAGATTGAACCACTCTCAATCTGAGAACCTCAAAATAAAAGTAAATATCATCCAAATATGATTCCATAAAGATTCTAAAACATATTGAGTTCAGTACAATAATGAAGTACAATCTCATCCTTAAATGCCTATGTTTAAAATATGGACCCTACAAGCAAATAAATAATGATTCAAGAAGAACTTCAATGAGCATCCTTTTCTACTTGTAAACTCAAAGCACCTGGAAATACATAGGATGCACCACAAAACAAAAGAGGGCTCAATACACACTGAGTTGAAAAGCATAATCCACTTGCATGCATGTTAGACCAAATATATACAAAACCATAATGCAGATATCTATTTCACTATAACATAGTGCAGTTCCAAAATTAATATGCAAGAAGTAAACCTTTACTCATTATTGCAAAATTAAACTCGCACTAAGAATAACACATAAATGAAACATATATATACTGAGGTGTCATTGTTATGGAACTAAAATACTGCATCCATGTATGGTATGCTCATAGTCAACACATAACAGGTTTCTCTATTATACTTGTCAACGACAGAATAGAGATATGCCTTGTTCTCCGTACTCAACCATATAGGTTTAAGTCATAGGTAAGGCCAACTATCTTTTTATATGTAATTAACCCACCCAATTCATTTTATAATTATTACTGAATTAATTAACTAAATAGGATAAACCAAATTCAGCCACCCCGATATACATTCATCACAGCTAATCTTAAAATACACATCAAACTGATTTTATAAGAATGTTCATGCTAAAAATATAATTCAGTATTCAACATGATACTACATCCTTTAATCTATTCGAACACATCTTAACTTTTCCTATTTCCATGGTAAATTTAGACTACTATAACAACAAAATCAAATACTATAATATTAAGAACCCATAAATACAATTAAACTGATGTTTTAACTTAATCATATTTACTGATCTTAGTACTATACTATTTAACCCTTCTGTCATAACAATCTATACTTATCCTTTGGAATAGCAAGATAGTAAGATCAAGTACAAATAATAAATTTGTTTTGAAAAATGAATTTCATCAACATATATCATTACCGAAACCTAATTTCAAATCAACTTTCCATTTCAAAAGTAACCGAAGAACAGTTCCGATACCCATTAAATAATAGAGTATAACTTTTAAAGTAAGAAAATTTCAATTCATTTCAATCATTAACTGAATTAGAATACTTCGTACCAAATTCTTATCACCAAAGACAGTTTTCTACATAATCAAATTCAATCATTGATTGATCAAAAGGGTCAATAACAATTGTTGCCACTCATGTTAACTATACATTTAAACTACTGTGATTTCAGTTCTAGTCACATTCAAATTTTCAGGTTTACAAAACCTTTACAACAAAATCATTATGCATGGTAACTAACATCTCAAACTAGGTTTTCTCCATATGAAATCATTCCCTTTTTAAAACTTACAACATCATCATTTGACATCATTTAACATTTTCATATTACAAAGACCAACTTCATTTATTTTTCTTTTGCCTTATAATAACTAAAGTTTCCACATTTTAATGCAACTGATAAAATTGGTTATGTATAGTTTTATAATTTATTCTAATCAGGAAAAATATGGCTGTTATCTAATGAATCTTGCTACCAAGAACATGGATATTTCAAAAGCATGCTCTTTCAACTATACGATAGTAAATTCACAACATTTTAATATCGATAATTTCCTTATTAGCTACTACAACCAAAAACACATTTCCCCCTTAAATCGATGATAAGCAGCAATTATTTTTTTAAAAAATTTATAAAACATCACATATCAATCAAAACACGACTGTTCATTCAAAAATTCCTGAATGCACAAGTTCATGCTAACTATTTACCAAAATGTCGATGTCAACATTTACTATTGATTTTTAACAATCTTATATGTTCTTGTATCGAAATCGATACCCTACAGATTTCTCATCACAAAAGTATTGACTGAAATCCATTTAATGGTTGAGCCTGAATTTCCCTATATCTACTAAGCCAACAAAATCTATTTAACATCTAAACTTTAATTCATGCAAACTATTTGATCTAATGACTGTTCCCAAGTTTTCATAGATAACCATTTAACATCTAAACTCTAACCCTTGGTCCATGCAATGATATACATTTGCAAGTATACAGTAGATATATACATACAACAAAACTCAAAATATATCACCATACCTCACATTTAAGTATGGACATATATAGAGTTGTGAGATACATATAACCCAACTTTGCATATACCCATGCTTAATTGTTAGATACTCAACATATCACCGATAACCATGTATAAATAAAAATATTGAAATACAAATGCAGTTATAAAGAGAGGGAGAATAGGGAAGGAAATTTCCCCTACTTGAGAGATAGTAGAGGGTAAATGCTCAGTACCAAGAACTTTAGCAACTTACCGTGAGAGCCAAAACTGAATTTAAATACCACACTTCCAAAATGCAGAGACCCAAATAATGGCTTCCAACAGAGGATACGATAATCAACAACAAAATCCAAATGAAATGTAACAAATAGACTGGTTGTGAGCAACTCAACGATGCTCAGCCTCATAAGCACAAATCCTCTTCCAACAAAACCCTTCATAATGTCAATACCCCTGCAACAAGGGTCACAGAAGTTAAACCAACAGAGCAATGTGGCCAAGATTTCGACCCAAGTTCAACAACAAAACTCAACTCATAACCAAATTGGCTGATAAAGACTTATGTGCCTTAAATCCTCATTAACATGCATTCAATGCACTGATACTCATCACAGAGCCAAGTATACAACAGTTACACTACCTCCGCCATGTTTTGGCTATGATCAAAGAAAGTATCCCTTTGATATTAATGCATGCAAAACCCATTAGGTTTTGTGTTATTTAAACCTTGTTTCATAACATCAATAAAACAATTTTGATATGTCCTAATCCACTAGAGTATGGTAATAGCCACGGGTTTAAGCCCCATTCAAAAACACAACATAAAATATATTGATGCCATATATATATATATATATATATATATATATATATATATATATATATATATATATTTCCTTAAGCTGGTAACATCAAATAGACTATTTTATAAACAATTATTCCTAGGCAAAGAAAATCCATATAGCATATCCTAAATTTAACATTGGCCAATAAATAACCCGCAATGTTTACAAACTAGTTTCACCAAAACAACTGAAGTAAAACTTTCTAATATTAATCCGAAAGTATTGTGCATCGCAAAATTAGAGAATTCAAATATAGAATCCTGAAACAAACTAAATATTCAGACATAAACACATGTCCCAAGGACATTATCACCAAGTTCAACAGATAAAAAGAACATAATATCAGAGAAAAACTTATAACCACAAATTCCCAATATGCAGTAAAACCAAAGAAGTGGTCAGGCATGACACCCTCCCCCACTAGGATTCGACTTTCTCCTGGAAGTCAACAAACAAGTGCGGATGAGCTGCTCTCATCATTCTAGTGTCCTCCCAGGTAGCAGATGTTTCATCATTGGGATCCCATAGAACCTTTACCTACTTTATTTCTCTTCCTCTTAAACTCAAAGTTCTGCTTTGCATGATCTATACTGGTTCCAACATGATTTGACCATCCAAAATTTGCAAATTTTTCCAATCAAGCACATGAGCAATATCAGGTATTTACTTATGTAATACTGAAACATGAAATGCATTATGTACATGTGAAAGACTTGGTGGCAAGGAAAGTTTTTAGGCAACGGGTCCAATCCGTTCTAGAATTTCAAATGGACCTACAAATCAAGGTGCTAACTTGGATCCCTTTCCATAATGAATTGGACTCTTACACGGCCTTACTCAGAGAAACACTTTATCACCAACCAAGAATTGATGGTCAATCCTATGCTTATTAGCATATTTCTTTTGTCTATCCTGAGCAATAATAAGGTGTTCTCTAATCCTCTTGACCTGCTGCTCCAAATCTTGCAACATATCAGATCCTAAAAGAGTCATGTCTTCCAAATTTTCCTAGCTGAGAGGTGTCCTACAAGGTCTACCATATAATGCTTGAAATGGTGCCATACCTATGGAAATGTGATATCCATTATTATACAGGAATTCTACCAAATGTAGATACTCCTCCCACTTATTCTGTCTATCCATTATGTACATCCTAAGAATATCTTCCAGAATCTGGTTGACACGTTCAGTTTGCCCGTCTGTCTCTAGGTGATAAGCTGAACTAAAATTCAGCTGAGTACCTATCTCTCGCTGCATGGATCTCCAAAGAGATGAAGTAAACACTGGATCCCTATCGGAAATAATTTTTTTAGGAATTTCGTGTAACTTAACTATTTGTTCCATATATACTTTGGCAACCGTTGTTGCATTATAGGATGATCTAACTAGAATAAAATGAGTAACCTTCAAAAATTGGTCTACTACCACCATAATAGCATCATGCCTATGAGCTGCACTAGGTAATCCAGTTATAAAATCTATAGAAATGGTGTCCCATTTCCATTCTAGAATACTATGTGGCTGCAATAGTCCCGCATGACGCTAATGTTTAGCTTTAACTCATTGGCACTCCAAACATCAAGCCATAAAATTTGCTATGTCTCTCTTAATTCCAGGGCAATAGTAATGCTGCTTAAGGTCAGCAAGCATTTTCTTGACACCCGGATGAGCTGAATATGGCACTTTGTAAGCCTCCAACATAACTAGATTTCTCAAATCACCCAACTTAAGAACAAAAACACTCCCTCTATATAGCAGAAAACCTTTAGAATTCACTGAATACCCCTCAAAATGCCCTTCTAAGATGCTACCGCTGTCAATAACAGCCTTAACATCTCGAAACCAATGATCTACGAAAAGATTCTGAAGAATTTTATCCCTAACATTCACTGTTAAGATCAAAGAAGATAATTCATGTCGCCTTCTGCTAAGTGCATCAACAACCACGTTCTCCTTCCCTTGTACATACTTAATCTTGAAGTCGAATTCACAAAGGAACTCCATCCATCTTCGCTGCCTAGCATTGAGGTTTGGTTGTGTGAAAAGATACTGAAGGCTTCGATGATCAGAATGTAACTCAAAACATTGACCCAAAAGAAAATGTCGCCACTTAGTCAAAACATGCATAATCACAGCAAGTTCAAGATCATGAGTAGGGTAATTCACCTCATGACTCTTTAGCTTTCTAGATTCATAAGCAATAACATGTCCATCCTATAACAAGACTGCCCCTATGCCATCCAAAGATGCATCAGTGCAAACTATGAACTCCTTAGCAAAATTTGGGACTGCCAGGACTGGTGCACTGGTCAAACATTCCTTAAGTTTCTGAAATGCTACCTCATACTCCTTTGTCCACACAAATTTCTTCCCTTTTTTGTGAAGGGATGTGATAAGATGCTCTATTTTAGAGAAGTTTAACACAAATTTATGGTAATAGCTTGCTAAACCCATGAAACTTTGAACCTCAGACACACTCATGCGTGTTGGCCAATCAACAATAGCCCAAATTTTGGATGGATCTACAAAAATTCCATCACCTGAAATGATATGTCCTAGGTAGCGAATCTTCGATTTGAAGAATTCACACTTCTTAGGATTGGCATACAGTTTGTTCCTACAAAGGCATTGCAAAACTTGCCCTAAATGATGCTCATGCTCCTCAATAGAGTTAGAATACACTAACATGTCATCCAAAAATACCACTACAAATTTTTCAAAGTAAGTTTTAAACACACCATTCATTAAGCTCATGAAGACAGAAGGTGCATTTGTCAACCCAAAAGGTACTACTGTGAATTTGTAGTGTCCATACTTGGTGTGAAAAGTTGTCTTATGAATATCAGCTTCTTGGATTCTAAGTTGATGATACCCAAATTTCAAATCAATCTTTGAAAAGACTTGGGCACCCTTGACTTGGTCAAACAAGTCATCAATTCTAGGCAAAGGATACCTGTTCTTAACAGTGACCTTGTTCAACTGTCTATAGTCTATGCAAAGTCTGAAAGAACCATCTTTCTTCTTGACAAAAATTATCGGAGCACCCCAAGGCGAAACACTAGGATGAATCAAACCTTTCTCCAAAAGCTCCTCCAACTGAAATTTAAGTTCAACCAACTCTTGAGCTATCATTCTGTATGGAGTCTTGGAAATTGGTTCCGTTCCTGGCACTAAATCAATCCAAAAATCAATTTCTCTTCTCGGAGGTATTCTCGAAATCTCTTCAACAAATACATCCGAAAAACTCTGCAAGACTAGATGATCATGAAAAGAACCTTTATCCATGGAATCATTTAAGTCATTTACCGATATGGAAAACAAACTGTAGCCTTTTCGAGCACACCTTGCCAATTGCTTGGCAGAAATTGTCTGCAAAGAGATGGGTCTCTTGATTAGCACAATAACTCTAGCTAATCCAAGATCATCTACACATTTGATTGACTTATCCTTGCAATCCAAAATGGCTTGATGCTGTTGTAACCAATCCATACCTAAAACTATGTAATACGATCCTAAAGTTATAACCCTAAGGTTCGCTGATGTAGTGAAAGATTTCATATGAATTTTATAGTCAGGAGCAACAAAATCAACGTTCACCTTAGATCCTGAGGCTAACTCCACTTGCCATCTATCCCTTTCCCTAACCATAGGAATACCACTATTTGCAACAAAAGTAGAAGAAGTAAATGAGTTTGTAGCTCTAGAGTCAAATAAAATAGATACATTCATACCTTGAATTTTACCCTAAGCTTCAATAACCATGTTCTGGTGTTCAACCTGCTTCTGATCCAGGGTTGCAAAAATACACTAGTTCCTGGTAGAATCACCAACTGTCACTTCAGACCTAGCTATCTTAGGTCCAACCTTTGGCTTGTCCCAGTTAGGGCACTAAGATTGGTAATGACCCAACTGACCATAATGAAAACTCTCAACAGATTTCCTGAATCCCATGTTCTAACTTGAAGGATTAGGAAATGGCTTATTACTCTACACACTCTGAGGTGGTTGAGATGGTTTAGGCTATTTTGAACCCTTGGAGTTCTTATCAAACTTTCTCTTCTTGAAATTCCCACCTGAAAATCTTGATTTCAAACTACCTTGTGGAGGCTTTTGATTCCTACTGACATCTAGAGTAGGTGGATTCATGCTAGTTTTGTATGAAGCCCCATGATATCTAGACTTCATCTCAATCAGCTTTGCTCACTCCGAAGCTTCCTGCATAGACAAAGGTCAAAAAGTTCTCACTTCCTCCCCAATCTTGGGAAAAAGTCCTCTGATGAAGTGTTGTATCATGGCCTTATCATTTTCAGCCCACCCAGAAAACTTCTTAAGCTCGTAGAACCTACATTCATAAGTTTCCATTGTAGAGCTAGACTGCATAATCTAAAAGAACTCATCTACACGGGCTTGACGCCAATATTCAAACATAAACCTCTCCTTGAATCGCTCTACAAAGAGCTCTCAAGTAAGAAGAAAGATATCAATGCCCAGTTTCTCCAACTCATGCTCCCACCACAAGGAACCAAATCCTCTCAAATGTATAACTGTCCATCTTACTTTCACGTTACTCAAGTAACGGTGTAAGACAAAACATAGCTCAATGTTCAGCAACCAAGCTTCTACCACTGTACCCTGTTCCGTACCGTAAAATAACGGTCCCTTCATCTTGGAAAGATCCTTGAGTTGAGCTCTTGCCACTGGATCTTCCTCCATAGGAAGGTTAATACCTTGCACAAGAGGTCTCCTATTATTCACTCCCCCACCAAGAATCTGGTTATTAGCCTCAATATTATCGAGACATTCCAGTATCCTCTAAAGTACCATAGCTTGATCTTCCTGATTATTTTGATTGTTTCCAACCCCAACATTCTGATCAAACTGATCATTCCAAGCAAAATTCTAGTGCCTAGGACCTCTACCATGGCCCCTGCCTCTGCCTTGGCCTCTGTCAGCAAGGTTATCCTCAGGAATACCGCGTCCTCAAGTTCCTCTAGTGACAGGAGGCATGATAGCAACCTACAAACAAAAACTATTAATACACATCGATAACGAGTTAAACCCTACAATCCAAGATTCCTAGTTATTCTAACCTTTTCTCTGATACCAAAATGTAACACTACTACCAACAATACCAATAAAATGAATCCAATAACAAATACAAAAAATGCAATAATTTTTTTTTATTTAACTCCAATTAATACAAGTACAAGTACATAGATTGAACCACTCTCAATCTGAAAACCTCAAAATACAAGTAAATATCATCCAAATATGATTCCATAAAGATTCTAAAACATATTGAGTTCAGTACAATAATGAAGTACAATCTCATCCTTAAATGCCTATGTTCAAAATATGGACCCTAGAAGCAAATAAATAATGATTCAAGAAGAACTTCAATAAGCATCCTTTTCTACTTGTAAACTCGAAGCACCTAGAAATACACAACATGCAACACAAAACAAAAGAGGGCTCAGTACACACTAATTTGAAAAGCATAATCCACCTACATGCATGTTAGACCAAATATATAAAAAACCATAATGCAGATATCTATTTCACTATAACATAGTGCAGTTCCAAAATTAATATGCAAGAAGTAAACCTTTACTCATTATTGAAAAATTAAACTTGCACTAAGAATAACATGTAAATGAAAAATATATATACTGAGGTGTCATCATTATGGCACTAAGATACTGCATCCATGTATGGTATGCTCATAGTCAACACATAACAGGTTTCTCTATTATACTTGTCAATGATAGAATAGAGATATGCCTTGTTCTTCATACTCAACCATATAAGTTTAAGTCATAGGTAAGGCCAACTATCTTTTTATATGTAATTAACCCACCCAATTCATTTTATAATTATAACTAAATTAATTAACTGAATAGGATAAACCAAATTCAGCAACCCCGATATACGTTCATCACAGCTAATCTTAAAATACACATGAAACAGATTTTCTAAGAATGTTCATGCTACAGATATAATACAGTATTCAACATGATACTACATCCTTTAATCTATTCGAACACATCTTAACTTTGCCTATTTCCAAGGTAAATTTAGACTACTATAACAACAAAATCAAATACTATAATATTAAGAACCCGTAAATACAATGAAACTGACATGTTAATTTAATGATATTTACTAATCTTAGTACTATACTATTTAACCCTATTGTCATAACAATCTATACTTGTCCTTTGGAATAGCAAGATAGTAAGATCAAGTACAAATAATAATTTTGTTTTGAAAAATGAATTTCATCAACATATATCATTATCGAAACCTAATTTGAAATCAACTTTCCATTTCAAAAGTAACCGAAGAACAGTTTTGATACCCATTAAATAATAGAGTATAACTTTTAAAGTAAGAGAATTTCAATTCATTTCAATCATTAATTGAATTAGAATACTTCGTAATAAATTCTTATCACCACAAACAGTTTTCTACATAATCAAATTCAATCATTGATTGATCAAAAGGGTCAATAATAATTGTTGCCACTCATGTTAACTATACATTTAAACTATTGTGATTTCAGTTCTAGTCACATTCAAATTTTTGGGTTTACAAAACCTTTACAATAAAATCATTATGCATTGTAACTAACAGCTAGAACTATGTTTTCTCCATATGAAATCATTCCCTTTTTAAAACTTACAACATCATCATTCAACATCATTTAACATTTTCATATTACAAAGACCAACTTCATTTATTTTTCTTTTGCCTTATAATAACTAAAGTTTCCACATTTTAATGCAACTAATAAAATTGCTTATGTACAGTTTTATAATTTATTCTAATCAGGAAAAATATGGTTGTTATCTAATGAATCTTGCTACCAAGAACATGGATATTTTGAAAGCATGTTGTTTCAACTATATGATAGTAAATTTATAACATTTTAATATTGATAATTTCCTTATTAGCTACTACAACCAAAAACAAATTTCCCCCTTAAATCGATGATAAGCTGCAATTCATTTTTTTTTTTTTAAACATCACATATCAATCAAAACACGACTGTTCATTCAAAAATTCTTGAATGCGCAAGTTCATGCTAACTGTTTACCAAAATGTCGATGTCAACATTTACTACTGATTGTTAACAATCTTATATGTTCTTGTATCGAAATCTATACCCTACAGATTTCTCATCACAAAAGTATTGACTAAAATCCATTTAATGGTTGAGCCCGAATGTCCCTATATCTACTAAGCCGAAAAAATCTATTTAACATCTAAACTTTAATTCACGCAAACTATTTGATGTAATGACTATTCCAATGTTTTTGTAGATAACCATTTAACATCTAAACTCTAACCCTTGGTCCATGCAATGATATACATTCGCAAGTATACAGTTGATATATACATACAACAAAACTCAAAATATATCACCATACCTCACATTTAAGTATGGATATATAGAAAGCTGTGAGATACATATAACCCAACTTTGCATATACCCATGCTTAAATGTTAGATACTCAACATATCACTGATAACCATCTATAAATAAACATATTGAAATACAAATGCAGTTATAAAGAGAGGGAGAATAGGGTAAGAAATTGCCCCTACTTGAGAGATAGTAGAGGGTAAATGCTCAGTACCAAGAACTTTAGCAACTCACTGTGAGAGCCAAAATCCAATTTAAATACCACACTTCCAAAATGCAAAGACCCAAATACTGGCTTGCAATAGAGGATATGATAATCAACAACAAAATCCAAATGAAATGTAACAAATAGACTGGCTGTGAGCAACTCAACGATGCTCAGCCTCATAAGCACAAATCCTCTTTCAACAAAACCCTTCATAACACTGATACCCCCACAACAAGGGTCACAAAAGTTAAACCAACAGAGCAATGTAGCCAAGATTTCGGCCCAAGTTCAACAACAAAACTCAACTCACAACCAAATTGGTCGATAAAGACTTATGTGCCTTAAATCCTCATTAACATGCATTCAATGCACTGATACTCATCACAGAGCCAAGTATATGGCAGTTCCACTACCTCTACCATGTTTTGGCTATGATCAAAGCAAGTATCCCTTTGATATTAATGCATGCAAAACCCATTAGGTTTTGTGTTATTTAAACCTCATTTCATAACATCAATAAAACAATTTTGATATGTCCTAATCCACTAGAGTATGGTAATAGCCATGGGTTTAAGCTCCATTCAAAAACACAACATAAAACATATTGATGCCATATTTTAAAAAGCCTTATAAAAAGAAGAAGAATGTATATATATATATATATTTCCTTAAGCTGGTAACATTAAATAGAACTATTTTATAAACAATTATTCCTAGGCAAAGAAAATTCATATAGCATATCTTGAATTTAACATTGGCCAATAAATAATCCGCAATGTTTGCAAACTAGTTTCGCCAAAACAACTAAAGTAAAACTTTCTAATATTAATCCAAAAGTATTGTGCATCGTAAAATCAGAGAATTCAAATATAGAATCCTAAAACAAACTGAATATTCAGACATAAACACGTCTCAAGGACATTATCACCAAGTTCAATAGATAAAAAGAACATAATATCAGAGAAAAACTTATAACCACAAATTTCCAATATGTAGTAAAACCAAAGAAGTGGTCAGGCATGACAAGATTCTCAAAATTAAAACAAACAAATTTTAAAATCATAAAAATATATATTCTTCAAAAAATAATTTGTTTCTAAAATCAAATCAAAAGAAACATTCTAGAATGAGGAAATAATTTTCTTTTTGTTTTATGTTTTTTAAAATCTTGTCCATTTTTATTTCAAGTGGAATATGCAATAAAAATGAAACAACAAATATAGGCACGCAATCAATACAATTTAGAATTAGCTAAGACTAAATAAAAAGGTCACCAAAATAAAATGATTTGTTTATATGATCTTAGTATAATCAATGCTTTTATAATGATCACAATTCATCTTCACAAAATTGTAAGAAAAATAGCTTTTAGTTCATTTAAAAAAAGAGAATGAGATAGTGAGAAGTTTATATCATTTAGAATATTAAAATACAATATTATAATTAATAATAATCAAGAAATATTTACTAAGAATTGGAATAGAAAGATGGTTCTATGAGTTGAGATTAACCAAATCTAAAACTAGACAGGGGTTGGGTGCCTTTTTTGAAAGTATTTATACTGATGAAAAATGATAGAATATGCTACTAGAAGTTTTATAATACTTTCTATAATTGCGCATGAGAAGTGCATTGTATTTAGTTACAGATTTTTCTCTTTTCTTTTAACTTTAAAAAGGGATGTTAGTAAAGTTATGTCAATCTCCTATATGGAAGGCCAAGTCTTATTCGTCAAAACGTGTTGCACATTTAAATCTTAATATAATGAACTACCAAAAAAGGTACAAAGTATGAATAGGCTAGTTTATAGAAATTATTTCTAAAACATAGGTAGTCATAGATAAAGTAGACACATTTATAAATATACGTCTGAAATCTTTGAAAATTTACAACAAATATTTTAGCCTAAAATTAAAATAGAAAATTAAAGATTACTAAAACAAACATAGACAATAGAGAGAATAAATTAAAATAATTAAATAAATAAAATGAAAACAATCACTATTTTATATATAAAAATTAAATCATTGTTTACAAATCTAAGAAAAGTATAAAAGGCAGAATTTGAAAATATCCCATCTCTACTTAACACAATTATTAAAATCATTTCATACAAGTAAATCTATCGAAAATGTCATGCAACATAGCAAAACTGATTAGCTATGGTAGAAACATGCATAAAAATCAAGGTCTTGTGCCATATATGAATAATACGTCATTTCCTTCTACAAAATACAAGAATACCTTTCACATTAATAAATGTGCAAAATACACGCTAGTAAAAATCTTAACACAATTGCATCCAGAAACATATCGATACAATACAATAGGTTGTGGAAATTTGATCTCTTTAAATCTAAGAAAAATAATAAAAAACAGAATTTGAAAATATTCCATCTCTACTTAACACAACTATTAAAATCATTTCATACAAGTAAATGTATCGAAAATGTCATGCAACATAGCAAAACTGACTACCTATGGTAGAAACAAGCATGGAAATCAAGATCTTGCCACATATACGAATAATACATCATTTCCTTCTACAAAATACAAGAATACCCTTCAGATTAATAAAAGTGGAAAATACACACTAGACCAAGCGACATCCAGAAACCACTTTCTCAAATGAAGATCTGCCAAACACTAGAACTTATAATTATTTTACAAGAATTGCTCTTCTAACCACTTAATCTAAAAAGAAAAGAAAATTTGAAGTGCTGGAATGCGTAACATCGTTAACCAATAATGAAGAATTCATAAATATTTTTTGCAAGATGATTGAGTCAGGTTGAGATTGGAATTTTTAATGCTTTATTTTGTTTTTCTTTATTTGCTTTCAAATAAAGGTGTACACAATGACAAAAAATATAGAAATAATAGTCCCTTTAGCAAAAGGACATGAAAAGTTTATTGAATAAAATAAAAGTTCGTTGCCAACTGAAGATGACACGTATATAGATCTCCTGCCATTTCTCTGCAATTTCTTTAGCACTTAATCAAAACGACTTCATGACTTTCAGGGTTCCTTCGTTTTCTCGAAATATCTCTGTGACTCTAATTTGGACTGTCCAAAATACCTATCATGGTTTTTATCTTCAGTGTGTCATAAATGGGTTTTACTATAATCTTGAAGGCTTAACGAGAATGATATAAGATTTGTAGGTTTAAAATCTTTTAACATTTCATGCAATTATTTATAATTTATTACAGATTGGATGGAAAATGAAATCCATGGGTTGTGGGCCACACTGCAAGTTCAGCTAAAATGTCTGATTGCAATGGACGATAGATCAACATGCATTCATAGTTTAAGAACTTTGTCTTTTTGTTTGTTTCAATTCATGAAAACGAAGGGTGTACTATCATGTGTACTGAAATAACAAATTAAGATACGTAACATATGGTGTACCTAAATAGATTTAATCTTATTATACTTACTCTACAAGAAATCATGAGACCTAGAATTAATTAGAAAGTTCTCTTATAATTTTTTTACATATTTTCATGTGCTGAAGTCTTTGAAGCCAATAAACCATCATATCTTTTAAAACCCAATTCCCCATCTTAGGAATCTCCTCTACTGTAGAAATCTCTATCATTCCAGTTGCAACACAAAAGTATGTGAACTCCAAGTATTGATAACATCTGCCATAAAAATCTGTTCCTAAACTAAAAAAATCAATAAAAAGCATATTGTGTATGCACATCACAACACATTGGACGTTCCTAATTATTTGTTCAGTGTACTCATGTAGGTGAATTGTAAGGACTGTGAAGTACAGTCTCCGTATGAATGATTGAGAGAACAAAACAATTTTTAGCCACCCATGTGAAAACAAATGTTGGTCTTAATAAAAGACAGAGATATTCAGACGTGGATGCAGTTTTCTTCATCACAGAAATTGCCTATGTGCACCGTGGTCCACCAGATTAGGTATTGATAGCTTCATACAATGGAAAGAACTGCTAAAAGTTAAACATTTCATTTTCTCTCATAGTCTCTCTCCAACTTTAGATATTCTGGTATAAAAAATTTATTAACCGAAGCTTTACAAAATGATGCAATAACTTAAACTAGCATTTTTTATTTGATTATCGTTAAGCTAGTCAATCTTATGTTGAAATAAATGGCTAAGTCATTGAAGTTCTAAGAAGATTATCTTTTTAATTTAACGAGAGGAAGATTTTGGAGGATTTTGATATTGTTTTGGATTTAGAGGTAAAGAAATTGTGGGCAACTAGACGAGGAGAAAAGTAGAAGATATAGATCTGTCTACTTTGTTTGAGATTTAATAGCTTTTGTTTCTATTGACGGACCAATATTTGTTGTATTCATTGGTGTTTTTGTGGTTGTTCAGCTGATGTTGCTATGTGCTGTTATAGCGCCATTGTGTGTGAGATAGCAGGTTGCTTTATAGAGGTCAGTTGAAAAAGACATGAAAAATACATAATAATTCCAATCACACTATATCCTCGAGTCGTCCGTAGGGGAGAAAAATTAAGCCTTCTATGGGTCCTTATTTGAGAGGAATGATTTAATTTAGATGTCTAAGAGGATGACAAATCAACCCATTGGACTTGCATATTAAATCAAACTGACTTGAGTCCATTGAGTTGAGGGCAGTTCAGAATTTAAGTTGTTAAATACAATGGGTCTTTGTTAATTTGAAGAGTCTAGTTAGGAAAAATTCTTATTGAGTACAAAGTTCTTAAATTAAAAGTAGAAAGGAAACAAAGTTTTTATTTGAAAGGTTATTAATAAATTCTTTAAGAATAAACTCTTTCTTAGTGCAAGACTTTTAAATCATATATAACAGACAATGACTTTTTATAATATTCTATTATATGGCACAGTTTCTATATGGCTCTAAATATGAAATAAGAGTAATATGAGACTTCTTCATATTTCTCTATGTATTATACTAAAGATAGAATATAATTAAGTATGACTATTAGAGGTCCCCACCCCTGGTCCTAGTTTTGTCTAAATGAACTTAGACAACTCTTCTATTAGTAACTCAAGACAATTGAGTGGGATTCTTAACTTGTGGTCCTAGATC